>CM035094.1:28327309-28713597 GCA_020205505.1 Panax japonicus | reverse complement strand
TTGCTGCCGGCACTGTCGTCTTCACATGGTCGTTGTTAAATCTCCTCTTTTTAAAATCTCCTCCTGACTCGTTCTTCTATTTTCATAGCTATGATTACCACCAGAGTGGTTACCATTTTTGTCCGTCTTTTTCTTTCTCCACTGGTTATTGTTGTTTTACTGACTGCTATCTTCAGTATGATCCTGATTGTGGTACCTCGGTTGACCGTACTCGTTGTCTCGCTCCAACAATTGAGCCCTGTTAACAACATCTGAATAGAGAGAAAATTTATGAGAGATGAGATATTGTCGTATGCCGGGTTTCAAACCTCTCAGAAACATCCGCGTCATACGTTCCTCATTCTCCACCAAATGAGGTGCAAACCTGGATAACTCTGCAAACTTTGCCTCGTACTGAGACACCGTCATATTATTTTGTTCTAATCTGATGAACTCCACTTCCTTCATATGACGAACA
The DNA here is from genome assembly GCA_020205505.1 of Panax japonicus. Lineage (NCBI taxonomy): Eukaryota > Viridiplantae > Streptophyta > Magnoliopsida > Apiales > Araliaceae > Panax > Panax japonicus. Next base: position 28,713,140 of record CM035094.1, on the reverse strand, counting down.
CTTTCAGGAAAGTATTTGTCATTAAATAGTTTCTAAAACGTCTCCCAAAACATGCTGAGTGCGGCTGGATGGGTACGCTTCACAGACTCCCACCAGTAGTCTGCCTCGCCACGGAACATAAAGGTGGCGAATGGAACCTTCTGTTCCTCCGTGCATCCCAAGACATCGAATATCTTGGTAATTTGCTTGACCCATGTCTCCGCCATGATCGGGTCTGGCTTTCCCTTAAATTCTGGTGGTCCCAGCTCTTTGAACTGCTTGGCTGTGACAACCCGTGAATTGTTATCATTTCCTCCTGTATTTTGAACACGAGTCTCCCTCGTCTGATTTTGCATGAACTGCAAAAAGCTTCTAAACATTGCGTCGTTCATTGTCTGATCAGTGGTGTTGTTCACAGGAGGAACATTGCCAGCCTGTTGCACGTTCTCCTCGTTGGTGAGTACAGGCGTCTCCACGGTCTCATTTCCATTGTTAATATTCTCAGTCGACATTGTCAAATACTGTCATAAAACAAGGGTTAATACAAATAAGCTTAGGTAGGACACACTAGCGAAGGATTTACTCGTCTCTCCCCTCCTAGTTCTATTCCCCGATCTCCGCCAGAGATCATATCCCTAAGCTCTGATACCAACTGTGACGCCCCCAAAATAGGTCCATTCCATCCAACCCATTTTGAGTCGCCAAATACATGGTACAGAAACAACTACAACTTTTACAACCCATAAACTGTGAGTTTGAATACAAACATTGTCATCTAGACAATATACATACCCAACTATGTCCTCAATACAATTATTGATATATTATTTTACAAAATGGTGAGGACTACTAAACAACTCTCTCAAGGACCATCAATTCATACCCCGACTCGTACTCGCTATATTCTCGTCTCCTGAGAAGAAAAATGGAACAAAAAGGAAAAGGGTGAGCTCAACTAGCTCAGTAAAGAATATTATGACTAAGATAATATACAACAAATTATCGTTAGCCTTCAACAGGGAAAAAAATCTAATAGAATACAATAGACAACAAGTTTTAAATCAATATTCGCAGCGGAAAATATTAATTCATAGAAGAGTTACGTAGAGGATGAAATCTACTAATGTCTATGAATTTAACAGTCCATCAACAGTATTTTTATCCCTGTAACATCAATCAATACACATCTTAAATCATATATTCATCCTTGCACTACAGGCCAAGGATATTCATCTGTTGGTCATGTTCATCTAAACACATGTTCATCTTTGCACTACGGGCCAAAGATATTCATCAGAAATCATTCATCTTTGCACTACAGGCCAAAGATATTCAATAATAACATCCTTTAAGACTGAAGATGATAAAAACTATTTTTAAATAAACGAATCCAGTGAAACAAAATGACAAGGATTAAGGATTAAGGATTCGTACTTTGTTTTATCCATGTCCAAAAATACCTCAAAAATAATCATAGTGGTGTAAAATTCAAGAATGATCAAAACATGGATACAATCAAAGCTAGTATCCACATTAGATATTTTGGACGAAAAAAAAAATAATTTTTCTGTGAATAGTGTCGTATTCGTGAATAGTGCCGTATACGTGAATAGTACCGTATACGTGAATAGTAACTCCGGCACAAAAATTCCAAATTTGATAAAAACGTTCACCAATATTTCGGCATAATGATATTGAAGAAAATAATATCATTTAAGAAGAAAATAACATCCCTTACCTCAAAATAGCCGTACTTCTGACTGAATTTCGGTATAGTGCTGACAGAAACTCGCACCGTAAAGCAACACTCAAAGTATACTCACAAGAATAAGCTCGATAATATAGAGAGAGAAAGAGAGAAAACTTTGTTTCTGGTGTGATTTTCAATTCTAACTTAACCCTCTATTTATAGGAAAATGTTAGAACGCCAAAGGAGACTAAATTAATATAATATTAATATTTACAAAACATTCAAGCCAACCACCAAAGAATCTGATTTTAGCCATCAAACACATGTTAAAGATGCCCACCACCCTTTGAAAAACGTTTTTGTTGAAAATAATAATTAAAACTTCCAAAAATCAATTATTTCGGAACCCCGAAACTTCAATAATTCACAATAAATAGCTCAACTTTGCAGAAGAAAATTTTTCCAAATTCCAAACAGAAATTGACCGAAATCCACAAACGGGTGATTTTACAGTCTATACTCAATTTTCGGTCAAAAATTATGTCTACCGACACACAAAACATGTGTTAAACATTTAATGCCACAAAAATACTCTACCTCCTCATATATTCATATATCCCACATTCATTGTAAAAATATCATCGTTAATATATTATTAAAATAATATATTTAAATAAATTATTTTATCAGAAAAAGATAAAATATTAATTTTCAACAATTGTCACATTAAAAATTTTCTCCATCTATATCCACATAAAATAAATATTTTCTTTATCATAATAATCAATAATTAATTATTAAAAATAATATTACAGAATCACAGTACTGACAACCAGGCCGTTCCCAGGATAGAGGGGGCTTTCCAATAAGGATTTCTCCTTACTGGCGCGCAAGTAGATGACCAAATCTCTCCTTGACAGAACTTTCTAGACATTGCCAATAATGTTATCTGATAATATTATTCAAATAATATGAATTATTGATCTGATAATGGAAAATACTGTGCAATGTCAATTATTGAAACAATAATAATATAAATATCAACGCAGCAATTATTGAATCAATAAAGTAATGAACAGTAACTCCTGTAGAAATTATTGAGTAGTGCCTTCTTACGTAAGGATCAATAATTCAAAATACTGTGCAATACCGTGTGCTACTGTGCAACAACGCGTATTACTGTATTTTAACCACCAGGTATTCCAACAGTGTAAACGGTAATAACTACGCCGTTATTTTTAAACAACTGATATTTGTCGTTTTCTTCCTCCAATCGCTTTCCGTTATGGGGCCCACACATGGCTGCGCCGTCGTACGAATATTCCCCGACAGTACGAATATTCCACGACCAAACGAATATTCCCCGACAACAATGAATATTTTATAACCACTTGCTTATTTTGAAATATTTGCATATTTTACCCATAACTATCCTCATTAATCAAATCAACCCTTACTATTCAAAATAATAATTAAAGGAAATTAAATTTCATTTATTAATTATTTGGGGTCTTACAATTAGTCCGGTCTCGCAATGACGTATGGTCACCCCTTTTACGGAAAGGTTCCTTACTTTCTTCTTTCTTTTAGGATGCCAGCTAGATTATTACTTACCATTTAGATTATAATTTTAAATTTAGTTTCTTTGGAGAGGGAGGGGCAATATTATAAAGTAGTAGTAATATTGTAGGGGATAAATACTAATAATTACTATCTCCCCTTTAAAATTTAAAAAATAATTTCACGATTATATATTAAATTTTAAAATTAGTTTACTCATAAAAGTTTATAATAAAATAAATTTTTGACTAAAAGTTTTTCGTTATATACTATACAATTATAATAATTTTATCAACTAGAATTAAATAAATTCATATCAATTTGAAGTTTATACAATATAATTTAATAATCAACTGCATCACTACTATTATAATATTAATAACCAATTAAAAAAGTTTCACATAAATAGAAAACATACTTCCTCCTATAATATGAACGAAAATAATTTCAAGTAATAAATGAATGATTAATGTACAATTTTTATAATTTTTTCTGTTAATATGAATAGATTTTTATAAAAATTTTCTGTTAATCTCAATAGGCAAAGATTTTTTTTGGATAAATGAAAGATTGTTCGATTTTTATAATTCTTAACCCATTGTTTGTTTTTTTAGAAACAAATTACATGAGAAATGAAGAGAGAATTAATATGTTTTCGGAACATAGTCCTATTAACGTGCAAAAAAATATTATATGAATTCTAATAGGTGATAAAATTATAAGAATTTTTTTAATTTATAATTGATGTGATTTAGTGGGAATCAAGATTTTTAGCTTATTTATCAGACAAATTAATTATGTTAATATATAATTAGTAATTGTTTCACAAATTAATTTGAAGTCTCGGTAATTTAAATTTAAAATTATAATCTAAATGGTGAGTAATCTAAATGGTGATTGGTGAATAATAATCTAGCTGGCATCCTAAAAAGAAGGAAGTAAGCAAGCTGCAAAAAGGGGTGATCATGCGGGACCGTACTAATGACCGGTGCTATTTGTACCGGTCATTAGTCTGGTCTCGCAATGGCGTATGGTCACTCCCTTTTACGGAAAGGTTCCTTACTTTCTTCTTTCTTTTAGGATGCCAGCTAGATTATTACTTACCATTTAGATTATAATTTTAAATTTAATTTCTTTGGAGAGGGAGGGGCAATATTATAAAGTAGTAGTAATATTTTAGGGGATAAATACTAATAATTAATATCTCCCTTTTAAAATTAAAAAAATAATTTTTTGATTATATATTAAATTTTAAAATTAGTTGACTCATAAAAGTTTATAATAAAATAAATTTGTGACTAAAAGTTTTTCGTTATATACTATACAATTATAATAATTTTATCAACTAAAATTAAATAAATTCATATCAATTTGAAGTTTATACAATATAATTTCATAATCAACTACATCACTACTATTATAATATTAATAACCAATTAAAAAAATTTCACATAAATAGAAAACATACTTCCTCCTATAATATGAACGAAAATAATTTCAATTAATAAATGAATGATTAATGTACGATTTTTATAATTTTTTCTGTTAATATGAATAGATTTTTATAAAAAATTTCTGTTAATCTCAATAGACAAAGATTTTTTCTGGATAAATGAAAGATTGTTCGATTTTTATAATTCTTAACCCATTGTTTGTTTTTTTGAAACAAATTACATGAGAAATGAAGAGAGAATTAATATGTTTTCAGAACATAGTCCTATTAACGTGCAAAAAAATATTATATGAATTCTAATAGGTGATAAAATTATAAGAATTTTTTTTTTAATTTATAATTAATGTGATTTAATGGGAATCAAGATTTTTAGCTTATTTACCAGACAAATTAATTAAGTTAAGATATATTTAGTAATTGTTTCACAAATTAATTTGAAGTCTTAGTAAATTAAATTTAAAATTATAATCTAAATGGTGATTGGTGAATAATAATCTAGCTGGCATCCTAAAAAGAAGGAAGTAAGGAAGCTGCAAAAAGGGGTGATCATGCGGGACCGTACTAATGACCGGTGCTATTTGTACCGGTCATTAGTCCGGTCTCGCAATGACGTATGGTCACCCCCTTTTACGGAAAGGTTCCTTACTTTCTTCTTTCTTTTAGGATGCCAGCTAGATTATTACTTACCATTTAGATTATAATTTTAAATTTAGTTTCTTTGGAGAGGGAGGGACAATATTATATATTTTAGGGGATAAATACTAATAATTACTATCTCCCTTTTAAAATTAAAAAAATAATTTCACGATTATATATTAAATTTTAAAATTAGTTGACTCATAAAAGTTTATAATAAAATAAATTTTTGACTAAAAGTTTTTCGTTATATACTATACAATTATAATAATTTTATCAACTAAAATTAAATAAATTCATATCAATTTGAAGTTTATACAATATAATTTAATAATCAACTGCATCACTACTATTATAATATTAATAACCAATTAAAAAATTTCACATAAATAGAAAACATACTTCCTCCTATAATATGAACGAAAATAATTTCAATTAATAAATGAATGATTAATGTACAATTTTTATAATTTTTTCTGTTAATATTAATAGATTTTTATAAAAATTTTCTGTTAATCTCAATAGACAAAGATTTTTTTTGGATAAATGAAAGATTGTTCGATTTTTATAATTCTTAACCCATTGTTTGTTTTTTTAGAAACAAATTACATGAGAAATGAAGAGAGAATTAATATGTTTTCGGAACATAGTCCTATTAACGTGCAAAAAAATATTATATGAATTCTAATAGGTGATAAAATTATAAGAATTTTTTAATTTATAATTGATGTGATTTAGTGGGAATCAAGATTTTTAGCTTATTTATCAGACAAATTAATTATGTTAATATATAATTAGTAATTGTTTCACAAATTAATTTGAAGTCTCGGTAATTTAAATTTAAAATTATAATCTAAATGGTGAGTAATCTAAATGGTGATTGGTGAATAATAATCTCGCTGGCATCCTAAAAATAAGGAAGTAAGCAAGCTGCAAAAAGGGGTGATCATGCGGGACCGTACTAATGACCGGTGCTATTTGTACCGGTCATTAGTCTGGTCTCGCAATGGCGTATGGTCACTCCCTTTTACGGAAAGGTTCCTTACTTTCTTCTTTCTTTTAGGATGCCAGCTAGATTATTACTTACCATTTAGATTATAATTTTAAATTTAATTTCTTTGGAGAGGGAGGGGCAATATTATAAAGTAGTAGTAATATTTTAGGGGATAAATACTAATAATTACTATCTCCCTTTTAAAATTAAAAAAATAATTTTTTGATTATATATTAAATTTTAAAATTAGTTGACTCATAAAAGTTTATAATAAAATAAATTTGTGACTAAAAGTTTTTCGTTATATACTATACAATTATAATAATTTTATCAACTAAAATTAAATAAATTCATATCAATTTGAAGTTTATACAATATAATTTCATAATCAACTACATCACTACTATTATAATATTAATAACCAATTAAAAAAATTTCACATAAATAGAAAACATACTTCCTCCTATAATATGAACGAAAATAATTTCAATTAATAAATGAATGATTAATGTACGATTTTTATAATTTTTTTTGTTAATATGAATAGATTTTTATAAAAATTTTCTGTTAATCTCAATAGACAAAGATTTTTTCTGGATAAATGAAAGATTGTTCGATTTTTATAATTCTTAACCCATTGTTTGTTTTTTTGAAACAAATTACATGAGAAATGAAGAGAGAATTAATATGTTTTCAGAACATAGTCCTATTAACGTGCAAAAAAATATTATATGAATTCTAATAGGTGATAAAATTATAATATTTTTTTTTTAATTTATAATTAATGTGATTTAATGGGAATCAAGATTTTTAGCTTATTTACCAGACAAATTAATTAAGTTAATATATAATTAGTAATTGTTTCACAAATTAATTTGAAGTCTTAGTAAATTAAATTTAAAATTATAATCTAAATGGTGATTGGTGAATAATAATCTAGCTGGCATCCTAAAAAGAAGGAAGTAAGGAAGCTGCAAAAAGGGGTGATCATGCGGGACCGTACTAATGACCGGTGCTATTTGTACCGGTCATTAGTCCGGTCTCGCAATGACGTATGGTCACCCCCTTTTACGGAAAGGTTCCTTACTTTCTTCTTTCTTTTAGGATGCCAGCTAGATTATTACTTACCATTTAGATTATAATTTTAAATTTAGTTTCTTTGGAGAGGGAGGGACAATATTATATATTTTAGGGGATAAATACTAATAATTACTATCTCCCTTTTAAAATTAAAAAAATAATTTCACGATTATATATTAAATTTTAAAATTAGTTGACTCATAAAAGTTTATAATAAAATAAATTTTGACTAAAAGTTTTTCGTTATATACTATACAATTATAATAATTTTATCAACTAAAATTAAATAAATTCATATCAATTTGAAGTTTATACAATATAATTTAATAATCAACTGCATCACTACTATTATAATATTAATAACCAATTAAAAAATTTCACATAAATAGAAAACATACTTCCTCCTATAATATGAACGAAAATAATTTCAATTAATAAATGAATGATTAATGTACAATTTTTATAATTTTTTCTGTTAATATTAATAGATTTTTATAAAAATTTTCTGTTAATCTCAATAGACAAAGATTTTTTTGGATAAATGAAAGATTGTTCGATTTTTATAATTCTTAACCCATTGTTTGTTTTTTTAGAAACAAATTACATGAGAAATGAAGAGAGAATTAATATGTTTTCGGAACATAGTCCTATTAACGTGCAAAAAAATATTATATGAATTCTAATAGGTGATAAAATTATAAGAATTTTTTTAATTTATAATTGATGTGATTTAGTGGGAATCAAGATTTTTAGCTTATTTATCAGACAAATTAATTATGTTAATATATAATTTGTAATTGTTTCACAAATTAATTTGAAGTCTCGGTAATTTAAATTTAAAATTATAATCTAAATGGTGAGTAATCTAAATGGTGATTGGTGAATAATAATCTAGCTGGCATCCTAAAAAGAAGGAAGTAAGCAAGCTGCAAAAAGGGGTGATCATGCGGGACCGTACTAATGACCGGTGCTATTTGTACCGGTCATTAGTCTGGTCTCGCAATGGCGTATGGTCACTCCCTTTTACGGAAAGGTTCCTTACTTTCTTCTTTCTTTTAGGATGCCAGCTAGATTATTACTTACCATTTAGATTATAATTTTAAATTTAATTTCTTTGGAGAGGGAGGGGCAATATTATAAAGTAGTAGTAATATTTTAGGGGATAAATACTAATAATTACTATCTCCCTTTTAAAATTAAAAAAATAATTTTTTGATTATATATTAAATTTTAAAATTAGTTGACTCATAAAAGTTTATAATAAAATAAATTTGTGACTAAAAGTTTTTCGTTATATACTATACAATTATAATAATTTTATCAACTAAAATTAAATAAATTCATATCAATTTGAAGTTTATACAATATAATTTCATAATCAACTGCATCACAACTATTATAATATTAATAACCAATTAAAAAATTTCACATAAATAGAAAACATACTTCCTCCTATAATATGAACGAAAATAATTTCAATTAATAAATGAATGATTAATGTACAATTTTTATAATTTTTTCTGTTAATATCAATAGATTTTTATAAAATTTTTCTGTTAATCTCAATAGACAAAGATTTTTTCTGGATAAATGAAAGATTGTTCGATTTTTATAATTCTTAACCCATTGTTTGTCTTTTTTAGAAACTAATTACATGAGAAATGAAGAGAAAATTAATATGTTTTCAGAACATAGTCCTATTAACGTGCAAAAAAATATTATATGAATTCTAATAGGTGATAAAATTATAAGAATTTTTTTTAATTTATAATTGATGTGATTTAATGGGAATCAAGATTTTTAGCTTATTTACCAGACAAATTAATTAAGTTAATATATAATTAGTAATTGTTTCACAAATTAATTTGAAGTCTCAGTAAATTAAATTTAAAATTATAATCTAAATGGTGATTGGTAAATAATAATCTAGTTGGCATCCTAAAAAGAAGGAAGTAAGGAAGCTGCAAAAAGGGGTGATCATGCGGGACCGTACTAATGACCGGTGCTATTTGTACCGGTCATTAGTCCGGTCTCGCAATGGCTTATGCTCACCCCCTTTTACGGAAAGGTTCCTTACTTTCTTCTTTCTTTTAGGATGCCAGCTAAATTATTACTTACCATTTAGATTATAATTTTAAATTTAGTTTCTTTGGAGAGGGAGGGACAATATTATAAAGTAGTAGTAATATTTTAGGGGATAAATACTAATAATTACTATCTCCCTTTTAAAATTAAAAAAATAATTTCACGATTATATATTAAATTTTAAAATTAGTTGACTCATAAAAGTTTATAATAAAATAAATTTGTGACTAAAAGTTTTTCGTTATATACTATACAATTATAATAATTTTATCAAGTAAAATTAAATAAATTCATATCAATTTGAAGTTTATACAATATAATTTCATAATCAACTGCATCACTACTATTATAATATTAATAACCAATTAAAAAAGTTTCACATAAATAGAAAACATACTTCCTCCTATAATATGAACGGAAATAATTTCAATTAATAAATGAATGATTAATGTACAATTTTTTTAATTTTTTCTGTTAATATGAATAGATTTTTATAAAAATTTTCTGATAATCTCAATAGACAAAGATTTTTTTTGGATAAATGAAAGATTGTTCGATTTTTATAATTCTTAACCCATTGTTTGTTTTTTTAGAAACAAATTACATGAGAAATGAAGAGAGAATTAATATGTTTTCGGAACATAGTCCTATTAACGTGCAAAAAAATATTATATGAATTCTAATAGGTGATAAAATTATAAGAATTTTTTTAATTTATAATTGATGTGATTTAATGGGAATCAAGATTTTTAGCTTATTTATCAGACAAATTAATTAAGTTAATATATAATTAGTAATTGTTTCACAAATTAATTTGAAGTCTCGGTAATTTAAATTTAAAATTATAATCTAAATGGTGAGTAATCTAAATGGTGATTGGTGAATAATAATCTAGCTGGCATCCTAAAAAGAAGGAAGTAAGGAAGCTGCAAAAAGGGGTGATCACGCGGGACCGTACTATTGACCGGTGCTATTTGTACCGGTCATTAGTCCGGTCTCGCAAAGGCGTATGGTCACCCCCTTTTACGGAAAGGTTCCTTACTTTGTTCTTTCTTTTAGGATGCCAGCTAGATTATTACTTACCATTTAGATTATAATTTTAAATTTAATTTCTTTGGAGAGGGAGGGGCAATATTATAAAGTAGTAGTAATATTTTAGGGGATAAATACTAATAATTACTATCTCCCTTTTAAAATTAAAAAAATAATTTTTCGATTATATATTAAATTTTAAAATTAGTTGACTCATAAAAGTTTATAATAAAATAAATTTGTGACTAAAAGTTTTTCGTTATATACTATACAATTATAATAATTTTATCAACTAAAATTAAATAAATTCATATCAATTTGAAGTTTATACAATATAATTTCATAATGAACTACATCACTACTATTATAATATTAATAACCAATTAAAAAAATTTCACATAAATAGAAAACATACTTCCTCCTATAATATGAACGAAAATAATTTCAATTAATAAATGAATGATTAATGTACGATTTTTATAATTTTTTCTGTTAATATCAATAGATTTTTATAAAAATTTTCTGTTAATCTCAATAGACAAAGATTTTTTCTGGATAAATGAAAGATTGTTCGATTTTTATAATTCTTAACACATTGTTTGTTTTTTTGAAACAAATTACATGAGAAATGAAGAGAGAATTAATATGTTTTCAGAACATAGTCCTATTAACGTGCAAAAAAATATTATAAGAATTCTAATAGGTGATAAAATTATAAGAATTTTTTTTAATTTATAATTAATGTGATTTAATGGGAATCAAGATTTTTAGCTTATTTACCAGACAAATTAATTAAGTTAATATATAATTAGTAATTGTTTCACAAATTAATTTGAAGTCTTAGTAAATTAAATTTAAAATTATAATCTAAATGGTGATTGGTGAATAATAATCTAGCTGGCATCCTAAAAAGAAGGAAGTAAGGAAGCTGCAAAAAGGGGTGATCATGCGGGACCGTACTAATGACCGGTGCTATTTGTACCGGTCATTAGTCCGGTCTCGCAATGACGTATGGTCACCCCCTTTTACGGAAAGGTTCCTTACTTTCTTCTTTCTTTTAGGATGCCAGCTAGATTATTACTTACCATTTAGATTATTATTTTAAATTTAGTTTCTTTGGAGAGGGAGGGACAATATTATATATTTTAGGGGATAAATACTAATAATTACTATCTCCCTTTTAAAATTAAAAAAATAATTTCACGATTATATATTAAATTTTAAAATTAGTTGACTCATAAAAGTTTATAATAAAATAAATTTTTGACTAAAAGTTTTTCGTTATATACTATACAGTTATAATAATTTTATCTACTAAAATTAAATAAATTCATATCAATTTAAAGTTTATACAATATAATTTCATAATCAACTGCATCACAACTATTATAATATTAATAACCAATTAAAAAAGTTTCACATAAATAGAAAACATACTTCCTCCTATAATATTAACGGAAATAATTTCAATTAATAAATGAATGATTAATGTACAATTTTTATAATTTTTTCTGTTAATATCAATAGATTTTTATAAAATTTTTCTGTTAATCTCAATAGACAAAGATTTTTTCTGGATAAATGAAAGATTGTTCGATTTTTATAATTCTTAACCCATTGTTTGTTTTTTTAGAAACAAATTACATGAGAAATGAAGAGAGAATTAATATGTTTTCAGAACATAGTCCTATTAACGTGCAAAAAAATATTATATGAATTCTAATAGGTGATAAAATTATAAGAATTTTTTTTAATTTATAATTGATGTGATTTAATGGAAATCAAGATTTTTATCTTATTTACCAGACAAATTAATTAAGTTAATATATAATTAGTAATTGTTTCACAAATTAATTTGAAGTCTCAGTAAATTAAATTTAAAATTATAATCTAAATGGTGATTGGTAAATAATAATCTAGTTGGCATCCTAAAAAGAAGGAAGTAAGGAAGCTGCAAAAAGGGGTGATCATGCGGGACCGTACTATTGACCGGTGCTATTTGTACCGGTCATTAGTCCGGTCTCGCAATGGCGTATGGTCACCCCCTTTTACGGAAAGGTTCCTTACTTTCTTCTTTCTTTTAGGATGCCAGCTAGATTATTACTTACCATTTAGATTATAATTTTAAATTTAGTTTCTTTGGAGAGGGAGGGACAATATTATATATTTTAGGGGATAAATACTAATAATTACTATCTCCCTTTTAAAATTAAAAAAATAATTTCACGATTATATATTAAATTTTAAAATTAGTTGACTCATAAAAGTTTATAATAAAATAAATTTGTGACTAAAAGTTTTTCGTTATATACTATACAATTATAATAATTTTATCTACTAAAATTAAATAAATTCATATCAATTTAAAGTTTATACAATATAATTTCATAATCAACTGCATCACAACTATTATAATATTAATAACCAATTAAAAAAGTTTCACATAAATAGAAAACATACTTCCTCCTATAATATTAACGGAAATAATTTCAATTAATAAATGAATGATTAATGTACAATTTTTATAATTTTTTCTGTTAATATCAATAGATTTTTATAAAATTTTTCTGTTAATCTCAATAGACAAAGATTTTTTCTGGATAAATGAAAGATTGTTCGATTTTTATAATTCTTAACCCATTGTTTGTTTTTTTAGAAACAAATTACATGAGAAATGAAGAGAGAATTAATATGTTTTCAGAACATAGTCCTATTAACGTGCAAAAAAATATTATATGAATTCTAATAGGTGATAAAATTATAAGAATTTTTTTTAATTTATAATTGATGTGATTTAATGGAAATCAAGATTTTTAGATTATTTACCAGACAAATTAATTAAGTTAATATATAATTAGTAATTGTTTCACAAATTAATTTGAAGTCTCAGTAAATTAAATTTAAAATTATAATCTAAATGGTGATTGGTAAATAATAATCTAGTTGGCATCCTAAAAAGAAGGAAGTAAGGAAGCTGCAAAAAGGGGTGATCATGCGGGACCGTACTATTGACCGGTGCTATTTGTACCGGTCATTAGTCCGGTCTCGCAATGGCGTATGGTCACCCCCTTTTACGGAAAGGTTCCTTACTTTCTTCTTTCTTTTAGGATGCCAGCTAGATTATTACTTACCATTTAGATTATAATTTTAAATTTAGTTTCTTTGGAGAGAGAGGGACAATATTATAAAGTAGTAGTAATATTTTAGGGGATAAATACTAATAATTACTATCTCCCTTTTAAAATTAAAAAAATAATTTCACGATTGTATATTAAATTTTAAAATTAGTAGGCTCATAAAAGTTTATAATAAAATAAATTTGTGATTAAAAGTTTTTCGTTATATACTATACAATTATAATAATTTTATCAACTAAAATTAAATAAATTCATATCAATTTGAAGTTAATACAATATTATTTTATAATCAATTGCATCACTACTATTATAATATTAATAACCAATTAAAAAAGTTTCACATAAATAGAAAACATACTTCCTCCTATAATATGAACGAAAATAATTTCAATTAATAAATGAATGATTGTACGATTTTTATAATTTTTTTCTGTTAATATCAATAGATTTTTATAAATTTTTTCTTTTAATATCAATAGACAAAGATTTTTTCTGGATAAATGAAAGATTGTTCGATTTTTATAATTCTTAACCCATTGTTTGTTTTTTAGAAACAAATTACATGAGAAAAGAAGAGAGAATTAATATGTTTTCAGAACATAGTCCCATAAACGTGCAAAAAAATATTATATGAATTCTAATATGTGATAAAATTATAAGAATTTTTTTATAATTTATAATTATTGTTATTTAATGGGAATCAAGATTTTTAGCTTATTTATCAGACAAATTAACTAAGTTAATATTTAATAAGTAATTGTTTCACAAATTAATTTGAAGTCTTAGTAAATTAAATTTAAAATTATAATCTAAATGGTGAGTAATCTAAATGGTCATTGGTGAATAATAATATAGCTGGCATCCTAAAAAGAAGGAAGTAAGGAAGCTGCAAAAAGGGGTGATCATGCGGGACCGTACTAATGACCGGTACATATAGTACCGGTCCTCCCCTCAATCCAAGTAAGGAAGCTGTAAAAAAGGGTGATCATGCAGGACCGTACTAATGACCGATACAAATAGTACCGGTCATTAGTCCGGTCCCGCAATGGCGCATTGTCACCCCCTTTTACGGAAAGGTTCCTTACTTTCTTCTTTCTTTTAGGATGCCAGCCAGATTATTACTTACCATTTAGATTATAATTTTAAATTTAGTTTCTTTGGAGAGGGAGGGGGAATATTATAAAGTAGTAGTAATATTTTAGGGGATAAATACTAATAATTACTATCTCCCTTTTAAAATTAAAAAAATAATTTCACGATTATATATTAAATTTTAAAATTAGTTGACTCATAAAAGTTTATTATAAAATAAATTTTTGACTAAAAGTTTTTCGTTATATACTATACAGTTATAATAATTTAATCTACTAAAATTAAATAAATTCATATCAATTTAAAGTTTATAGAATATAATTTCATAATCAACTGCATCACAACTATTATAATATTAATAACCAATTAAAAAAGTTTCACATAAATAGAAAACATACTTCCTCCTATAATATTAACGGAAATAATTTCAATTAATAAATGAATGATTAATGTACAATTTTTATAATTTTTTCTGTTAATATCAATAGATTTTTATAAAATTTTTCTGTTAATCTCAATAGACAAAGATTTTTTCTGGATAAATGAAAGATTGTTCGATTTTTATAATTCTTAACCCATTGTTTGTTTTTTTTAGAAACAAATTACATGAGAAATGAAGAGAGAATTAATATGTTTTCAGAACATAGTCCTATTAACGTGCAAAAAAATATTATATGAATTCTAATAGGTGATAAAATTATAAGAATTTTTTTTAATTTATAATTGATGTGATTTAATGGAAATCAAGATTTTTATCTCATTTACCAGACAAATTAATTAAGTTAATATATAATTAGTAATTGTTTCACAAATTAATTTGAAGTCTCAGTAAATTAAATTTAAAATTATAATCTAAATGGTGATTGGTAAATAATAATCTAGTTGGCATCCTAAAAAGAAGGAAGTAAGGAAGCTGCAAAAAGGGGTGATCATGCGGGACCGTACTATTGACCGGTGCTATTTGTACCGGTCATTAGTCCGGTCTCGCAATGGCGTATGGTCACCCCCTTTTACGGAAAGGTTCCTTACTTTCTTCTTTCTTTTAGGATGCCAGCTAGATTATTACTTACCATTTAGATTATAATTTTAAATTTAGTTTCTTTGGAGAGGGAGGGACAATATTATATATTTTAGGGGATAAATACTAATAATTACTATCTCCCTTTTAAAATTAAAAAAATAATTTCACGATTATATATTAAATTTTAAAATTAGTTGACTCATAAAAGTTTATAATAAAATAAATTTGTGACTAAAAGTTTTTCGTTATATACTATACAATTATAATAATTTTATCTACTAAAATTAAATAAATTCATATCAATTTAAAGTTTATACAATATAATTTCATAATCAACTGCATCACAACTATTATAATATTAATAACCAATTAAAAAAGTTTCACATAAATAGAAAACATACTTCCTCCTATAATATTAACGGAAATAATTTCAATTAATAAATGAATGATTAATGTACAATTTTTATAATTTTTTCTGTTAATATCAATAGATTTTTATAAAATTTTTCTGTTAATCTCAATAGACAAAGATTTTTTCTGGATAAATGAAAGATTGTTCGATTTTTATAATTCTTAACCCATTGTTTGTTTTTTTTAGAAACAAATTACATGAGAAATGAAGAGAGAATTAATATGTTTTCAGAACATAGTCCTATTAACGTGCAAAAAAATATTATATGAATTCTAATAGGTGATAAAATTATAAGAATTTTTTTTAATTTATAATTGATGTGATTTAATGGAAATCAAGATTTTTAGCTTATTTACCAGACAAATTAATTAAGTTAATATATAATTAGTAATTGTTTCACAAATTAATTTGAAGTCTCAGTAAATTAAATTTAAAATTATAATCTAAATGGTGATTGGTAAATAATAATCTAGTTGGCATCCTAAAAAGAAGGAAGTAAGGAAGCTGCAAAAAGGGGTGATCATGCGGGACCGTACTATTGACCGGTGCTATTTGTACCGGTCATTAGTCCGGTCTCGCAATGGCGTATGGTCACCCCCTTTTACGGAAAGGTTCCTTACTTTCTTCTTTCTTTTAGGATGCCAGCTAGATTATTACTTACCATTTAGATTATAATTTTAAATTTAGTTTCTTTGGAGAGAGAGGGACAATATTATAAAGTAGTAGTAATATTTTAGGGGATAAATACTAATAATTACTATCTCCCTTTTAAAATTAAAAAAATAATTTCACGATTGTATATTAAATTTTAAAATTAGTAGGCTCATAAAAGTTTATAATAAAATAAATTTGTGATTAAAAGTTTTTCGTTATATACTATACAATTATAATAATTTTATCAACTAAAATTAAATAAATTCATATCAATTTGAAGTTAATACAATATTATTTTATAATCAATTGCATCACTACTATTATAATATTAATAACCAATTAAAAAAGTTTCACATAAATAGAAAACATACTTCCTCCTATAATATGAACGAAAATAATTTCAATTAATAAATGAATGATTGTACGATTTTTATAATTTTTTTCTGTTAATATCAATAGATTTTTATAAATTTTTTCTTTTAATATCAATAGACAAAGATTTTTTCTGGATAAATGAAAGATTGTTCGATTTTTATAATTCTTAACCCATTGTTTGTTTTTTAGAAACAAATTACATGAGAAAAGAAGAGAGAATTAATATGTTTTCAGAACATAGTCCCATAAACGTGCAAAAAATATTATATGAATTCTAATATGTGATAAAATTATAGGAATTTTTTTATAATTTATAATTATTGTTATTTAATGGGAATCAAGATTTTTAGCTTATTTATCAGACAAATTAACTAAGTTAATATTTAATAAGTAATTGTTTCACAAATTAATTTGAAGTCTTAGTAAATTAAATTTAAAATTATAATCTAAATGGTGAGTAATCTAAATGGTCATTGGTGAATAATAATATAGCTGGCATCCTAAAAAGAAGGAAGTAAGGAAGCTGCAAAAAGGGGTGATCATGCGGGACCGTACTAATGACCGGTACATATAGTACCGGTCCTCCCCTCAATCCAAGTAAGGAAGCTGTAAAAAAGGGTGATCATGCGGGACCGTACTAATGACCGGTACAAATAGTACCGGTCATTAGTCCGGTCCCGCAATGGCGCATTGTCACCCCCTTTTACGGAAAGGTTCCTTACTTTCTTCTTTCTTTTAGGATGCCAGCCAGATTATTACTTACCATTTAGATTATAATTTTAAATTTAGTTTCTTTGGAGAGGGAGGGGGAATATTATAAAGTAGTAGTAATATTTTAGGGGATAAATACTAATAATTACTATCTCCCTTTTAAAATTAAAAAAATAATTTCACGATTATATATTAAATTTTAAAATTAGTTGACTCATAAAAGTTTATAATAAAATAAATTTTTGACTAAAAGTTTTTCGTTATATACTATACAGTTATAATAATTTAATCTACTAAAATTAAATAAATTCATATCAATTTAAAGTTTATACAATATAATTTCATAATCAACTGCATCACAACTATTATAATATTAATAACCAATTAAAAAAGTTTCACATAAATAGAAAACATACTTCCTCCTATAATATTAACGGAAATAATTTCAATTAATAAATGAATGATTAATGTACAATTTTTATAATTTTTTCTGTTAATATCAATAGATTTTTATAAAATTTTTCTGTTAATCTCAATAGACAAAGATTTTTTTTGGATAAATGAAAGATTGTTCGATTTTTATAATTCTTAACCCATTGTTTGTTTTTTTTAGAAACAAATTACATGAGAAATGAAGAGAGAATTAATATGTTTTCAGAACATAGTCCTATTAACGTGCAAAAAAATATTATATGAATTCTAATAGGTGATAAAATTATAAGAATTTTTTTTAATTTATAATTGATGTGATTTAATGGAAATCAAGATTTTTATCTCATTTACCAGACAAATTAATTAAGTTAATATATAATTAGTAATTGTTTCACAAATTAATTTGAAGTCTCAGTAAATTAAATTTAAAATTATAATCTAAATGGTGATTGGTAAATAATAATCTAGTTGGCATCCTAAAAAGAAGGAAGTAAGGAAGCTGCAAAAAGGGGTGATCATGCGGGACCGTACTATTGACCGGTGCTATTTGTACCGGTCATTAGTCCGGTCTCGCAATGGCGTATGGTCACCCCCTTTTACGGAAAGGTTCCTTACTTTCTTCTTTCTTTTAGGATGCCAGCTAGATTATTACTTACCATTTAGATTATAATTTTAAATTTAGTTTCTTTGGAGAGGGAGGGACAATATTATATATTTTAGGGGATAAATACTAATAATTACTATCTCCCTTTTAAAATTAAAAAAATAATTTCACGATTATATATTAAATTTTAAAATTAGTTGACTCATAAAAGTTTATAATAAAATAAATTTGTGACTAAAAGTTTTTCGTTATATACTATACAATTATAATAATTTTATCTACTAAAATTAAATAAATTCATATCAATTTAAAGTTTATACAATATAATTTCATAATCAACTGCATCACAACTATTATAATATTAATAACCAATTAAAAAAGTTTCACATAAATAGAAAACATACTTCCTCCTATAATATTAACGGAAATAATTTCAATTAATAAATGAATGATTAATGTACAATTTTTATAATTTTTTCTGTTAATATCAATAGATTTTTATAAAATTTTTCTGTTAATCTCAATAGACAAAGATTTTTTCTGGATAAATGAAAGATTGTTCGATTTTTATAATTCTTAACCCATTGTTTGTTTTTTTTAGAAACAAATTACATGAGAAATGAAGAGAGAATTAATATGTTTTCAGAACATAGTCCTATTAACGTGCAAAAAAATATTATATGAATTCTAATAGGTGATAAAATTATAAGAATTTTTTTTTAATTTATAATTGATGTGATTTAATGGAAATCAAGATTTTTAGCTTATTTACCAGACAAATTAATTAAGTTAATATATAATTAGTAATTGTTTCACAAATTAATTTGAAGTCTCAGTAAATTAAATTTAAAATTATAATCTAAATGGTGATTGGTAAATAATAATCTAGTTGGCATCCTAAAAAGAAGGAAGTAAGGAAGCTGCAAAAAGGGGTGATCATGCGGGACCGTACTATTGACCGGTGCTATTTGTACCGGTCATTAGTCCGGTCTCGCAATGGCGTATGGTCACCCCCTTTTACGGAAAGGTTCCTTACTTTCTTCTTTCTTTTAGGATGCCAGCTAGATTATTACTTACCATTTAGATTATAATTTTAAATTTAGTTTCTTTGGAGAGAGAGGGACAATATTATAAAGTAGTAGTAATATTTTAGGGGATAAATACTAATAATTACTATCTCCCTTTTAAAATTAAAAAATAATTTCACGATTGTATATTAAATTTTAAAATTAGTAGGCTCATAAAAGTTTATAATAAAATAAATTTGTGATTAAAAGTTTTTCGTTATATACTATACAATTATAATAATTTTATCAACTAAAATTAAATAAATTCATATCAATTTGAAGTTAATACAATATTATTTTATAATCAATTGCATCACTACTATTATAATATTAATAACCAATTAAAAAAGTTTCACATAAATAGAAAACATACTTCCTCCTATAATATGAACGAAAATAATTTCAATTAATAAATGAATGATTGTACGATTTTTATAATTTTTTTCTGTTAATATCAATAGATTTTTATAAATTTTTTCTTTTAATATCAATAGACAAAGATTTTTTCTGGATAAATGAAAGATTGTTCGATTTTTATAATTCTTAACCCATTGTTTGTTTTTTAGAAACAAATTACATGAGAAAAGAAGAGAGAATTAATATGTTTTCAGAACATAGTCCCATAAACGTGCAAAAAAATATTATATGAATTCTAATATGTGATAAAATTATAAGAATTTTTTTATAATTTATAATTATTGTTATTTAATGGGAATCAAGATTTTTAGCTTATTTATCAGACAAATTAACTAAGTTAATATTTAATAAGTAATTGTTTCACAAATTAATTTGAAGTCTTAGTAAATTAAATTTAAAATTATAATCTAAATGGTGAGTAATCTAAATGGTCATTGGTGAATAATAATATAGCTGGCATTCTAAAAAGAAGGAAGTAAGGAAGCTGCAAAAAGGGGTGATCATGCGGGACCGTACTAATGACCGGTACATATAGTACCGGTCCTCCCCTCAATCCAAGTAAGGAAGCTGTAAAAAAGGGTGATCATGCGGGACCGTACTAATGACCGGTACAAATAGTACCGGTCATTAGTCCGGTCCCGCAATGGCGCATTGTCACCCCCTTTTACGGAAAGGTTCCTTACTTTCTTCTTTCTTTTAGGATGCCAGCCAGATTATTACTTACCATTTAGATTATAATTTTAAATTTAGTTTCTTTGGAGAGGGAGGGGGAATATTATAAAGTAGTAGTAATATTTTAGGGGATAAATACTAATAATTACTATCTCCCTTTTAAAATTAAAAAAATAATTTCACGATTGTATATTAAATTTTAAAATTAGTTGACTCATAAAGTTTATAATAAAATAAATTTGTGACTAAAAGTTTTTCGTTATATACTATACAATTATAAT
Organism: Panax japonicus; assembly: GCA_020205505.1. Lineage (NCBI taxonomy): Eukaryota > Viridiplantae > Streptophyta > Magnoliopsida > Apiales > Araliaceae > Panax > Panax japonicus. The sequence goes on along the minus strand of CM035094.1, from coordinate 28,691,756 downwards.
AATTTTATCAACTAAAATTAAATAAATTTATATCAATTTGAAGTTTATACAATATAATTTTATAATCAACTGCATAACTACTATTATAATATTAATAACCAATTAAAAAAGTTTCACATAAATAGAAAACATACTTCCTCCTATAATATGAACGAAAGTAATTTCAATTAATAAATGAATGATTGTATGATTTTTATAAATTTTTTCCTGTTAATATCAATAGATTTTTATAAATTTTTTCTTTTAATATCAATAGACAAAGATTTTTTCTGGATAAATGAAAGAGTGTTCGATTTTTATAATTCTTAACCCATTGTTTGCTTTTTTTAGAAACAAATTACATGAGAAAAGAAGAGAGAATTAATATGTTTTCAAAACATAGTCCCATTAACGTGCAAAAAAAATATTAAATGAATTCTAATAGGTGATAAAATTATAAAAAAAATAATTTATAATTAATGTGATTTAATGGGAATCAAGATTTTTTGCTTATTTATCAGATAAATCAATTAAGTTAATATATAATTAGTAATTGTTTCACAAATTAATTTGAAGTCCCAGTAAATTAAATTTGAAATTATAATCTAAATGGTGATTGGTGAATAATAATCTAGTTGGCATCCTAAAAAGAAGGAAGTAAGGAAGCTACAAAAAGGGGTGTTCATGCGGGACCATACTAATGACCGGTACATATAGTACCGGTCCTCCCCTCAATCCCTTCAAATGTTGCCACTTGGTGCTGCTCATCTATTGCATGGTTTTGAGAGTTCGACTCCGATTCGTTGGACGTTCCGGGTGTTGGACTAACGTATGCCAAAATTAACCCACTTGATTGAGATTCTTCTTGCACTACGCTTGTCTCATATGCCATGTTTTTTTGGATTAAACTATTTGTCTTACCATACAAGAAAAATGCATAAATTCAATTTAATTAGCTTCGACAGACTATATTATGTCGAAATTAATTTCATTATGATGAAATTATTCTTCGAAAATAATTACTTCTGAAATAATTCAATTTCGACATAATCAGTCAGAAATAGAACACCCTCTTTGGTCACGTTTCCCTTCAACGCGAAACCTAATTTCGACGGAACTGTGATTATTTCCAAGGGAATTTTCATCGAGGATTGTATAATTCCGAGGGAATTATTTCGAAGTCAGAAATAACTTATAAAACCTAATCAGCTTTTCTTCAGCCACTTCATTTTATCTCTCTCTCCCCTCATCTCTCACTCTCATCCATCCATTTTTCCCTTCCGGCACCGCCGTTGTTGCAGCTAGGTTGTTTGGAAGCATTCCTTTAGCTAGCAAGATTCAAACCTAGTATTCAAGGTAAGTTCAAGTTATTTATTGGTCTGAAATTTGAATTTATATTTGGGTTTTAATTTTGTATGTGTAGTTTGGGTCTGAAATTTGATTTTGTATGTGAAAATTGGTCTGAATTTGGTATTTGATATTATTAGAAGTACTTAAGTTATTGCACTAAAATTGGTCTAAAATTGATGAATTTGGGTCTGAAATTGGGATTATTGGATCATCTTTACGTGTCCTGAATTGTTAATATGTGCAATTTATTTTTGATATCATTCTAAATTGGGATAATTTTGAAGTGTTGCTGAAATTGAGAATATTCTAGTTGTTGAAATTATTTTGATATGTTTACGGGATTAAATTGTTCTTGATCATAGAATTGATTCAATTTGGATATAATTTATGTATGTGCAACTTCTATTAATAAATGAAATCTAACAATTGATTCAATTTGCTTTCCTCAGGTTCAATTGCTGTTTTTGTTATATATATATATATATATATATTTCTGACAAAATTTTCGTCGTAAATTTATGTGGGAATTATAGAAGGTAATAAATAAATCAATAATTAACTATAAATGACAATTAGGAGTTAATTTACTATTTAAATAAACTAAAGTACACAACTAAATAGCATTTAATTAGTTGACTAAACTAAAATAATATAAAAAATTATAATTTCATATAATGTAAATAAATATTATAATAAATATAATTTAAGAAAAAAAACGATAAAAATAATATAATATAAAAACCAATTAGCATTTACTTAGTTTGGTACTCCTAAAACAAAATAAATTAAAATGGCTACGGATGTGACGCCCCCAAAATAGGTATACGCAACCCATTCTGAGTCGTCAAATACATGGTACAAAATACAAATATAAATTTAATTATACAACTGTCGTGTAACATAAACTAAGAGTTTTAACATGAATATTATCTCCTAGTCAATATCCAAACTCAAATGAAGTTTTCATTACAATTATTATTACACTATTTTACAGAATAGTGAGGACTACTAAAGCAACCATCTGGACCGTCACTCCATTCTCCGACTAGTCCCAGCAATATTCTCATTTTCTGAAGAGAACAATGAAAGTAAAGGGTGAGCTCAACTAGCCCAGTAAAAAATATTATGACTAAGATAGTGCAGAATAAATTATCTTTAGCCTTCAACAATGGTAAACTGATAGATTACAATAGGCAACAAGTTTAACTGCAACAAAATAAACAATCCATTAAAAGATTCAAGTAGAGCATGATATCTACTATCTTCTATTATTTAACAGTTTATCGTAAATTTTATCGCTGAGACTCAATTCAATAAATAATCCACATCACTGAATTATTCATGCACTACGAGCCAATGATATTCATTCTTATCACCAAAGATCATGATTATACCGATACATAGTCATAATCATACCAATCAATAGTCCATCTATGCACTACGGGCCAAAGATGACTTTTATCATAATATAAACATGAGGATGATGACAATGATATAAGCATCAATCAAATGAAATCAAGGATAAAATTAAAGATTTTTAATTTATCCAAGGTTTATAAATGTCTAAATTGTCAACATGACAACTGTTTTGTAGAGTAAAATTCAATAATAACATTCATGTATCAAAAATAATTTGGATAGAAAAAAAATTAATTTTTCAGGTGAATAGTACCCCGTGAATAGTACCCTGGCATGAAAAGATTAAATTTTAACAAGAATATTCAGAAAAATATCCTTGTGAAACGATACTAGATGAAGCGCAAATTTCAAAGATATTCTATTAATTTCAAGGAGTATAGAAGCAATACTTAACGAAATGAGTGTTGAATTCGGAATCTGAAACGAAATAATATTACTTACATACTACAAAGTATGGAAAAAAAACTTATTTCTTACGAATATTGAACAAAATTAATATACCTTGCCTTAAAAGGAGAGTATTTCTTACTAGTAGGGCGGTGATATTCTTGAAGAAAATTTATACTATTTTTTTACCCTCAAAGCTTCCTTAAACTCAAAAGAAATACGCTCAATATTATAGAAGAAGAATTCTCTTATTCTAGTGTGATTTTCAATTCTAAACCAAGCATTCTATTTATAGGAAAATGACAAGATACTATTTGGATGCACAGTAAGGAAAAAAATCACGGACGCACAGGGAAAAATTTTCACGGGTGAAACTGAAGAATTTTTTTTGATTTTACTATGCTACACTATGCACACATTATGCAGTACTATACAACACTATGCAATACTATGTTGCATAGTAAAAACACTATGTAATATAATAAAATATAATATATTCTATTTATAAAAAGTATATTTGTTTTATATATAAAATTTTCTATTTTATTACTATAAAAAAACTGAGATAACTTTCCACCGACGATTTAAAAAATGAGTAAGTGGAGGTCCATGTAATAAGCAAAATTTACAACAAATACTTCAATAAAACCCCCTCTATTTATCTCAATTCACTTGTCTTCACAAAATACATTTTTAATAACATTCATCATTAATATTATAACTCATAATATTAACAACCAGATCAATCCCAAGAAAGAGAGGGCTTTCCGATAAAGATTTCCCCTTATTGGTGCGCAATTAGGTGACCAAATAAATTTGCTCAACAGAACTTTCTAGACATTGTCAATAATGCAAATAATAGTATGAATAACTTTGTCGTCTCAATTATTGATTTAATAATATAAAATATTGTGACAATAATTGAATCAATAATGTGAGATACCATGAAGAAATTACTGTGGCAATAATTGAAATAAACTGAGTGACTTCTCTGGTAAGCATCAATAATTAAAGATAATGTACAATACCATGTGCTACTATGCAACCACACATATTACTATACTTTTATCACCGGGTATTTCAACAGTTAACGGTAAAACTTTTGTCATTATTTTCATAAAAAGTTATTCCTGTCATTTTCTAACTCTGATAATAATTCTGTTGCGGGGTCCACCAATGATTGTGCCGTCGTTCGAATATTCCCTGATAAAATTAATATTCCCTGACCAATCGAATATTTTATGACAACTTGCATACTTTGCAAAATTTATAAATATTACCCAAAATTATAACATTATATCAAATCCACACCATAATATTCAAAATGATATTTAGAGAAAATTAATCTTTATTCATAAAAGTTGGGGTCTTACAACCTCCCATTCTTATGAAATTTCGTCCTCGAAATTGGTATACGTACCTGGTATGTCGAAGAGGTGAGGATACCTTGATTTCATTTCAGATTCTAACTCCCAGATCATTTCCTCAATATTATGGTTTCTCCATAAAACTTTGACTTGAGGTATAACCTTAGAGCGTAGAATATATTCATTCTTATCCAAGATGTTAACAAGAACCTCTTCATACGTTAAATATTCTACTATCTCGTCTGGTTCTAATTTAATAATGTGGTTCGGGTCTTCCACATATTTACGTAACATAGATATGTGATAAATGTTATGAACATTAGACATAATTGGTGGTAAAGCAAGTCTATAGGTCACAGTTCCTACTCGGTCAAAGATTTTAAATGGGCCAATGAATTGAGGATTGATCTTTCCTCTCTTTCCAAATCTCATAACTCCTTTCAATGGAGCAACATATAACAACACATGATCTCCAACATTGAATTCCACGTCCCTTCGATGAAGATCAGCGTAACTCTTTTGTAGATCGTGTGAGGTTTTTATACGTTGTCGGATCATTTGAATCTTTTCTGTTGTCATGCATACTAGTTTTGGTACCCACTTCGTCCCAGCATACTGGAGAACGACACTTGCGTCCATACACTTGCGTCTTTGACACGTTGACAAGTTAGACACCTTGAGATAAACTCTGTTATCTCTCTCTTCATTTTTCTCCACCAAAATGTATGTTGAAGATCATGATACATTTTGGTACTCCTAGGATGGATTGTAAACGGTGTATTGTGCGCCTCCATTATTATTTTATACTTCAGAGTCGTTAGGAACACAAAGTCTGGAGTTTACTCGAAGTATTCCTTCTTCATCAATTCTTGCTTCCGGAATAACACCTTCTTGCACTTTCTTCTTCATACGCATCAGCTTTAAGTCTATAGTTTGAGCAGCTTTAACTTTATCGATTAAAGTCGGTTCTACTCATATATTTGACATCATCACGTAGGTCTCTGGAGTCTTTAACTCTATCTTTATTCTTTGTAAGTCATACACAATGGGATTTTGCGTTGACAATATCGCACTCGCACCCGTATATGATCTTCTACTCAACGCGTCAGCTACTATGTTCATTTTTCCAGGATGGTATTGAATGATATGATCGTAATCTTTCAACAGCTCGAGCCAACGTCGTTGGCGCATGTTGAGTTCCTTTTGGGTGAAGAAATATTTGAGGCTTTTATGATCTGTATAGATCTATACTTTCTCCCCCACACATGTAATGTGTAAGACCCTGAATTTTATGAAATGAAAGTATTCAATTTTCTTATAATTATTATTTTATTTCGTAAATGATTAAATTGATAAAATGTTAAAGTTAAGGGTGATATGTGAAATTTTTTGCAAAGTGTGCAAGTTGTTATAAAATATTCGTTTGGTCGAAGAATATTTTTTTTGTCGGGGAATATCCGTACGATGGAACAATCATTGGTGGACCCCACAACAGAAGTATTGGCGTAGTTAGAAAACGACAGAATTATCTTTTTATAAAAATAACGGCGAAAGTGTTACCGTTAAAATTGTTGAACTACTCGGTAGTAAAAGTACAGTAATACGCGTGGTTGCATAGTTACACATGGTATTGATTATTGATACTTACGTAAGAAGTCACTCAGTTATACTCAATTATTGCTACAGTAATTACTGCATCATATCTCTTAGATTATTGAGTCAATTATTGTCACAGTATCATCTGTATAATTTGTTATATTATTAAATCAATAATTGAGACGACAAAGTTATTCATATTATTATTTACAATATTGACAATGTCTAGAAGTTCTGTCAAGGAGATGTTTGGTCACCTAATTGCGCGCCAATAAGGAGAAATCCTTATCGGAAAGCCCCCTCTTTCCTGGGAACGACCTGGTTGTTAAATATTGTGTGTTATAATATTAATGATGAATAAGTTCGTGTTGATTAAAGACGAAATTGATAGTTCCATTGTGTGGGAATTATTAGTGTTAGTGGAAATAGACATTTATTTAGATAATAATTGATGTCTGGATGTTATATTGACCAATCGGGTAATTCACCAGATAAATGAGCAATTAATTGCTATTAATTCACATGCTTATAACTATGTGTTCACATGTGTGTACTATTGATTCGCATAATTTACTATTAGGGGAGTTGGTGCAAGATTGATAATACTTGCATGACTAAATTAGAAATGGAGGTATAGTTAAAGGTACTATACTATAACTAATTTTTTCACATGTTTTGAAATATTAAGTCACATGATTTACTATTATGGGAGGTGGTGCAAGTTTGATAATACTTGCAGGACTAAATTAAAAATGAAAAAAAGAGGAAGGTATTATACGGTAATATTTCGAGCCCCAAAACGTGCAATTATCGAAACTATATTTTCCTATAAATAGAAGCTCAGTCTTCTTTCATTCTCACCAATTCACTAAGTCTCACAAGAGCAATTATTATAAAGAGAAATTATAGAGAGAAAGAAGAAGAGAAGTCTGCTACCTCACTATTCCAGTATCCAGTTTCTTCTAAGGTTAGGGGTATTATTTCTTTCGTATTCATGAAGAGAGTTATTTCTTTCAATATTCGTAAGGGTTGTTATACTATTCTTTATTATTCTATTGGAATAACCCGTCTGTGTGGTTTTTCGCATGCTTGGTGAATTCTTCTGTTATTCTATTCTTTATTATTATGTTGGAATAACTTGTCTGTGCGGTCTATCGCATGCCTGGTGAATTCTTCTGTTATTCTATTCTTTATTATTCTTTTGGAATAACATGTCTGTGCGGTCTATTGTATACCTGGTGAATTCTTCTATTATTCCATTCTTTACTATTTTGTTGGCATAACCTGTCTGTACGATCTATCGCATGCCTGGTGAATTCTTTTTTTATTCTGTTCTTTATTATTCTGTTGGAATAACCTGTCTACGCGGGCTACCGCATGCATGGTGAATTCTTCTGTTATTCCATTCTTTATTATTCTGTTGGAATAACCTGTCTATGTGGACTACCGCATGCATGGTGAATGATCCTTCGTATTCATTCCTTATGAAATTGTGGAAATGATCTGTCTACGTGGTTTACCGTATGGCGGGAACAAATCCATTTGCAGTTTCATATATTCTATTATACTCAGTTGATTAATGTTTTGGCTTCTATACTCCATGAAATTAGTAGAATATCCTGGATATTTACGCTTCATCCAGTATCTTTTCATGGAAATATTCTTCTGAGCGTTTTTGAATTTTACTCCACAAAGCAATATCATGTTGACAATTTGGACGTTATTGATTTATGGATAAATTAAATTATTAATCTTTAAAATTTATCTTGAACTTATTTTATTGAATTATTATGTCATTGTCATCATCCTCATGCTTATATTGTGATGAAAGTCATCTTTGGCTTACGTGCATAGATGGACTTGGTATGATTATGAACAGGGATTATTCGGTATAATCATGACCGTAATGTGACGAATGATGTGGTGAAAGTCCTCATTAGCCTGTAGTTCATTGATGGACAGTTGTTGGTATGATTATGAACATGGATTATTCGGTATAATCATGACCATTGATGGTTATATTAATATCCTTGACCGTGATGCAGGGTTGATTCAATTTTATTTATTAAGCTGAGTCTCAACAATAAAGTTGATGAATTTTTTTTAAATCATAGAAGATAGTAGATTTTATGCTCTACTTGACTATTCTAACCGATTTCTTATTCTGCAGAAATTGTTGATCTAAAACTTGTTGTCTATTATATTCTATCAGTTGTTTTACTGTTGAAAGCTAAGGATAATTTATTATGCATTATCTTAGTCATAATATTTCTTACTGGGCTAGTTGAGCTCACCCTTTCTTTCACTGTTCTCTTCAGGAAATGAGAATATAGCTGGGACGAGTCGGGGAACGGATCGACTGTCCATATGGTTATTTTAGTAGTCCTCACTATTCTGTGAAATAGTGTGATAATAATTATAATGAGGACTCCATTGAGAGTGGATATTGTCTAGAAGGCAATATTCTTGTTTAAACTCTCAGCTATGTTTTGTCGTATTTTTTTACACGACTGTTGTATAATTAAGTTGTATTTGAATTTTGTACCATGTATTTGGTGACTCAAGATGGGTGATGTATACCTGTTTTGGATGCGGGTCACAGTTGGTATCAAAGCTTAGGGATATGATCCCTGGCTGAGATGTGAGACAAAAACTAGGAGGGGAGAGACGGGGAATTCCTTCGCTAGTATGACCTACCTAAGTTTATTTGGTATTTAATTGGTCGGTTAGAGTATAGGGATAATATGTGACATGTTAATTAACCCTTGTTTTGTGACAGTGTTTGAAAATGGCATATGAAAATGTTGAGATCAACAATGAAGCACATAAGACCGTTGAGTCACCAACAATCAATACCCAGGATAATGTGCAATAGGAAGACAATAATCCTCAGGTAAATAATAACACCGATAAAATGATGAACGCTGGGATGTTCAGAGGCTTTATGCAATTCATGCAACATCAGGCGAGAGAGACTCCTGTTCAAAATGCAGGTGGAAACAATGGCAACCCACAGCTGGTCACTGCTAAGTAGTTCAAGGAGCTGGGACCGTCGAAGTTTTTGGGAAAACCAGAACAACTTAAGGCGGAGACGTGGTTAAAGCAGATCTCTAAGATATTTGATGTCTTGGGATGCTCTGAGGAGCAAAATGTTCCCTTCGCCACCTTTATGTTACGTGAAGAGGCAGATTACTAGTGGGAATCTGTAAAACATACTTAGCTTGACGCACTCAAGATGTCTTGGGAGAAGTTCCAAGAGCTGTTCAACGACAAGTACTTTCCCGAAAGTATTCGTCACACGAAGGAGGTGGAGTTTATCAAGTTGGAGCAAAATAATATGACCGTGTTGCAATGCGAGGCTAAATTTGCGGAGTTATCCCAGTTTGTATCCCATTTGGTCGATAATGAGGAGCGCATGAGGCGAATGTTTCTAAGAGGTTTGAAACCCAAAATACATCAATAACTCATTTCTCATAAATTGTGTTTATATTCAGATGTTGTGAATATGGCTCAGTTATTAGAGCGCAATAATGAGTCAGCATAACCAAAAGGTAACGACCAACAACACGATAATAATCGTACCGGTGGCAACGGCCATCGGAACAATGATAACCATCGTGGGGGAAATTATCATGCCAAGAATGGTAACCACTTCAGTGGTAATCATGGCCTAGATAATAGGAGTGGAAATTTCAAGAAGAGAAGGTTCAACAATGATGGAAAGACAGCAGCACCAACACCCGTTTTCAAAGAAGGAGAACGACCACCAATTGTATGCTTCAAATGCGGAGGGGAGGGACATATCAGTCCAAACTGTGTGATGCAGTCCAAAGCATGTTACAATTGTGGAAAAGAAGGTCACCTAGTCCAATTTTGTCGTGCACCAAAGTCAAGTCCAGCTGGGACGATGACACCAAAGGCGGATACGAACAAAACAAAGTCAGTGGTTTCAAGAAGAGTGTTTTTCGTGACTTCTCAAAAAGCGAGTAACCCGAACGAAGTTAGCACGGGTTAGTTAATTATAAATTTTTGTGAAGTCTATACCTTATTAGATACCGGTTCTACCCATTCTTTTATCTCTCTTGCTTGCGCTCAACGTTTAAATTTGACTCCGGAGAAATTAAACTTTGACTTATCGGTTGAAACTCCGTTATGAGAAAACTTCGTTCCACCCACTATTTATAAATCTTGTTGATTCAAATCGACACTTTCACGTTACCTGTCGATCTTATCTCTTTGAAAATACTTGTCTTTAATGCGATTTTAGGAATCGATTAGTTAACTACTCATCATGCTAAAATCAATTGTTTTCGTAAGGTTGTTAGCTTTTATATTCCTAACCAACCTGTTATGCGAATTCAAGCAACCAAACCACTAAAGTGAATCACTGTCATATCAAGCCATAAGTAAAGAGCCCTGAGCCTTTCGCTGGTGACTTTCAAGTCTTGGAATACACCGAAGACAGACTATCCGCAGGGGACGTTGTGAATACCGGTGGAAAGTTGATAGGTATCAATGTGACGTACTATCCAAGTCTTGGATGAGAGTCGCAGTTTTGAATGATATTTCTATTGTTAATAAATTTCCTGACGTATTCTCGAAGACTTCTTAGCCTACCCCTAGAGCGTAAAATCGAATTTTGTATTCACCCCAGTACAAAACACATTTCTAAAACCCTTAAATATTTCTTTACGTAAAACGATTGTATAATGTGCCAAAGACATTGGCTCGAGCTGTTGAAGATTACGACTACACCATTCAATATCATCGTGGAAGAGCGAACGTGGTAGCTGACGCGTTGAGTAGAAGATCACATGCGTTTACTAGCGCGATGTTGTTAACACAAAAACCCATTTCGTATAACTTACAAATGATGAAGATAGAGTTAAAGACTCTAGGGACCCACGTGAAGATAACGAATATACGAGTAGAATCGACTTTAATCGATAAAGTTAAAGCCGCTCAAACTACACACCTGGAGCTGATGAAAATGAAGAAGAAGGTTCAAGAAGGCGTTATTCTAGAAGCAAGAGTCGATGAATAGAGGAAATCTCAACCCTCGATTTAATTGGCCCATTTGAAATCCTCAATCGAATAGGAACTATGACCTATAGACTCATTTTACCGCCAAGTATGTCGCGTGTTCATAACGTTTTTCACGTATTGATGTTACATAATTATGTGGACGACTCGAACCACATTATTGAATTAGAACTAGACGAAATAGCAGAAGATTTAACGTATGATGAGATACGTGTTAAAATCTTGGATAAGAAGGATCATATTCGACACTTAAAGGTTATACCTCAAGAGTTGGAATATGAAATGAAGTCAAGGTATCCTCACCTCTTCGGCATACCAGGTGAGTACGTAAATTTTGAGGGCAAAATTTCATAAGGAGGGGAGATTGTAAGACCCCGAATTTTAAGAAATGAAAGTATTCAATTTTCATATAATTATTATTTTATTTCGTAAATAGTTAAATTGATAAAAGGTTAAAGTTAAGGGTGATATGTGATTTTTTTTGCAAAGTATGCAAGTTGTTATAAAATATTCGTTTGGTCGAGGAATATTCTTTTTGTCGGGGAATATCCGTACGACGGCACAATCATTGGTGGACCCCACAACGGAAGTATTGTCGTAGTTAGAAAATGACAAAATTATCTTTTTATAAAAATAACGGCGAAAGTGTTACCGTTAAAAATGTTGAACTACCCGGTAGTAAAAGTACAGTAATACGCGTGGTTGCAAAGTAGCACACGGTATTGATTATTGATGCTTACGTAAGAAGTCACTCAATTATACTAAATTATTGCTACAGTAATTGCTGCATCATATCTGTCATATTATTGATTCAATTATTGTCACAGTATCATCTGTATAATTTGTTATATTATTAAATCAATAATTGAGACGACAACGTTATTCATATTGATATTTGCAATATTGACAATGTCTAGAATTTCTGTCAAGGAGAGGTTTGGTCACCTAATTGCGCGTCAATAAGGAGAAATCCTTATCGGAAAGCCCCCTCTTTCCTGGGAACGACCTGGTTGTTAAATATTGTGAGTTATAATATTAATGATGAATAAGTTCGTGTTGATTAAAGATGAAATTGATAGTTCCAGTGTGTGGGAATTATTAGTGTTAATGGAAATTGACATTTATTTCGATAATAATTGATGTCTGGAGGTTATATTGACCAATTGGGTAATTCACCGGATAAATGGGTAATTAATTGCTATTAATTCACATGCTTATAACTATGTGTTCACATGTGTGTACTATTGATTCACGTGATTTACTATTAGGGGAGTTGGTGCAAGATTAATAATACTTGCATGACTAAATTAGAAATGGAGGTATAGTTGAAGGTACTATACTATAATTAAGTTTTTCACATGTTAAGAACTATTGAGTTACATGATTTACTGTTGATTAACATGATTTACTATTAGGGGAGGTGGTGCAAGTTTGATAATGCTTGTAGGACTAAATTAAAAATGAAGAAAAAGAGGAAGGTATTATACTGTAATATTTTGAGCCCCAAAACGTGCAATTATCGAAACTATTATCGAAACTATACTTCTCTTCTTCTTTCTCTTTATGATTTTAGAGAGAAATTATAGAGAGAAAGAAGAAGAGAAGTCTGCTACCTCACTATTCTAGTATCCAATTTCTTCTAAGGTAAGGTGTATTATTTCTTTCGTATTCATGAAGAGAGTTATTTCTTTCAATATTCGTAAGGGTTGTTATACCATTCTTTATTATTATGTTGGAATAACTTGTCTGTGCGGTCTATCGCATGCCTGGTGAATTCTTCTGTTATTCCATTCTTTATTATTCTGTTGGAATAACCTGTCTGTGCGGTCTATTGCATGCCTGGTGAATTCTTCTGTTATTCCATTCTTTATTATTCTGCTGGAATAACCTGCTTGTGCGCTCTATTGCGTGCCTGGTGAATTCTTCTGTTATTCCATTCTTTATTATTATGTTGGAATAACCTGTCTGTGCGGTCTATCGCATGCCTGGTGAATTCTTTTGTTATTCCGTTCTTTATTATTCTGTTGGAATAACCTGTCTACGCGGGCTACCGCATGCATGGTGAATTCTTATGTTATTCCGTTCTTTATTATTCTGTTGGTATAACATGTCTATGTGGACTACCACATGCATGGTGAATGATCCTTCGTATTCATTCCTAATTAAATTATGGAAATGATCTGTCTACGTGGATTACCGCATGGCGGGCAAAAATCCATTTGCAGTTTCATATATTCTATTATACTCAGTTGATTAAAGTTTTGGCTTCTATACTCCATGAAATTAGTAGAATATCCTGGATATTTGCGCTTCATCCAATATCTTTTCATGGAAATATTCTTTTGAGCATTCTTGAATTTTACTCCATAAAGCAGTATCTTATTGACAATTTGGACGTTATTGATTTCTGGATAAATTAAATTATAAATCTTTAAAATTTATCTTGAACTTGTTTTATTGAATTATTATGTCATTGTCATCATCCTCATGCTTATATTGTGATGAAAGTCATCTTTGGCTTATGTACATAGATGGAATTAGTATGATTATGACCAGGGATTATTCAATATAATCATGACCAGGGATTATTCGGTATAATCATGACCGTAATGTGACGAATGATGTGGTAAAAGTCCTCATTGGCCTGTAGTTCATTGACGGACAGTTGTTGGTATGATTATGACCAGGGATTATTCGGTATAATCATGATCATTGATGATTACATGAATATCCTTGGCCGTGATGCAAGGATGATTCGATTTTATTTATTAAGCTGAGTCTCAGCGATAAAGTTGATGAAAAACTTTTTAAATTATAGAAGATAGTAGATTTTATGCTCTAATTGACTCTTCTAATGGATTGCTTATTCCGCTATAATTGTTGATCTAAAACTTGTTGTCTATTATATTCTATCAGTTGTTTTATTGTTAAAAGCTAAGGATAATTTATTCTGCATTATCTTAGTCATAATATTTCTTACTGGGCTAGTTGAGGTCACCATTTCTTTCACTGTTCTCTTCAGGAAATGAGAATATAGCTGGGACGAGTCGGGGAACGGATTGACGGTCCAGATGGTTGTTTTAGTAGTCTTCAATATTCTGTGAAATAGTGTGTTAATAATTGTAATGAGGACTCCATTGAGAGTGGATATTATCTAGAAGGCAATATTCTTATTTAAACTCTCAGCTATGTTTTGTCTTATTTTTTTACACGACTATTTTGGCGACTCAAGATGGGTGATGTATACCTGTTTTGGGGGCGTCACAAAATGTCTCCAGATTTTAAGCGCAAAAATGACTGCTGCCAACTATAGATCATGAATAGGATAATTCATCTCATATTTTTTGAGTTGTCGTGAGGCATAGGCTATAATTTTCTCATGTTGCATGAGAAACACATCCTAACCCTCTTCCTAAAGCATCACTTTAAATGACAAATCCCTCCAAACCAGATGGTATTGTCAGAACAGGTGCTGAAATGAGTTTCTTCTTGAGTTCTTAAAAACTCTTCTCACATTCCTCGCTCAAACCGAATTTTGTATCTATTCGAGTCAGTTGAGTTAATGGAGTAGCGATTCAAGAAAATCCTTCCACGAATCTCCGATAATAACCAGCTAAGCCCAGAAAGCTATGTACTTCGATTACTGACTTAGGTTGCTCCCAATTTTGAATTGCTTCAATCTTTGCCGGGTCAACAGATATTCCATGATTTGATATCACGTGCCCAATGAATGCTACTTCCTCAAGCCAAAACTCGCATTTCTTCAACTTGGCATATAACTTATTTTCACGAAGCTTTTGGAGTATCAGCCTCAAGTAATGCTCATGATCTTCACGGCTTTTGGAGTATATGAGGATGTCATCAATAAAGACAACCACAAAATGATCCAAATATTCCTTGAATACTCGATTCATCATGTCCATGAAAGCAGGAGGAGCATTATTCAATCTAAAAGATATGACTAGGAATTCGTAATGCCCATACCGAGTTCTAAAAGCAGTCTTTGGAATGTCATCGGTTTTAATCTTTAACTGATGATATCCGGAATGAAGATCAATCTTTGAAAAGAATTTGGCACCTTGCAACTAGTCAAACAGGTCATCAATGCGAGGTAACGGGTACCTATTTTTGACGGTGAAATGATTCAACTCCCGATAATCAATACAAAGTCGTATACTTCCATCTTTCTTCTTTACGAATAGAACAGGAGCACCCCAAGTAGACGTACTAGGATGAATAAAACCGATGTCTAACAATTCATGTAGTTGGGTTTTTAACTCCTGAAGTTCAATAGGAGTCATTCGATATGGGGCTTTGGAAATTGGTTTTGTACCGGGTTCAAAATCGATACAAAATTCGATTTCACGCTCTGGGGGTAGGCCATGAAGTTCTTTAGGGAATACATCAGGGAATTTATTAACAATAGAAATATCATTTAAATCTGACGTATTTTTGTTTAAATCCGTGACATGGGCTAAGAAAGCTTGACATCTATTTTTTAATAAACGAATGGCTTTATGCCTTGATTTGACAGTGATTGACTTTAGTGGTTTGGTTGCTTAAATTCGCATAATAGGTTGGTAAGGAATATGAAAGCTAACAACCTTACGAAAATAATTAATTTTAGCATGATGAGTAGTTAACCAATCAATCTCTAAAATCACATCAAATGCAAGTATTTTCAAAGAGATAAGATCGACAGGTAATGTGAGGGTGCCGATTTGAATCAAATAAGATTTATAAACAGTGGATGTAATGAAGGTCTCTCCCAACACAGTTTTAATAAATAAGTCAAAGTCTAATTTCTCCGGAGTTAAATTTAAACGTTGAGCGCAAGTAGGAGAAATAAAAGAATGGATAGAACCGGTATCAAATAAGGTATAGATTTCGCAAGAGTTTATGATTATCTTACACGTGATAACTTCGTTCGGGTTCCTTGCTTTTTGGGAGGTCATGACAAACGATCTCCCTTAAACTACCAATTTTAACTTGTCTGGGACAACCTTTGGTGCCACCGTCCCAGCTAGACTTGACTTCGATGCATGATAAAATCAAGCTAAATGACCTTCTCTTCCGTAATTGTAACATGCTTTGGTTTGCTGCGTGCAGTTTGGACTGATGTGTCCCCCCCCTCCGCATTTGTAGCATATGATCGGTGGTTATTCTCCTTCCTTAATAACGGGTTTTGGTGCTGACGTCTTTTCATCATTATTGAACCTTCTCTTCTTGAAATTTCCACTTCTATTATCTTGGACATGATTACCACCGAAGTGGTTATCATTTCTGGCATGCTGATTTCCTCCACGTCTGTTGTCACCGCTTTGATGACTGTTACCACTGGTATTATCATTTTGACGGCTGCTATCTCTTGGTTGGGTTGACTCATTATCACGCTACAATAACTGAGCCCTATTCACAATATCTAAATACAAGCAAAGTTTGTGAGAAATGAGATATTGATGTATTTCAGATTTTAAACCTCGCAGAAACATTCGTGACATTCGCTCCTCATTATCTACCAAATAGGACACAAACCGGGATAACTCCGTAGATTTAGCCTTGTATTGCGACACGGTCATATTATTTTGCTCCAGCTTGATGAATTCCACCTCCTTCATGTGACGAATACTTTCGGGAAAGTACTTGTCGTTGAACAATTCTTGACACTTCTCCTAAGACATCTTCAGTGTGGTAGGTTGAGTATATTTTACAGATTCCCACCAATAATCTGCCTCTCCTTGTAACATGAAGGTGGCGAAGGGAACCTTTTGCTCCTTGGAGCATCCCAAGATATCAAATATCTTGGTGATATGCTTAATCCACATCTCTGCCTTAAGGGGTTCTGGCTTTCCCAAAAACTTTGGTGGTCCCAGCTCCTTGAATTGCTTAGCAGTGACCATCCGTGAGTTGCCAATGTTTCCACCTGCATTTTGAACACAAGTCTCTCTCGTTTGGTGTTGCATGAATTGTAGAAAGCCTCTGAACATCCCATCGTTCATCATTTGGTCGATGTTGTTGTTTACCTGAGGATTATTGCCTTCTTGATGCACATTATCCTAGTTATTGATCGTCAGTGACTCAACGGTCTCATGTGCTCCATTACTTATCTCAACATTTTTAGATGTCATTTTAAACACTACCACAAAACAAAGGTTAATTGACATGCCACATATTATCCCTATATTATGACCGACCAATTAAATAACAAATAAACTTAGGTAGGTCATACTAGCGAAGAAATTACCCGTCTCTCCCCTCCTAGTTCTAGTCTCAAATCTCAGCCAGGGATCATATCCCTAAACTTTGATACCAACTGTGATACCCCCAAAATAGGTATACACAACCCATTTTGAGTCGCCAAATACATGGTACAGAATACAAATACAAATTTAATTATATAACTGTCGTGTAACATAAACTGAGAGTTTTAACACGAATATTGTCTCCTAGACAATATCCAAACTCAAATGAAGTCCCCATTACAATTATTATTACATTATTTCACAGAATAGTGAGGACTATTAAAGCAACCATCTGGACCGTCACTCCATTCCCCGACTAGTCCCAGCTATATTCTCATTTTCTGAAGAGAACAATGAAAGTAAAGGGTGAGCTCAACTAGCCCAGTAAAGAATATTATGACTAAGATAATGTAAAATAAATTATCGTTAGCCTTTAACAGTGTTAAACTGATAGAATATAATAGACAATAAGTTTAACTGCAACGGAACAAACAATCCATTAGAAGAGTCAAGTAGAGCATGATATCTACTATCTTCTATGATTTAAAAGTTTATCATCAATTTTATCACTGAGACTCATCTCAATAAATAATCCATGTCACTCAATTATCCATGCACTACGGGCCAAGGATATTCATTCTTATCACATCCACGAATAATTCATGTACTATGGGCCAAAGATATTCGTATTATCACCAATAGTCATGATTATATCAATAAATAGTCATAATCATATCAATCAACAGTTCATCTATGCACTACGGCCAAATATGACTTTTATCACAATATAAGCATGAGGATGATGACAATGATATAGGTATCAATCAAACGAAATCAATGATAAATATTAAAGATTTTTAATTTATCCAAAGTTTAAAAATGTCTAAATTATCAACATGACAACTGCTTTGTGAAATAAAATTCAAGAATAATATTCATGTATCAAAAATAATTTGGACAGAAAAGAAATCAATTTTTTGGGTAAATATTACCCGGGTGAATAGTACCTCGTGAATAGTACTTTGTGAATAGTACCCCGGCATGAAAAGATTAAATTTTAACAAGAATGTTCAGAAAAATATCCTTGTGAAATGATACGAGATGAAACGCAAATTTCAAGGAGTATAGAAGCAATACTTAACGAAATGAGTGTAGAATTCAGAATCTGAAACGAAATAATATTACTTATATACTACAGAGTATGGAAGAAAATATTATTTCTTACGAATATTGAACAAAAATAATATCCCTTACCGTAAAAGGAGAATATTTCTGACTGATAGGGCGGGGATATTCTTGAAGAAAACTTATACTGTTTTCTACCCTCAAAGCTTCCTTAAACTCAAAAGAAATACGCTCAATATTATAGAAGAAGAATTCTCTGATTCTGGTGTGATTTTCAATTCTAAACTAAGCATCATATTTATAGGAGAATGGCAGGATACAATTTGGATGCACAGTAAGGAAAAAATCACGGGCGCACAGGAAAAAAAAATTCACGGGCGAAACTGATTTTTTTTTTTTGATTTTACTATGTTGCACTATCCAGCACTATACTATGCAGTACTATGCAACACTATGCAGTAGTAAAAACACTATTCAATATAATAAAATATAATATATTGTATTTATAAAAAGTATTTTTGTTTTATATATAAAGTTTTCTGTTTTATTACTATAAAACAAAAACTGAGATAACTTTCCACCGACGATTTTGAAAAATGAGTAAGTGGGGGTCTATGTAATAAGTAAAATTTATAACAAATACTTCAATAAAACCCCTCTATTTATCTCAATTCACTTGGCTTCACAAAATATATTTTTAATAATATTCATCGTTAATATTATAACTCACAATATTAACAACCAGATCATTCCCAGGAAAGACGGAGATTTCTGATAAAGATTTCTCCTTATTAGAGCGCAATTAGGTGACCAAACCCCTTTCATCGACAGAAATTTCTAGACATTGTCAATAATGCAAATAATAATATGAATAACTTTGTCGTCTCAATTATTGATTTAATAATATAAAATATTGTGACAATAATTGAATCAATAACGTGAGATATTATGCAGCAATTACTGTGGCAATAATTAAAATAAATTGAGTGACTTCTCACGTAAGCATTAATAATTAAAGATACTGTACAATACCGTGTGCTACTATGCAACCATGTATATTACTATACTTTTATCACCGGGTATTTCAACAGTTAATGGTAAAACTTTTGCCCTTATTTTCATAAAAAGTTATTCTTGTCGTTTTCTAACTCTGACAAAAATTTCATTGTGGGGTTCACCCATGATTATGTCGTCATACGAATATTTCCTGATAAAACGAGTATTCCCCGACTAATCGAATATTTTATGACAACTTGCATACTTTGTAAAATTTGTAAATATTAGCTACAACTATAACATTATATCAAATCCACACCATAATATTTAAAATAATATTTAGAGAAAATTAATCATTATTCATAAAAGTTGGGGTTTTACAACGGATGTATAAATGAAAAAAAGTCTCATTTAATAAATACTTAGAATATAGTAAAATATATATAATACAAAATAAATTAAAAATAAAATAAAATAAAATAAATAAAATAATTTAAATTGAGTTAAGTTTAATTAAATAATAATATAAATATTTAAATAAAATAAAATAAAATAAATTAAAATAAATTAACTTAAAATAAATTATATAGTATAATATAATATAAAATGAATAAACAAAATAAAATAAAATAGAATAAAATAACTTAAATTTAATATATAATATAATAAAATAAAAATAAAATAAGATGATCAGAGATCATCTGGCCCAAATAGTTTCCAATGCAACATGGGAGGCTATGTGTACACACTGGGATGCTAATGACTTCAATAAGAATCCCGAGCAGACAAAGAAGAATCGTGGCCAGTTTCGAGTCGTACAGACTACTGACTCACAGTCCTTTGAGGTGAAATCAGTAAGTATTGTGTATTTAGTTTATTAGTTACTCAATTGTTATTAGCATACTTAATAAATATTTGAATGTATCTATTAAGCCATGCAGGTGAGGTTGAGCCTACATCTGACCATAGTAGAGTTCTAAGATAAAATACATATGCCAAATGACTCTATTATATTTCCCCAGCATGAGCTATACAGGTAAGACTAATCTCAATTTTTAGTAATTATTAATATTAGTAGGTTAATAAAATGATATCATTAACTCTGGTATACAAAATAAATTACATGACCAATTTCATAGGCTTCGAGACTAGTGTGTAGTTGACATGCGGGATGTTAGGGGGGATTTTGAGCCATTAGATTTCGTCATCCCTCCGTCCGACATTAAATTACCTCGGGATGAGGAGCTGAGATTATATATCGCGTGTGATGCCCCCAAAATAGATCTACACAACCCATTCTGAGTCTCCAAATATATGGTACAGAATCCAAATGCAAACTTTCTATATACAACTATTAATTGTCGTGTAAAATATGACAAAACATAAACTGTAAGTTTCGATACAAATATTATCTCGTAGAAATTATTAAAACTCAAATAAAGTACTCATTACAATTATTGTCACATTATTTTATAGAATACTGAGGACTACTATAGTAATCATCTTGGACCATCACTCCATTCCCCGACTAGTCCCAGCTATATTCTCATTTCTTGAAGAAAACAATGAAAGAAAAAGGTGAGTTCAACTAGCACAATAAAGAATAGTATGACTAATATAATATAGAATAAATTATCCTTAGTCCTCAACAGGGAAAAATATGATAGAATACAATAGACAACAAGTTTTAGATCAACAACTGCAGCGAAAATAGCAATCCATTAGAAGAGTCAAATAGAGCATTATGTCTACCATCTTCTATGATTTAAAAGTCCATCATCAATATTTTATCCATGTAACACCAATCAATAATTATTTCCAATCAACGAATTATCTATGCACTACGGGCCAAAGATAATCGTTTGTATCACCAGTGGTCATGATCATGTCAAACACCTGTCCATATATGCACTACGGGCCAAAGAGGACTTTCACCACAAACCTTAAAGGTCATGATTATACCAATACACAATTCTTGGTCATAATTATATACCAATCAACAATCCATCTTTGCATTATGGGCCAAAGATGACTTTCACCACAAACCTTAAAGGTCATGATTATACCAATACACAATTCTTGGTCATAATTATATACCAATCAACAATCCATCTTTGCATTATGGGCCAAAGATGACTTTCACCACAATATAAACATGGGGATGATGACAATGATATAAAGAATACATCAAGTAAGATCAATGATAAATATTAGATATTTATAATTTAATTTATCCAGAGTTCAAGAATGTCCAAATTGTTAACATGATAACCAAAACATGGATTCAAAGTCAAGAATGATATTTAATATTCATATTTCAAAGAAAAGTTGGACAAGGAAAAGAAAACTAATTTTCGTCATGAATAATACTCCGGCGTAAATAGTACCCTGGATGAATAGTACCCTGACATGAATAGTACCCCGACATGAAAAGATTAAAATTTAATAAGAAAGTTCAGACCAATATTCAAGTGAAATGATATTAGATGAAGCGCAAAACTTAAGGAATTTCTAATCATTTTAGGAATTATAGAAGCAATACTTATCATAGTAAGTGTATATTTAGGAATATGAAACAAAATAATATCCCTTACATAATATGGAGTATGGCAAATTGATTTTCACCCGTCGAAACCAGATCATTTTCACAACTTAATAAAGAATGAATACGAAGGGTTATTCACCAGGCATGCGTTAATCCGCGTAGACATGTTATTCCTAAATTTTAATAAGGAATAGTGTGACGCCCCCAAAATAGGTATACATTATCCATTCTGAGTCGCCAAATATATGGTACAAAAATAACTACAACTTCATTATTACAATTGTCATGCAAAATACGATAAAACATATATTGTGAGTTTAAATACAAATATTGTCTTCTAGACAGTATTCAAACTCAAATAAGTCCTATTACAATTATTGATACACTATTTTACAAAATAATGAGGACTTAACAACTATCTTGATCCATCATTCCATACCTCGACTAGTTCCCGCTATATTCTCTCCTCCTGAGAAGAAAAATGGAACAAAAAGTAAAAAGGTGAGCTCAACTAGCCCAGTAAAGAATACTATGACTAAGATAATGAACAACAATTTATCGTTACCCTTTAACAGATCAGATAAAATATAATGGACAAAAAGTTTTAGATCAATATTCGCAGCGAAAATAACAATTCATTAGAAGAGTTAAGTAGAGAATGAAATCTACTATCATCTATGAATTTAAAAGTCCATCATTAATATTTTATCCATGTAACATCAATCAATATACATCTTGCATCAAATATTCATCTTTGCACTACTGGCCAAAGATATTTATTTTTATCACCAGTTGGTCATGTTCATCTCAACACCTATTCATCTTTGCACTACGGGCCAAAGATATTCATCAGGTAATCATTCATCTTTGCACTGCAGGCCAAAGATATTCAGTTATATCATCATTTAGGACTTAGGATGATGAAATATATTTTAAAGAAACGAATCCAGTGAGACAAAAGAACAAAGTTTAGGAATTCGTACTTCGGTTTATCCAAGTTCAAAAACACTCCATAATAAACCATAGTGGAGTAAAATTCAAGAATGAAGATCAAAATATGGATACAATCAAAGATAGTAACCATAATATACATCTTGGACAAAGAAGAAATTTTTTTTTTCTGGTGAATAGTGCCGTGTACGTGAATAGTAACCCCAACACAAAAAGGTAGAAATTCCATAATAAAATTCATATCAATATTTTGGCGTAATGATATTGAAAGAAATAATATCATTTACGAAGAAAATAACATCCCTTAACTCAAAAGAACAGTACTTCTAACTGGAATATCGGATATAAGGCTGTAAGAAACTTGCACTGAATAGCAACTCTCAAAGTATCTAAATACTCACAAAATACGCTCGATAATATAAAGAGAGAAAACTTATGATTCTGGTGTGATTTTTCATTCAAACTAAGCACCCTATTTATAGGAAAATGCTAGAACGCCAAAGGAGACAAAATTAATAAAATAATTTTTTTTTCTATGCACACTTCTTTGAAAAAAATCAGCCACCACAAGTGGGGCCCACCAATTCAGCAATCTTCCAAAAAATACAAAAGTGGGACCCACCCATATTTTAATTAAAAAAATATTTATTTCTGAAACTTCAATAATTCATAATAAATAGCCCTTTTATCAGAAAAATACGAATTTTATGTCCATTTCATAGGAAATTAAATTCTCTACAACTTTGTAGATGAAAGTTTTTCCAAATTCCAGACTGAAAATAAACGAAATCTACATACGGATGATTTTTCCACACTTTCATTTCAACAAAATACATACGGAGGCTTTTTTTTTCCTTCTGTGCAGAATTCCTTCTTTGAAACTTTAAAGTCCACCAAAAAGGACAACTCCACACACCACATGTTTATATACATATATATATATATATATATATATAAACATTTATAATTATTAAAAAGAATTCATAATTCCATTTTCTCTCTTCCACCTCATTTTATTCATATACCGTGAATTTAGTGTAAAATGTCACCATTATTATATTATCACATTATACATTTATAATGTAATATAATAATATATTTGAATGACTTATTTTATCAGAAAAGATAAAAATATCAATTTTCAACAATTGTCATTTTTCTAAAAATTTCTCCATTAATATCAACTTGCTTATTTTGTAAAATTTGCACATTTCTCCCATAACCAAAGTATTATATCAAATTTAAACCTTATTATTCAAAATAATAATTAGAGGAAATTTAATTTTATTTATGAAAAGTTAGAGTCTTACAGCGTCCCCTCCTTATGAAATTTGTCTTCAAAATTAACGTACGTACTTTGTGTTTGAAAAAGGTGAGGGTACCTCACTATCATTTCCGATTCCAACTCCCATGTCATTTCCTCAATAGCATGGTTCCTCCAAAAAACTTTAACTTGTGGTATAATCTTTTTCCGTAGGACATGCCCCTTCATATCCAAGATCTTGATAGGTACCTACTCGTATTTTAATCTTCGGTTATCTCATCTGGTTCTAACTGAATAATGTGGTTTGGGTCTTTCACATATTTACGAAGCATAAATATGTCAAAAACATTATGAACACAAGACATGCTTAGAGGTAATGCGAGTCTATAGGCCAAATTTTCTATTCGGTCAAGAATATCAAATGGACCAACAAATCTTGGATTGAGCTTTTCTCTCTTCCCAAATCTTGTAACTCCCTTCCATGGTGCAACACGTAACAATACATGATCCCCAATATTAAATTCCACGTCCTTTCAATGAAGATCCGCATAACTCTTTTGACAATCCTGTGCCGTTTGTATACGTTGTCGAATCATTCAGATCTTTTCTTTAGTCATACGTACCAACTCTAGTCCCAACAACGTTGCTTCTCCCACCTTATCCCAACATACTGGAGAGCGACATTTTCGTCCATACAACGCTTCGAATGGAGCCATGCCTATACTTGCTTGATAACTGTTGTTATAGGAGAATTCCACTAATGGTATGTACTTATCCTAACTTCCTTTGAAATCTAAGACACAGAGAGTCTTAATAAATCTTCAAGAGTTTGAATAGTCCTTTCTGATTGCCCTTCCGTTTGAGGATGGTATGCCAAACTGAATCAGTAAATCCGTGCACATAGCTTTCTGCAAGCTAACCCAAAATCTTGAAATGAATCTTGGGTCATGATCCAAAACTATAGATACTGGCATGTCATGCAATCTCACAATCTCATTTACGTATATACAAGCAAGACGTTCAAGGGAATAAGTGTGACACCCCCAAAATAGGTATACATCACCCATTCTGAGTCGCCAAATACATGGTATAGAAATAAATACAACTTCAGTAATACAATTGTTGTGCAAAATACGACAACACATATATTATGAGTTTAAATATAAATATTGTCTAATAGACAGTTTACAAACTCAAAATGAGTCCTCATTGCAATTATTGATACACTATTTTACAAAATTGTGAGGATTGCTAAAACAACTGTCTCAAAACATCACTCCACACCCCTACTAGTTCATGCTATGTTCTCACCTTCTAAGAAGAAAAATGAAACTAAAAGGAAAATGGTGAGCTCAACTAGCTCAGTAAACAATATTATGACCAAGATAATATATAACAAATTATCATTAGTCTTCAACATGGAAAAATCTGATAGAATATAATAGACAACAACTTTTAGATCAACAACTGCAGCGGAAAAAACAATCCATTAGAAGAATCAAGTATAGAATAAATTCTACTATATTCTTAGATTTATAAGTCCATTATTAATATTTTATCCCTTTAACATCAATCAATATACATCTTGAATGAAATATTCATCTTTGCACTACAGGCCAAAGATATTCATTTGTATCACCAGTTGGTCATGTTCATCTCAACACTTGTTCATCTTTGCACTACGGGCCAAAGATATTCATCAGTTAATCATTCATCTTTGCACTACAGGCCAAAGATATTTAGTAATATCATCATTTAGGACTGAGGATGATGAAAAATATCTTAAAGAAAACGAATCCAGTGAGATAAAAGATCAAAGATTAGGGATTCGTACTTTAGTTTATCCAAGTTCAAAAATACCTTATAATAATCATGTCAATTGTGGAGAAAAATTTATGAATAAAGATCACAACATGGATACAATCAAAGATAGTAACCACAATAGACAACTTGGAAAAAGAAAGAAAATTTCATTTTTCTGTGAATAGTGCCGTATTCGTGAATAGTGTCGTATACATGAATAGTGCCGTATACGTGAATAGTAACCCCGACACAAAAAGGTAGAAATTCCACAATAAAAGTTATATCAATATTTCGGTATAATGATATTGAAGAAAATAATATCATTTACAAAGAAAATAACATTCCTTACCTCAAAAAAATAGTACTCCCGGCTGAAATATCAGGTATAAGACTGAAGGAAACTTTCACTGAATAGCAACCCATAAAGTATCTAAATACTCACAAAATACGCTCAATAATATATATATAGAGAGAAAAAAAACTTGTTTCTGGTGTGATTTTCAATTCTAACTAAGCACCATATTTATAGGAAAATGCTTAGAACGCCATAACAGACTAAATTGCTACCTGATGACTTTACCTGCTACTATTCATGCCCACCACTTTTGAATAAAATTTTTAACACATTTCTCACCAACAAAAAGTGGGCCCCCAGCATATTTTAAATAAAAATATTTATTTCCGAAACTTCAATAATTCATAATAAATAGCCCTTTTATAAGAAATATATGAATTTTATGTCCATTTTATAGGAAATTTAATTATCTACAACTTTGTAGAAGAAAGTTTTTCCAAATTTCAAACAAAAAATGCCCGAAATCCACATACGGATGATTTTTAATACCTCTATTCTGATAAAATACTGATAAAATACCTCAACATTAATTTCTTCATTTATATCCACACAATAAATATTTTCCTATCCATCCACATATAATAAATATTTCCTTATCATATAAATCAATAATTAATTATTCATAAATAATATTACAGAATCACAATTATGACAACCAGGTTGTTCCCAGGAAAGAGGGAGCTTTTCCGATATGGATTTCTCCTTATTAGCGCGCAATTAGGTGACCAAATCTCTTTCCTAGACAGAACTTCCTTAGACATTGCCAATAATACTATCTAACAATATTATTTAAATAATATGAATTATTGACCTGGTAATGGAGATACTGTGCAGTGACAATTCACTACAAAAAATGGGACTTTAGCAACAACCGATTTTTGTTGCTAAAGGTGTCAAATTTCGTTGCAAAAGAGTTTTGGCAACGACTTTACTGTCGTTGCGTCTTTTGTTGCGCAATGAGCGTTGCTAATTATTCCGCAACGAACGTATTTTTTTCGTTGCCAAAAGTAATACATTTAGCAAAAAAATTTGGCTTTTGTACAGAGACATCGATCCTTTAGCAACAAAATGTATTGTTACAGAATAATTAAAATTTCATTGCTAAAAACCCCATTTCTTTGCAAAAGCCTGCTAATTGGCAACGAAATGAACTCTTTTTTTTTTGTAACGACCATGCATTTTCGTTGCAATTGACACCATTTTGCAACGACATTTTTCGTTGCAGTAAATTATGAAATTTTTTGCCTAAGCTTGCTTTCGTTGAGGAATTTAAACTTTTTAGCAACGATTTTCTTTGCTGATTATATTATTTGGCAACGACATTATGCTGAATCAGCAACGAAAATGTTTGTTGCTGATTATTTTTCAATAGCAACGAAAGTCGTCGGTTAGCAACGACATTATATGTTGTCGTTTCTTTATATGTGCAACGAAAGTTAATATGATTTGTAACGATAAAAAATGTTGCCTTTTATTTTAGTATTAGCAACAATATCCTCTCCGTTGTTATTATGTTAATTTTTCGTTGCCAAATATTATATTTTTAATGCCATTAGCAACAAAAAATTGTTGTTAAATGTATAAAAATTGTTGCTATATTAAAACTTGTCCAATGCTTTGGTAACGAATTATGTTGTTGCCAAATCAAAATTTTACATTCATTTTGTGTACCTGACTGACTCAATGTCCCCATAACAAATAATGGTAAAAATATAAAAAACTAAAATATTATGAACTTAATAAAATCATCCACTACATAATCATTTATTATCTTTACAATTAACCATCTAAAGCTACCACTGTTCTTCAATCAAAGTATATATCTACATATATAGAGAGAGTACACTTCATAATTTTGTCCCCTGTCTTATGTAAACGTAGCACGAAAATTCATCATTTAAAAGATGCAATGCAGTATTGAAGGAGGTAGCTATTTCATGATCATCATCAACATCAACATCAACATCAACAGGTAAGTATCAAACCTACAATTATGCTTCAAAAAGTTGTTTAACTATAATAAATTTTTACTCTAGATATTTTAGTGCTAAACTTTGAAATCTATTACTTTGACTCAACTCCAACTTACGGGAAAAAGGGGTGGGGGAGTGAAAGCTTTAAAATAGAAGTTATAAGGTTTTAGAATTTCTTAGGCTAGAATGAGTCTTTAGTTGTGCCTTCCAATTGTTCATAGGGGCATAAATGTTGAATATAGTAAAATCTCAGATATACATTTTTTTAATTTGATATTCAATAAAGCTATGCTATTTTGTTTAACAAAAAGATTTACATTTTATCCCCATAGAATACCACAATGTGAACCGTGTAATATGATTTGTATGGATTGGCATATGAGATAAACAGAAGACAACAATGGAGTGAAGAAACAAGGGGTAAAAGTACCTTTTGTTATGGAGAACATGGGGGAGCTGGTTGTGTACTCTTTTGAATTGGAGTTAACCACATCATATGAGCTTGGTTCTAAATTTGCAGGTCTTGTTGTAGGTTCAAGTTCACGTTGACGGTGAAAAGTACTTTCGCCTGTTGTCAAATTGTCTTGAATCACTTGGACTCTCACTATGTTCTACCAAATTTTCTAGAACACGACTTTCTGCCTGAGCATCTAATAATTTAGTCCCATCCATCTTCGCTATGACAAGTGAGTTAATGCCTCTCAAATACTTGCCAAGCTTGTTATATATTGGCTCCAGTGCTTGGCAATGGCCACACCAAGGATCGCATATCTGATTTAAAATCAAATTGAAGTCAGAACTAGCATCATTATCAACTTCATTACAATGGTAAGCTTGGCGATGGTTTTTTTCACTGATGAGCAAGATTGTACCTCAAGAAGAACATCCTTTGACTCGTCCAAAACAATCTCGTCAAAGTTATTTCTGACAACTATTTTTACATCCCCGTCATTATGCACCAATTGGCAAGTCAAAAGAGGTTATAAAAGAAGCTTGATATTTTCACAATCCCAGTCTAATGAAGAGCAAATACTTACCGTCTCTGGAAGAGGATCCGACTTATAGAAAGGCTTAAGATTGTCTTCAAGGACTTAAAACTTAATGTTTTAAATTAAATTGATTTAAATTTTAATTTTAATTTTAGAATGTCATAAATTAGTTAATAACAAACTGAAATATAACTTTTTTTGTTAAACAGAATAGTAATAATTTAACAGATTTGTAATTTGTTCTACAAAAAGAGTCTTAATTATTATAATTTTTTATGGCAAAACTAATGATTTGGTCACCGAAGTTGGCACGTTTTATTGAATACTCGATTGAACTTTTAATTTTTCAAATTAACTCACTGAACTAATTTTTATTTTCAAATTGGGTCATTCCGTTAAAAAAAAGTTGACAGACGTTAAAATATTGCTTATATGGCGCTGACGTGGCAAAAAAATAAAAAATATTGCTTATGTGGCAAAAAAATCATAAATAAATTTTAAAGTTTTAAAAATAACAAAAACATAATAAAATAAAACAAAAAATAAAAAAATCTTTTCTTCTTCAACTAAAAAGATTTAACCATCTTGATTATTTGGCAAAAAATAGGATTTTTTTAAAAAATAAATTTTTTTTAAACAGAATTTGTTAAAAAATAGAATTTTTTAAAAAACAGACTTTTTTTAAAAAAAAAATATTTTTCTAAAAAAAGATTTTTTTAAAAAAATAGATTTTTTAAAAAACAGATTTTTAAATAAAAACAGATTTTTTTTAAAAAAATAAACTTTTTTTAAAAAACAGAATTTTTTAAAAAATAGACTTTTAAAAAATATATAATTTTTTTAAAAACAGATTTTTTTAAAAAAACATAATTTTTTGAAAACAGACTTTTTAAAAAAAAATAGAATTTTTTTAAAAACAGATTTTTTTTTAAAAACAGAATTCTATAAAAAATATAAATTTTTTAAAACCAGATTTTTTTAAAAAATAGAATTTTTTTAAAAACGGAACTTTTTTAAAAAAACAAATTTTTTTAAAAAACATAATTTTTTTAAAAAACATAATTTTTTAAAAAACATAATTTTTTTAAAAATAGAATTCTGTTTTTAAAAAAATCCATTTTTTAAAAAAGTCTGTTTTTGAAAAAACGATGTTTTTTTAAAAAATATATTTTTTTAAAAAGCTGGTTTTAAAAAAATTATGTTTTTTAAAATATCTGTTTTTTAAAAAAAATCTATTTTTTAAAAAATTTTGCTTTTTCAAAAAATTCTGTTTTTTGCCAAATAATCAAGATGGTTAAATCTTTTTAGTTGAAGAAGAAAAGATATTTTGTATAATTATCTTAAGTTGCAAAAAGTTGTATAAAATATGCAACGAAAATAAAAATTGTTGCCAATGAATGTGGCCCATATTGGGAAACTAAATATAGCAACAAAAAAACTTTCGTTGCTCGCGATGAGGAGAAATCAAGTGGTTAAAAATTTTGCAATGAATTTCTAACGAATTTTATTTTCAAATTTTGCAACGACTTATGATTTTCGTTGCAAAAATTGAATGCCTGACACAAGCGGCAATGAAGGACAAGTTTCTTTGCTAAACATACACTTTTAGCAACGACTTATACAGTCGTTGCCTGAAAAATTATTGCTAAAGCCCCATTTTTAGCAACAAAAAAACTTTCGTTGCCCACGATGACGGGAAATCAAGTGGTCGAAAATTTTGCAACGAATTTCTAACGAAATGTTTTCCCGCCAATGAATTAGCAACGAAATTTTGCAACGACTTATGAATTTTTTTGGAAAAAGTGAAAGTCTGACACAATCTGCAAAGAAGGATAAATTTTGTTGCTAAACATATACTTTCGGCAACGACTTATAAAGTCGTTGCCCGAAAAATCTTTCCTATCCAAGATCTTAAAAGGTATCTCCTCGTACGTTAAATCTTCGGCTATCTCGTCTGGTTCTAACTCAATAATGTGGTTCGGGTCTTTCACATATTTATGAAGTATAGATATGTGAAAAACATTATGAACATGAGACATTCTTGGAAGTAATGCGAGTCTATAGGCCACATTTCCTATTCGGTCAAGAATCTCAAATGGACCAACAAATCGTTGATTGAGCTTTCCTCTCTTCCCAAATCTTGTAACTCCCTTCCATGGTGAAATATGTAACAATACATGATCCCCAATATTAAATTCCACGTCCTTTCGATGAAGATCTTAACAGGTACCTCCTCGTACGTTAAATCTTTGGCTATCTCGTCTGGTTCTAACTCAATAATTTGGTTCGGGTCTTTCACATATTTACGAAGCATAGATATGTAAAAAGAATTATGAACACGAGACATGCTTGGAGGTAATGCGAGTCTATAGGCCACATTTCCTATTCGGTCAAGAATCTCAAATAGACAAACAAATCGTGGATTGAGCTTTCCTCTCTTCCCAAATCTTGTAAGTCCCTTCCATGGTGCAATACGTAACAATACATGATCCCTAATATTAAATTCCACGTCCTTTCGATGAAGATCCGAATAACTCTTTTGTCGATCCTGTGCCGTTTGTATACGTTGTCGAATCGTTTGGATCTTTTCTGTAGTTATGCGTAATAATTCTGGTCCCAACAACGTTGCTTCACCCACCTCGTCCCAGCATACTGGAGAACGACATTTTCTTCCATACAACACCTTGAATGGATATATGCCTATACTTGCTTGATAATTGTTGTTGTATGAGAATTCCACTAATGGCAAGTACTTATCCCAACTTCCTTTGAAATCTTAGACACAGAGTCTTAATAGATCTTCAAGAGTTTGAAAAGTCCTTTATAATTGCCCATCCTTTTAAGGATGATATGCTGAACTAAATCGTAAATCCGTGCCCATAGTTTTCTGCAAGCTAACCCAAAATCGTGAAGTGAATCTTGGGTCACAATTCGAAACTATGGATATTGGCAAGCCATGCAATCTCACAATCTCATTCACGTGCATACGAACAAGTCGTTCAAGGGAATAAGTCTCTCGTATAGGCAAGAAATGGGCAGACTTGGTTAATCTATCAACAATAACCCAAATCGCATCTATGCCTTGAGAAACCTTGGGAAAACCCGTAATGAAATCCATAGTAATGTGTTCCCATCTATGCCTTAAGCTGAGTCTTAGTGATAAAGTTGATGAAAAACTTTTTAAATCATAGAGGATAGTAGATTTTATGCCATACTTTACTCTTCTAAATGGATTGCTTATTCCGATGCAGTTGTTGATCTAAAACTTGTTGTCTATTATATTCTATCAGTTGTTATACTGTTGAAGGCTAAGGATAATTTATTCTGCATTATCTTAGTTGTAATATTTCTTACTGGGCTAGTTGAGCTCACCATTTCTTTCACTGTTTTCTTCAGGAAATGAGAATATAGCTGGGATGAGTCGGGGAATGGATTGACGGTTCAGATGGTTGTTTTAGTAGTCCTCACTATTCTATAAAATAGTGTGTAAATAAATGTAATGAGGACTCCATTGAGTGTGGATATTGTCTAGATGACAATATTCTTATTAAAAATCTTAGATTATGTTTTGTTGTATTTTACACGACTGTTGTATAATTAAGTTGTATTTAAATTTTGTACCATGTATTTGGCGACTCAAGATGGGTGATGTATACTTATTTTGGGGGCGTCACACATGTCATTCATTGAGTGCTCTCATGTTTCCTTCAGGTGGAATGTATCTTGGCAACTCAGACCAGAGGCTTTATACTTTAGATATTTCTTCGCTAGTATGACCTACCTAAGTTTATTTGGTATTTAATTGGTCAGTCAGAGTATAGGGATAATATATGATATGTTAATTAACCTTTATTTTTGTGGAAGTATTTGAAAATGGCATCTGAAAATGTTGAGATAAGCAATGAAGCACATAAGACCGTTGAGTCACCAACGATCAATACCCAGGATAATGTGCAACAGGAAGACAATAATCCTTCGGTAAACAATAACACTGATGAAATGGTGAACGATGGGATGTTCAGAGGCTTTATGAAATTCATGCAACATCAGGCAAGAGCGGCTCTTGTTTAAAATGCTGGTGGAAACACTAGCAACTCTCGGACGATCACCGCTAAACAGTTAAAGGAGTTGAGACCACCAGAGTTTATTGGAGTGCCAAAATAACTTAAACGGAGACGTGGATAAAGCAAATCACCAAGATAT
Source organism: Panax japonicus (assembly GCA_020205505.1). NCBI lineage: Eukaryota > Viridiplantae > Streptophyta > Magnoliopsida > Apiales > Araliaceae > Panax > Panax japonicus. The sequence goes on along the minus strand of CM035094.1, from coordinate 28,658,169 downwards.
TTGATGTTTTGGGATGCTCTAAGGAGAAAAAGGTTCCCTTTGCCACCTTTATGTTGCGAGGAGAGGCAGATTACTGGTGGGAATAGATAAAGTGTACTAAACCTGCCGCACTGAAGATGTATTGGGAGAAATTCCAAAAACTGTTCAATGATAAGTACTTTCCCGAAAGTATTCGTCACATGAAGGAGGTAGAGTTCATCAAGCTGGAGCAGAACAATATGACCGTGTCACAGTACGAAGCTAAGTTTGCCGAGTTATCCCGGTTTGCATCCCAATTGGTTGATAATGAGGAGAGAATGGCGCGGATGTTTCTAAGAGGTTTAAAAACCGAGATATGTCAATACTTAATTTCTCACAAACTGTGTTTGTATTCAGATGTTGTAAATAGGGCTCAGTTATTGAAGCGTGATAAGGAGTTAACTCAACCAAGAGAGAGCAGTTGACAAAATGATAATACCAGTGGTAGCATTCATCGAAGCGGTGACAACAAACGTGGAGGGAATCAACATGCCAGAAATGGTAACCACTTCAGTGGTAATCATGGCCAAGATAATAGAAGTGAAAATTTCAAGAAGAGGAGATTCAATAATGATGGGAAGATGCCATCACCAGCATCTGTTGTTAAGGAAGGGGAATGACAACCAATCGTATGTTACAAATGCGGAGGGGAGGGACATATCAGTCCGAACTATATGCAGCAATCCAAAGCGTGTTATAATTGCAGAAGAGAAGGTCACCTTTCCCAATTTTATTGTGCACCGAAGTCAACTCCAGCTGGGATGGAGGCATCAACGGCCGTCCCATACAAGACAAAATCGATAGTTCAATGGAGAGCGTTTGTTGTAACCTCTCAAAAAGCGAGAAATCTGAAAGAGGTAATCATGGGTAAGCTAATCATAAACTCTAGCAAAGTTTATACTTTATTTGACACCAGTTCTACCCATTCTTTTATTTCTCTTACTTGCGCTCAACGTTTAAATTTGACTCCGGAGAAATTAGACTTTGATTTATCTATTAAAACTCCATTGGGAGAAACCTTCATCACATCCACTATTTATAAGTCTTGTTTGATTCAAATCAGTAACTGCACGTTACCTGTCGATCTTATCTCCTTAAAAATACTTGCATTTGACGTAATTCTAGGGATTGATTAGTTAACTACTCATCATGCTAAAATTAATTATTTTTGTAAGGTTGTTATCTTTCATATTCCTAATCAACCTATTATGCAAATTCAAGCGACCAAACCATTAAAATCAATCACGGTCATCTCAAGCCATAAAGCTATTCATTTATTGAAAAACGGATGTCAAGCTTTCTTAGCTCATGTCATAGATTTAAACAAAAATACGTCAGATTTGAATAATATTTCTATTGTTAATAAATTTCTTGTCGTATTCCCCGAAGAACTTCCTGGGCTACCCCCCGGAGCGTGAAATCGAGTTTGGTATCGGTCTTGAAACCGGTACAAAACCCATTTCCAAAGCCCCATATCGAATGGCTCCTATTGAACTTCAGGAGTTAAAAACCCAACTGCAGGAATTGTTAGACATCAGTTTCATTCGTCTTAGTACGTTTCCCTGGGGTGTTCCTGTTTTATTTGTGAAGAATAAAGATGTAAGTATGCGACTTTGTATTGATTACCGGGAGTTAAATCATGTCACCATAAAAAATAGGTACTTGTTGCCTCGTATTGATGACCTGTTTGACCAGTTGCAAGGAGACAAATTCTTTTTAAAGATTGATCTTTGTTCTGGATATCATCAGTTAAAGATTAAAACTGATGACATTCCAAAGACTGCTTTCAGAACTCGGTACGGGCATTACGAATTCCTATTCATGTCTTTTGGATTGACTAATGCTCCTGCTGCCTCCATGGACATGATGAACCGAGTATTCAAAGAATATTTGGATCACTTTATGGTCATCTTTATTGATGACATCCTCATATAGTTCAAAAGTCATGAAGACCATGAGCAACACTTGAGGCTGATACTTCAAAAGCTTCGTGAAAACAAGTTTTATGCCAAGTTGAAGAAATGTGATTTCTAGCTTGAGGAAGTTGCATTCCTTGGGTACGTGATATCAAATCATGGAATATCTATTGACCCAACAAAGATTGAAGAAATTCAAAGCTGGGAACAACCAAAGTCAGTGACCGAAGTACGTAGCTTTCTTGGCTTAGCTGGTTATTATCGGAGATTCGTGAAAGGATTTTCTCGAATCGCTACTCCATTAACTCAGTTGACTCGAAAAGATACAAAGTTCGGTTGGAGCGAGGAATGTGAGAAGAGTTTTCAAGAACTCAAGAGAAGACTCATTTCAGCACCTGTTCTGACAATACCATCTGGCTCGGAGGGATTTGTCATCTACAGTGATGCTTCAGGCAAAGGGTTAGGATGTGTTCTCATGCAACATGGGAAAGTCATAGCCTATGCCTCACGACAACTCAAAGAATATGAGAGGAATTATCCTACTCATGATCTAGAGTTAGCAGCAGTCGTTTTTGCGCTTAAGATTTGGAGGCATTACCTGTATGGAGAGAAGGTGGAGATCTATACGGATCATAAGAGCCTCAAATATTTCTTTACTTAAAAGGAACTCAACATGCGGCAACGAAGATGGCTTAAGCTGCTGAAATATTATGATCATACCATCCAATACCATCCTGGAAAAATGAACGTAGTAGCTGACGCATTGAGTAGAAGATCATATGCGGGTACGAGTGCAATATTTTCAACGCAAAGACCCATTTTGTATGACTTACGAAGGATGGAGATAGAGTTAAAGAATCCAGGGACCCATGTGATGATGGCGAATATACGAGTAGAACCGACTTTAATCGATAAAGTTAAAGCTACTCAAGCTACAGACCTAGAGCTGATGCGTATGAGGAAGAAAGTGCAAGAAGGTGTTATTCCGGAAGCAAGAATTAATGAAGAAGGAATACTTCGAGTCAATTCCAGACTTTGTGTTCCTAACAATTCTTACTTGAAGTATAAAATCATGATGGAGGCACACAACACACCTTTTGCAATCTATCCTGGGAGTACCAAAATGTATCGTGATCTTTGACATACATTTTGCTGGAGCAATATGAAGAGAGAGATAGCGGGGTTTATCTCAAGGTGTCTAGCTTGTCAACAAGTCAAGACAGAGCATCAAGTGCCAAAAGGTCCATTGCAACCACTTGAAATTTCAGAATGGAAGTGGGAGCACATTACCATGGATTTTGTTACTGCTCTTCCCAAGATTTCTCAAGGCATATATGCAATTTGGGTCATTGTTGATAGATTGACCAAGTCTACTCATTTTTTACCGATACGAGAAACTTATACACTTGAACGTCTTGCTCGTATGTACATAAAAGAGATTATAAGATTGCATGGTATGCCAGTATCCATAGTTTCTGATCGAGACCCAAGATTCACTTCAAGATTTTGGGTTAGTTTGTAAAAAGCTATGGGCAGGGATTTACGATTTAGTTCGGCATATCATCCTTAAACGGACGGCCAGTCGGAAAGGACTATTCAAAATCTTGAAGATTTATTAAAACTCTATGTCCTTGACTTCAAAGGAAGTTGGGACAAGTTCTTACCATTGGTGGAGTTTTCCTACAACAATAGTTATCAAGTAAGTATTGGCATGGCTCCATTTGAGGCGTTGTATGGAAGAAAGTGTCATTCTCCAGTATGCTGGGATGAGGTGGGTTAAGAAATGTTGTTGGGACCAGAATTGGTACGTATGACTACGAAAAAGATTCAAACGATCCGATAACGTATAAAAATCTCACAAGATCGACAAAAGAGTTATGCTGATCTTCATCGAAAGAACGTTGAATTCAATATTGGAGATCATGTGTTGTTACATGTTGCTCCATGGAAAGGAGTTACGAGATTTGAAAAGAGAGGACAGATCAATCATCGATTCATTGGCCCATTTTTAATCCTCGATCGTGTAGGAACTATGGCCTATAGACTCGCATTACCGCCAAGTATGTCTCTTGTTCATAACATTTTTCATATATCTATGTTACGTAAATATGTAAAAGACCCGAACCACATTATCGAATTAGAATCGGAGTATGACGCCCCCAAAATTAGGTATACATCACCCATCTTGAGTCGCCAGATACATGGTACAGAATTCAAATACAACTTAATAATACAATTATCGTGTACAATACGACAAAACATAAACTGTGAGTTTGAATACAAATATTGTCTACTAGAGAGTAAACAAACTCAAAAGGAGTCCTCATTATAATTATTATCACACTATTTCACAGAATAGTTAGGACTACTAATGCACTATCTAGGACCATCACTCCGTTCCCCGACTCGTCCCGGCTATATTCTCATTTTCTGAAGAGAACAGTGAAAGAAAGGGTGAGCTCAACTAGCCCAGTAAGAAATATTATGACTAAGATAATGCAGAATAAATTATCATTAGCCTTAAACAGTGTTAAACTGATACAATATAACAAACATCAAGTTTAACTACAGTAGAACAAGCAATCCATAAAAAGAGTCAAGTAGAGAATAAAATCTACTATCTTTTATGATTTAAAAAGGTTTTTCATGACTTTTATCGCTAGGACTCAGCTTAATAAATAATCCACATAATCGAATCACCCCTGCACTACGGCCAATGATATTCTTTAGTATCACGACCATAATTATCCATGCACTACAGGCCAAGAATATTTGTGTATTCATTAATGGTCATGATTATGCCAACAACTGTCCATCAAACCACTACGGGCCAATGAGGACTTTTACCACATCATTTGTAACATTACGGTCATGATTACACCGAATAATCCCTGGTCATAATCATACCAAGTCCATCTAAGCATTACAGGCCACAGATGACTTTCAAAAAAATATAAACATGAGGATGATGACAATGATATAAGAATTCAATAAAACAAGTTCAAGAATTAATTTATCTAGGAACTAATAATGCCCAAATTGTCAACATCATGCTGCTTTATAGAGTAAAATTCAAGAATGCTCAGAAGAATATTTCCATGAAAAGATACTGGATGAAGCGCAAATATCAAGGATATTCCACTAATTTCATGGAGTATAGAAGTCAAAACTTTAACCAACTGAGTATAATAAAGAATGGAATAACAAAAAAAATCACCATGCATGCGATACTTCGAATAGACAGGTTATTCCAACAGAATACTAAATAACAGAACAAGGTCAGACAAAATTTGCACTGACAGGATGTTCCAACAGAATAATAAAGAATGGAATAACAACAGAAATCACCATGCATGCGATACTTCACATAGACAGGTTATTCCAACAGAATACTATTAAGGACAGAATCAGGTCCGGCGTAAAACGCACAAACAAGATATTCTAACAGAATAATAATAAAGACGGAACCAGGTTCGGCATACAACGCACAGACAGGATATTCCAACAGAATAATAAAGACGGAATCACGTCTGGCGTAAAATGCAAAGACAGGATATTCCAACAGAATAATAAAGACATAATAATAGAAGAATGTCACCAAGTATAGGGTATCCCGCGTATACAGGTTATTCCAACAGAATAATAAAGAATGGAATAACATAAGTTCTCTTCATGAATACAAAAGAATAACACCCCTTACGAGTACAACAAATAATATTCCCTACCTTAAGAAGAAGAGTACTGGATATATATGTAGTAAAGTAGCAGAATACTTTCTTCTTTCTCTCTATAGTTTATCTCTTTAGAGTTTCAGTGAATTCGTAAAAAAATAATGAAGGAATGAGCTTCTATTTATAGAAAACTGGACTGCATAGTAACTAACTCATGAACGGTCCAGATTGATTTACTTTAATCTGATGGTCTATATTAAAAGAATTTTTTTTAAAATATAATATAATATATTCTATTTATAATCTAATAAAATGAATAACTTTATAAAAGATTTTACTATGCAAATACTATGCAGGTACTATGCTATGCATAATAAAATATAATATATTCTATTTATAGAATAACTTTATAAAAGTATTCTGTTTTATATAAAAAGATTTTTTGTATTATTACATTAATAATACCAATAAAACAAAACTGAGTGACTTATCACATAAGCATCAATACCGTGTGCTACTATGCAACCACGCGTATTACTGTACTTCTAACACCGGGTGTTTCAACAGTTAACAGTAAAACTTCCGCCGTTATTTTCATAAAGTATTTTTGTCATTTTCTCAATCCGACAATAATTTCGTTGTGGGGTCCACCAATGATTGTGTCGTTGTACGAATATTCCCTATTAAAACGAATATTTTTCGACGGGGTTTTACAATCTCCCCTTCTTATGAAATTTCACCCTCGAAATTAGGATACGTACCTAGTATATTGAAGAGGTAAGGATACCTTGATTTCATTTCAGATTCTAACTCCCAAGTTATTTCCTCAACATCATGGTTTCTCTACAAAACTTTGACTTGAGGTATAACCTTGGAGCGTAGAATATGTTCCTTCTTATCCAAGATTTGAACAGGAACCTCTTCATACGTCAAATCTTTCGCTATTCTATCCGGTTCTAACTCAATAATGTGGTTCGGGTCTTCCACATATTTACGTAACATGGATATGTGAAAAACGTTATAAACACGAGACATACTTGGCGGTAAAGCGAGTCTATAGTCCACAGTTCCTACTCGATTAAGGATTAAAAATGGGCCGATGAATCGAGGATTGAGCTTTCCTCTATTTCCAAATCTCGTAACTCCTTTCCATGGAGCAACACGTAACAAAACATGATCTCCTATATCGAATTCCACGTCCTTTCGATGAAGATCAGCATAACTCTTTTGTCGATCTTGTGAGGTTTTTATACGTTGTCGGATCGTTTGAATCTTTTCTGTAGTCATACGTACCAACTCCGGTCCCAACAACATTGTTTAACCCACCTCATCCCAGCATACTGGAGAACGAAAATTTCTTCCATACAACGCTTCGAATGGAGCCATGCCAATACTTGCTTGATAACTGTTGTTGTAGGAAAACTCCACCAATGGTAAGAACTTGTCCCAACTTCCCTTGAAGTCAAGGACACAGAGTCTTAATAGATCTTCAAGAGTTTGAATCGTCCTCTCCGACTGCCCGTCCGTCTGAGGATGATATGCCGAGCTAAATCGTAAATCCGTGCCCATAGCTTTTTGCAAACTAACCCAAAATCTTGAAGTGAATCTTGGGTCTCGATCAGAAACTATGGATAATGGCATACCATGCAATCTTACAACCTCGTTTATGTACATATGAATAAGACGTTCAAGGGTATAAGTTTCTTGTATCGGTAAGAAATGAACATACTTGGTCAATCTATCAACAATGACCCAAGTCGCATCTATGCCTTGAGAAACTTTGGGATGACCGGTAACGAAATCCATGGTAATGTGCTCCCACTTCCATTCTAGAATTTCAAGTGGTTGCAATGGACCTTTTGGTACTTGATGCTCTGCCTTGACTCGTTGACACATTAGACACCTTGAGATAAACAGTGATATCTCTCTCTTCATATTGCTCCACCAAAATGTATGACGAATATCATGATACATTTTGGTACTCCCATGATGGATTGCAAACGGTGTGTTATGCGCCTCCATCATGATTTTATACTTTAATTCAGGGTCGTTAGGAACACAAAGTCTGCAGTTGACTCGAAGTATTCCTTCTTCATCGATTCTTGCTTCCGGCATAGCACCTTCTTGCACTTTCTTCCTCATACGCATTAGCTCCAGGTCTGTAGCTTGAGCAGCTTTAACTTTATCAATTAAAGTCGGTTCTACTCGTATATTTACCATCATAACATGGGTCCCTGGAGTCTTTAACTCTATCTCCATCCTTTGCAAGTCACACAAAATGGGCCTTTGCGTTGACAATATCGTATTTGCACTTGCATATGATCTTCTACTCAATGCGTTAGCTACCACACTCGATTTTCCAGGATGGTGTTGGATGGTATGATCATAATCTTTCAACAGTTCAAGCCAACATCGTTGTCGCATGTTGAGTTCCTTCTGAGTGAAGAAATATTTGAGACTTTTATGATCCGTAAAGATCTCCACTTTCTCCCCATACAAGTAATGCCTCCAAATCTTTTGTGCGAAGACAACACCTGCCAACTCTAGATCATGAGTAGGATAATTCCTCTCATATTCTTTGAGTTGTCGTGAGGCATAGGCTATAACTTTCCCATGTTGCGTGAGAACACATCCTAACCCTTTGTCCGAAGCATCACTGTAGATGACAAATCCCTCCAAACCAGATGGTATTGTCAGAACAGATGCTGAAATGAGTCTCCTCTTGAGTTCTTGAAAACTCTTCTCACATTCCTCGTTCCAACTGAACTTTGTATCTTTCCGAGTCAGCTGAGTTAGTGGAGTAGCGATTCGAGAAAACCCTTCTACGAATCTCCGATAATAACCAGCTAAACCGAGAAAGCTACGTACTTTGATTACTGATTTAGATTTCTCCCATCTTTGAATAACTTCAATATTTGTTGGGTCAAAAGATATTCCATGACTTGATACCACGTGCCCAAGGAATGCTACTTCCTCAAGCCAGAACTCGCATTTCTTCAACTTGGCATAAAGCTTATATTCACGAAACTTTTGGAGAATCAGCCTCAAGTGTTGCTTATGATCTTCACGGGTTTTGGAATATATGAGGATCTCATCAATAAAGACGACCACAAAGTGATCCAAATATTCCTTGAATACTCGGTTCATCATATCCATGAAGGCAGCAGGAGCATTAGTCAATCCAAAGGACATTACTAGGAATTCATAATGCCCGTACCGAGTTCTGAAAGCCGTCTTTGGAATGTCATCGGTTCTAATCTTTAATTGGTGATATCCGGAACTAAGATCAATCTTTGAAAAGAATTTGGCTCTTTACAATTGGTCAAACAGGTCATCAATACGTGGCAATGAGTACCTATTTTTGATGGTGACATGATTCAACTCCTGATAATCAATACAAAGTCGCATACTCCGATCTTTCTTTTTCATGAATAGAACAGGAGCACCCAAAGGAGAAGTACTAGGACGAATGAAACCAATGTCTAACAATTCCTGTAGTTGGGTCTTTAACTCCTGAAATTCAATAGGAGCCATTCGATATAACGCTTTAGAAATAGGTTTTGTACCAGGTTCAAGGTCGATATAAAATTTAATTTTACGCTCTAGGGGTAGGCTAGGAAGTTCTTCAGGGAATATGTCAGGAAATTCATTAACAATAGAAATATCATTCAAAATTGACGTATTTTTATTTAGATCCGTGACATGAGCTAAGAAAGCTTGACATTCATTTTTCAATAAACGAATAGCTTTATGGCTTGAGATGACAGTGATTGATTTTAATGGTTTGGTTGCTTGAATTCGCATAATAGGTTGATTAGGAATATGAAAGCTAACAACCTTACGAAAATAATCAATTTTTGCATGATGAGTAGTTAACCAATCAATCCCTAGAATCATATCAAATGCAAGTATTTTCAATGAAATAAGATCGATAGGTAATGTGAGGGTACCGATTTGAACCAAACAAGACTTATAAATAGTGGATGTAATGAAAGTTTCTCCCAACTGAGTTTCCACAGATATGTCAAAGTCTAATTTCTCCGGAGTCAAATTTAATCGTTGAGCGCAAGTAGGAGAAATAAAAGAATGGGTAGAACCGGTATCAAATAAAGTATAGACTTTGTTAGAGTTTATGATAAGTGTGACATCCCCAAAATAGGTCCATTCCATCCAACCTATTCTGAGTCGCCAAATACATGGTACAGAAAACAACTACAACTTTATTACAATAATTGTCGTGCAAAATACAACAACATGTATGCTGTGAGTTTGGATACAAATATATACCAAATGTGACTCATGTTCCAACCGTGGACAGCACCTCACAATGACACCTTACATAAAGGTATAGTCAAAAACTGTTTTAGAAATTAGAATCTTTGGGAAGTGCTCAAGGAAACATTCGTACATGGGAGGCCATGCTTCTAGGTTATAATAGATATCATATGGCCACAGAATTATCCTTGGTTGACCCAATAGACCCCAAAGAAAAATGAGAAGATTGCTATCATATTCTTCCCAATGGTGAGTCTTCTCTTGACATATCATTATCTCCACTGTCTCTAATTGAGAATTATACTCCAAATAAACACCAAGATTATATAGGTAGTTCTCGTATATATACTCAGCAAGAGGATGAGCACATCCCTGTCTTATGATGATACGAGGTTGTATGTCATTAGACATCTTGTATGATAATGGCAAAACACCCTTCCAACGTTGGGTTCACCTCACCCTAGTTGATTCACCAAATATAACTACTAAATGATGACCACCGTTCTATTCCTCTGTTACCCCTGCTTGACCCAACTACACTCTTATTACCTGAAAGGAATTGTGAAGCAAAAGGGTGAGCACAACTAGCTCAGTAAAGAATATCATACCTAAAGATAATTAAATTATCAATAGCCTTCATCAATAATAAATCAAATATTTATAACATATGGTAGATGATAAAAATTTCAACCATAGTTGCAGCGGAACGAGCAATCCATTAGAAGAGTCAAATAGACTATAAAGTCTATTATCTTCTCCATGTTAAAAATCCACCAACAATGTTTTATCCCTGTAACATCAATCAACAATTCTGGTCCACAATCATATGAATAACTCATAATCATAATTGTAGTTCTAAATTCCTCTTCTCATCCAGGACGAAGATAATTTTCATCACCTATCTTTACCTGAAACATCAAAGATCATGGTTACACCAAATCACATTTCCTGTTCATAATCATACTAATAACTTCATCTTTGCACTACAGCCAAAGATATTCATTTGTATCACCAGTTGATCATGTTCATCTCAACACCTGTTCATCTTTGCACTACTGGCCAAAGATATTCAGCAACATGTCATCTTTGCACTACGTGCCAAAGATATTCATCAACAATTCATCTTTGCACTACAGGCCAAAGATATTCCTCAATAGTTCATATTTGCACTATAGGCCAAATATATTCATCAACAGTTCATATTTGCACTACAGGCCAAATATATTATTATCTCAAAGAAATATATAATCATTTCAGAATTTATATAAACAATTATAACCATGTTGATCATTTCACCTTTGCACTTAAGATAAAGATATTCAATTATAAATTCAATGATCATGATAATATCAGTCAACAATTCAACTTTGCACTACTAGTCAAAGAGAACCCATAGTCATGATCATACCAATAATCTACCTATCTTTACACTCAAGTCAAAGAGAAATTAATATCATCATTAGGGTTATAAAAATGTTATATATGATAATAAAAAAAATAATATGATCAACATATAGTTTTAATCTCAAGAGTAATATTCATAAATCAACTATAATTTGGTTAGAAAAAGAAATCAATTTTGTCATGAATAGTACCCGTGAATAGTAACTCGTGAATAGTAACTCATGAATAGTAAACTCGACACAAAAAAAGTAGAAATTCCACAATAAAATTCATACCAATATTTTGGTATAATAATATTGAAATAACATTTCTTAAACTTATAAATAATTTATTTTAATTATTTACACTTTACTAAATAATGCATTTAATCATCCTAAAATTTCAAACTCATAAGATTTCATCACCAATAACCAAAACCCTCATCAAAAATCTGCATATACCTCATATAGGATTCTCAAGCCATAAAATCCTATTTTCTAATTTTCTTACTTTACATAACATATTTAATTCATTTACTCATAACTAGTCCATTTTTATGAAAAATACCAAATCAGTTCCAAAAATATTTCTTTTCTGGGATATAGCAGAATATAGTCCCATATTAAACATATATTTTTCTCAGAATTTTTAAAATTCATTTACTATTTTTCATATGGCCAAAACCGCAGAATATTTAGACATTTATCACAAATTGTACTTTTATCTAAAAATTCCGAAATTCACAGAGTACACTGATATTATATAGATGTACTCTCAATAAATTTTTTATCAATTTTGGAGTTAACCACAAGGAGTTATAAGCGATTACTTTTAAAATAGTCTTTTCTCGTAAAATTCATAACTCTTAATCTATACACCCAGAAATTGCCATTTTTGGACACAATCAATAAAACTCATCAAAATATCATTTCAAATTTTTTCAGAATTTTCTGAAGGTCGGAAGAAGTACGAACTGAAAAACATAATAACCCTTAAAATCCCCTACCTCAAAAGAGTAGTACTTCTGACTTGAATATCGGATATAACGCTGAGCAACACTCAAGATATCTAAATACTCACAAAAATATGCTTGATAATATAGAGAGAAAGAAAACTTGTTTCCAGTGTGATTTTCAATTCTAACATAAGCACCTATTTATAGGAAAATGCTAGAACGCCAAAGGAGACTAAAATAATAAATTATTATTATTTCTTTTCACCAACTCAAGCATGCCACTTTGAAAAATTCCAGCCCACCTCAATTGAAAAACCAATTCAGCACATTTATCAACCAAAGTCAAAGTGGGTCCCACCCCTAATTTTAATAAAAATCATTTTATTTACCGAAACTTCAACAATTCATAGAAAATAGCTCGTTTATCAGAAAAATACAAATTTTATGTCCATTTTTCCTGAAATTGAATTCTCAACAACTTTGTAGCTTTGAGTTTTTTCAAATTCCAAATATAAAATATCCGAAATCCACAAACGGATGATTTTTAATACCTCCACACAGACAAAATACTGATAAAACACCTCAGAATTAATTCCTTCATTTTTATCCACATAAAAATAAATATATCCATCATTTATATCCATATAAAATAAATATTTCCTTATCATATAAATCAATAATTAATTATTCACAAATAATATTACAGAATCACAATAATGACAACCAGACAGTTCCCAGGAAAGAGGGGGCTTTCCAATAAGAATTTTTCCTTACTGGCGCGCAATTAAGTGACCAAACCTCTCCTTGATAGAATTTTCTTGACATTGCCAATAATCCTATCTAATAATATTATTCAAATAATATGAATTATTGATCTGATAATGGGAAATACAGTGCAGTGATAATTATTGAGCAACAATAATATAAAATATCAACGCATCAATTATTGAATCAATAAAATAAAATATGGAATAGTAACTAATGTGACAATTATTGAGTAGTGCCTTCTTACGTAAGGATCAATAATTCAACAATACTGTGTAAAACCGTGTGCTACTGTGCAACCACGCGTATTACTGTATTTTAACCACCGGGTATTCCAACAGTGTTAACGGTAACAACTACGCCGTTATTTATAAAAATTTAATTTTTTTCATTTGCTTCATCCGACAGTTATTCTGTTATGGGGCCCACAAATGGCTGCGCCGTCGTACGAATATTCTCCAACAGAAAGAATATTCCACGACCAAACTAATATTCCCCAACAATAATGAATATTTTATAACCACTTGCGTATTTTGAAAAAAATTCATATCTCACCCTTAACTTTAAACTTTTATCAATTTAATCATTTACTGAATTGTAATTATAAGAAAAATTGAATACTTTTATTTTATAAAATTCGGGGTCTTACAATAAGCTTACCCGTGATGACCTCATTCAGGTTCCTTGCTTTCTGGGAGGTCACAACAAACACTCTCCCTTGCACTACCGGCTTTGAATTTTCTGGGACGGCCTTTGGTGCCTCCATCCTGGCTGAACTTGTCTTCGATGAACAACAAAATCGAGCTCAGTGACATTCTCTTCCACAATTATAATATCCTTTGGATGGCATCGCGCAGTTTGGACTGATGTGTCCCTCCCCTCCGCATTTGAAGCATATGATAGGTGGTCGTTCTCCTTCCTTAAAAACAGGTGCTGGTGCTGACGTCTTTCCATCATTGTTGAATCTTCTCTTCTTGAAATGTCCATTCTTATTGTTTTGGCCCTGATTACCACCGAAATGGTTACCATTTCTGGCCTGTTGATTCCCTCCACGCTTGTTGTCACCGCTTCGATGACTGCTCTCATTGGTATTATCATTTTACCGGCTACTTTCTCTTGGTTGCGTTGACTCATTATCGCGCTCCACTAACTGAGCCCTATTTACAACATCTGAATACAAATACAGTTTATGAGAATAAGATGTTGACGTATCTCCGACTTTTAACCTCTTAAAAACATTCGCGTCATTCTCTCTTCATTATCAACTAAATGGGATGCAAACCTGGATAACTCTGCAAATTTAGCCTCGTATTGCGACACAGTCATATTGTTTTGTTTCAACTTGATAAACTCCACCTCCTTCATGTGACGAATACTTTCGGGAAAGTATTTGTCATTGAATAGTTCTTGGAACTTCTCTCAAGACATCTTTAATGCGGTAGGTTGAGTATGTTTTACTGATTCCCACCAGTAATCTGCCTCTCCTCGTAACATAAAGGTGGCGAATGACACCTTTTGCTCATCGGAGCATCCCAAGACATCAAATATCTTGGTGATTTGATTTATCCATGCTTCCGCCTTAAGTGGTTTTGGCTCTCCAATAAACTCCGGTGGTCCCATCTCCTTGAACTGTTTAGCGGTAACCGTTCGAGAGTTTCCAATGTTTCCACCTGCATTTTGGACAGGAGCCGCTCTTGCCAGATGTTGCATGAATTGTATAAAACCTCTGAACATTCCATCGTTCGTCATCTGGTCAGTGTTGTTGTTTTGCCTGAGAATTGTCGCCTTCCTGATGCACATTATCCTGATTATTGATCTGTAGAGACTCAACGGTCTCTTGTGCTCCATTGCTATTCTCAACATTCTCGGATGTCATTTTCAGATACTGCCACAAAACAAAGGTTAATTAACATATAACATATTATCCCTATACTTTGACTGACCAATTAAATACCAAATAATCTTAGGTAGGTTATACTAGCGAAGGAATTCCCCGTTTCTCCCCTCCTTGTTCTAGTCTCACATCTTAGACAGGGAACATATCCCTAAGCTCTGATACCAACTGTGACGCCCCCAAAATTAGGTATACATCACCCATCTTGAGTCGCCAGATACATGGTACAGAATTCAAATACAACTTAATAATACAACTGTCATGTACAATACGACAAAACATAAACTGTGAGTTTGAATACAAATATTTTCTACTAGAGAGTGTACAAACTCAAAAGGAGTCCTCATTACAATTATTATCACACTATTTCACAGAATAGTGAGGACTACTAATGCACCATCTAGGACCATCACTCCGTTCCCCGACACGTCCCAGCTATATTCTCATTTCCTAAAGTGAATAGTGAAAGAAAGGGTGAGCTCAACTAGCACAGTAAGAAATATTATGACTAAGATAATGCATAATAAATTATCATTAGCCTTAAACAGTGTTAAACTGATACAATATAACAAACATCAAGTTTAACTGCAGCGGAACAAGCAATCCATTAAAAGAGTCAAGTAGAGAATAAAATCTACTATCTTTTATGATTTAAAAAGGTTTTTCATGACTTTTATCACTGGAACTCAGCTTAATAAATAATCCACATCATCGAATCACCCCTGCATTACGGCCAAGGATATTCTTTAGTATCACGACCACAATTATCCATGCACTACGGGCCAAGAATATTTGTGTAGTCATTAATGGTCATGATCATGCCAAAAACTGTCCATCAATGCACTACGGGCCAATGATGACTTTTACCACATCATTTGTAACATTACGGTGATGATTACACCGAATAATCCCTGGTCATAATCATACCAAGTCCATCTATGCACTACAGGCCACAGATGACTTTCAAAAAAATATAAACATGAGGATGATGACAATGATATAAGAATTCAATAAAACAAGTTCAAGAGTTAATTTATCCAGGAACTAATAATGTCCAAATTGTCAACATGATACTGCTTTGTAGAGTAAAATTCAAGAATGCTCAGAATAATATTTCCATGAAAAGATACTGGATGAAGCGCAAATATCAAGGATATTCCACTAATTTCATGGAGTATAGCTTTAACCAACTGGGTATAATAAAGAATTGAATAACAAAAGAAATCACCATGCATACGATATTTCGCATAGACAGGTTATTCCAATAGAATACTAAATAACGGAACCAGGTCAGGCGAAATTCCCACCGACATGATGTTCTAACAAAATAATAAAGAATGGAATAACAACAGAAATCACCATGCATACGGTACTTCGTATAGACAGGTTATTCTAATAGAATACTAATAAGGACAGAATCAGGTCCGACATAAAACGCACAGACATGATATTCTAACAGAATAATAATAAAGACGGAACCAGGTCCGACGTAAAACGGACAGACAAGATATTCCAACAGAATAATAAAGACGGAATCAGGTCCGACGTAAAATGTACAGACAGGATATTCTAACAGAATAATAAAGACGGAATAATAGAAGAATGTCACCAAGTATAGGGTAGCCCGCGTATACAAGTTATTCCAACAGAATAATAAAGAATGGAATAACATAAGTTCTCTTCATGAATACAAAAGAATAACACCCCTTACGAGTACAACAAATAATATTTCCTACCTTAAGAAGAAGAGTACTGGATATATAAGTAGTGAAGTAGCAGAATACTTTCTTCTTTCTCTCTATAGTTTATCTCTCTAGAGTTTCAGTGAATTCGTAAAAAAATAATGAAGGAATGAGCTTCTATTTATAGAAAACTGGAATGTATAGTAACTAACACATGAACGGTACAGATTGATTAACTTTAATCTGACGGTCCATATTAAAAGGAAAATATTTTAAATAAAATATAATATATTCTATTTATAATCTAATAAAACGAATAACTTTATAAAAGATTTTACTATGCAAACACTATGCAGGCACTATACAAACACTATGCATAATAAAATATAATATATTCTATTTATAGAATAACTTTATAAAAGTATTATGTTTTATATAAAAAGATTTTATGTATTATTACATTAATAATACCAATAAAACAAAACTGAGTGACTTATCACATAAGCATCAATACCGTGTACTACTATGCAACCACGCGTATTACTGTACTTTTAACACCTGATGTTTCAACAGTTAATGGTAAAACTTCCGCCGTTATTTTCATAAAGTATTTTTGTCGTTTTCTCAATCTGACAATAATTTCGTTGTGGGGTCCACCAATGATTGTGCCGTTGTACGAATATTCCCTGTTAAAACGAATATTCCTCGACCAATCGAATATTATATAACAACTTGCGTACTTTGCAAAATTTATAGATTTTACCCACAACTATAACATTATATCAATTTCACTCCATAATATTCAAAAATAATATTTATAGAAAATTCATCTTTGTTCAAAAAGTTGGGGTTTTACACGGACGAGATAGCGGAAGATTTAACGTCTGAAGAGGTACATGTTAAAATCTGGGATAAGAAGGATCATATTCTACGCTCCAAGTTTATACCTCAAGTTAAAGTTTTGTGGAGAAATCACGATGTTGAGGAAATGACCTGAGAGTTAGAATCTGAAATGAAGTTAAGGTATCCTCACCTCTTCGACATACCAGGTACGCACCCTAATTTCGACGACGAAATTTCATAAGAAGGGGATGTTGGAAGATCCCAACTATTATGAATAAAGATTAATATTTCTCGAAATATATTTTTGAATATTATGGTGTGGATTTGATATAATGTTATAGATGTGGGTATTATTTACAAATTTTGCAAAGTAAGCAAGTGGTTATATAATATTAGATTGGTCGGGGAATATTCGTTTAAACAGGGAATATTCGTACGACGGCACAATCATTGGTGGACCCCACAACGAAAGTATTGTCGTAGTTAGAAAATGACAGAATTATCTTTTTATAAAAATAACGGCGAAAGTTTTACCGTTAAAATGTTGAACTTTCCAGTGGTAAAAGTACAGTAATACGTGTGGTTGCATAGTAGCACGCGGTATCGATTATTGACGCTTACGTGAGAAGTCACTTAGTTATACTCAATTATTACTACAATAATTACTGCATAATATCTCTCATATTATTGATTCAATTATTGTCACAGTATTATCTGCATAATATTTTATATTATTAAATCAATAATTGAGACGACAAATATTATTATTTATAATATTGACAATGTCTAGAAGTTCTGTCAAGAAGAGGTTTGGTCACCTAATTGTGCGCCAATAAGGATAAATCCTTATCGGAAAGCCCCCTCTTTCCTGGGAATGACCTGATTGTTAAATATTATGAGTTATAATATTAATGATGAATAAGTTCGTGCTGATTAAAGATGAAATTGATAGTTCCATTGTGTGGAAATTATTAGTGTTAGTGGAAATCAACATTTATTTCGATAATAATTAATGACTGGAGGTTATATTGACCAATCGGGTAATTCACTGGATAAATGAGCAATTAATTGCTATTAATTCACATTCTTATAACTATGTGTTCACATGTGTATACTATTGATTCACAAGATTTACTATTAGGGAAGTTGGTTCAAGATTGATAATACTTGCATGACCAAATTAATAATAGAGGTAAAGATGAAGGTACTATACTGTAATTAGTTTTTTCACATAATTATACTATTAAGTCACATGAATGAACTATTAATTCACATTATTTAATATAAGGGGAGGTGGTGCAAGTTTGATAACACTTGCAGAACTAAATTAAAAATGAAGAAAAAGAGGAATGTATTATATTGTAATATTTTGAGCCCCAAAACGTGCAATTATCGAAATAATATTTTCCTATAAATAGAAGCTCATTCTTTTTTCATTCTCACCATTTCACTAAGCCTCACAAGAGCAATTATAATAGAGAGAAATTATAGAGAAGAAGAAGAAGAAGAAGAAGAAGAAGAAGAGAAGTCTGCTACCTCACTATTCCAGTATCCAGTTTCTTCTAAGGTAAGGGGTATTATTTCTTTCGTATTCATGAAGAGAGTTATTTTCTTTAAATACTCGTAAAGGTTGTTATTCCATTCTTAATTATTCTGTTGGAATAACCTTTATGTGCGGTCTATCGCATTCCTGGTGAATTCTTTTGTTATTCCATTCTTTATTATTTTGTTGGAATAACCTGTCTGTGCGGTCTATCGCATGCCAGGTGAATTCTTTTGTTATTCCATTCTTTATTATTCTGTTGGAATAACCTGTCTACGGGGGCTACCGCATGTATGGTGAATTCTTCTGTTATTCCATTCTTTATTATTCTGTTGGAATAACCTGTTTATGTGGACTACCGCATGCATGGTGAATGATCCTTCGTATTCATTCCTTATTAAATTGTGGAAATGATCTGTCTACGTGGATTACCGTATGGCGGGCAAAAATCCATTTGCAGTTTCATATATTCTATTATACTCAGTTGGTTAAAGTTTTGTCTTCTATACTCCATGAAATTAGTAGAATATCCTGGATATTTGCGCTTCATCTAGTATCTTTTCATAAAAATATTCTTCTGAGAATTCTTGAATTTTACTCCACAAAGTAGTATCATGTTGACAATTTGGACGTTATTGATTTTTGGATAAATTAAATTATAAATCTTTAAAATTTATCTTGAACTTGTTTTATTGAATTATTATGTCATTGTCATCATCCTCATGCTTATATTGTGATGAAAGTCATCTCTGGCTTACATGCATAGATGGACTTGGTATGATTATGACCATGGATTATTCGGTATAATTATGACCGTAATGTGACGAATGATGTGGTGAAAGTCCTCATCGGCCTATAATTCATTAATAGACAGTTGTTGGTATGATTATGACTAGGGATTATTTAGTATAATCATGACCATTGATGATTACATGAATATCTTTTGTCGTGATGCAGAGATGCTTCAATATTATTTATTAAGCTAAGTCTCAGTGATAAAGTTGATGAAAAACTTTTTAAATCATAGAAGATAGTAGATTTTATGCCCTACTTGACTCTTCTAATGTATTGCTTATTCCGCTAAAGTTGTTGATCTAAAATTTGTTGTCTATTATATTCTATCAATTGTTATACTGTTGAAGCCTAAGGATAATTTATTATGCATTATCTTAGTCATAATATTTCTTACTGGGCTAGTTGAGCTCACCATTTCTTTCACTGGTTTATTCAGGAAATGAGAATATAGCTGGGATGAGTCGGGGAACATATTGACGGTCCAGATGGTTGTTTTAGTAGTCCTCACTATTATATAAAATAGTGTAAGAATAAATGTAATGAGGACTCCATTGAGTGTGGATATTGTCTAGATGACAATATTCTTATTAAAACTCTTAGATTATGTTTTGTCGTATTTTACATGACTGTTGTATAATTAAGTTGTATTTGAATTTTGTACCATGTATTTGGAGACTCAAGATGGGTGATGTATACCTATTTTGGGGGCGTCACACATGTCATTCATTGAGTGCTCTCTGGTTTCCTTCAGGTGGAATGTATCTTGGCAACTCAGATCAGAGGCTTCATACTTTGGATATTCTGGGAGTGCTCATTTATTGAGAATCATGTTGACTCTACGATTCTGCCTTAGCTTTGTGAGCACCTCTGGCGGATGCTCGGTCGGCTATTAGACAGGATGTCTCTACGATTCTGAACATGACTTCCTCAGCATACTACGACTCAGAGAAAGGTCTTCTCGACATACTATGATCCTTCCTCATCTCTCCTGACAGACTACGAACTCCGAGATCTACTATTATGAAGACTAAGATTCTGCCTTGATAGTTCTCAAGTTTTTCTTGACTCTCCTGGCAGACTACGATGCTGGTGTAGTGTTCAATGATTAGACATGCCTATCTATTACATCATATAAGATCAACCTAACAAGCTTTATCTTTTTATACTTAGTCCTTTTACATCATGTTCTTTTGAAGGACTTTATAAAGTTGTTTTATTCATATAGGATCAACCTAACATATTTAATCATTTCAGTCTAAGTCCTTATACATATATTCCTATTGTCCATTCAAGGACTTCACAACTTATTCCAATGCAGACATATTTACATATTCATTCATTAAGATTATAATTAAATCTTATATAAATTGGAATATCATTCACATGCTTATTCTTAAGAATCTCCCCCTATTTGATTATAAAAAAAATAATATGTGCGTGCATATATATGAGATGAATGAATCTTAAGATACATTGAGCTACTGTATTGCTAGAGCAGGTGATATTAATGATATATTGAAAGCATTTGATTATAGCCGAAAAGTAATCATAAGTTCTGGATCCAGAGTTAACTATTACATATAGAGATGTATCATTTTCTTCATGTGTGTCTCATGGATCCCTTCTATTGTTTCTACTTATCTGCTTGATCTTTTTGCTCCTGCTCCCCCTTGGATGGCAACTTCATTTCTTCTTGATTTTTTTCTTCCTGCTCCCCCTGAGATGTATTCTCCATTTCTTTATCTTCATGATGCTTTGACTCATATGCATGTTCCTCTTATTTGTTTTCTTCTTTCCTCTTCCTATTATGTTATGGCTCCCCCTCAGATGATGATGTGCGTGCTGCTATATTGAGTTGCTTCTTCTTCTTCTTTAATCCCCCTCAGATGATGCACGTGCTGCTATGTTGAGCTGCTTCTTCTTCTTTTTCTCCTTCTTTTCTTTCTTGATCCCCTTCCTTTCTTCAGCCATCATTCTTCTCTCCTTGTTCTTTCTTGAATGCCTCTTTTTCTCCCCCTTTTTATCATGAATCATTTGGGAAAGAAGCTGCTCTGTCAGATAAGATGAGTTGCTGACTTCAATCTTGAGTTCCTGTTGACTTAGCTCCATTTATAAAGAGAGATTTCTTGAGGAGGTCAATCTTGTCAGAAAAGGACATGATTTGATCTTTGTTGTCCTTCTGAACTTACAGAGCTTCTTCCTTCTGATCATTATGAACTTTAAATAGATTTGATCTCTTTCTTTGATTTTGAGATATATATCTGATATTGTGGCTTGGAGTCTGTTTTGAAGCACACTGTCTCTTTCTTCTGACAACACCTTTGCTTCTGTAGCAATAAGAGATATCTTTTCAACAAACTTATCAGAATTCTTCAGTAACTCTTGCTCTTGAGAAATTAGGAATTTTGGCTAAGCAGACTTCTAACGAACACCAGTTTGAACTCCACTATTCTCTTTTTTGGACCAATTTCAAATGTAGTGAAAATCCGATAAATCATTGAGTGCCAATCACTGATGGAGGACGATGGAATATCAGACAATTGTGCTTAGAAAGAGTGGAGCTTTTCAAACTTAGCTTGATCATCTTCAATGGCAGAGTGAAGGGACTCTACGATCATAAACTTGGGTATACTCCTTCTGCCATCTGATCCAACTCTACAATCGTAGGGAATGTAGTGGTTACCAGCATGTCGATATACCTTGAAATGAGACTGGTCTTTGATCATCTTAGTTGTAAACTTCTTACTCTTGGAAAGTTTTGAGATACCAGCTCCAAGTTTATAAAATGTGAGTAACACCAGCAGAAGTAACTTTCATCTTTTTCAGTATATGCCTTTAACTAGGGCATCCATGGGAAAACCCATTTCATCAGAAGATCGTCAGGATTGTACAGTAACGTAGTGCAATCTAAATTCATGTTTTTCCAGTTGTTAAACAGATCTTATGTAGACATTCTTACAACTTTGAGTTATTCATTTCCATGGCTTATCCATCTTTCGGGTGGTACATCAGGTGGTCATCAAAGACTTCCACCACTAATCTTTGATGAACTCTTGTTGGAGAGAGAACATGATAGTCCGTTGATTCATGATTTGTTGAACTGGAATCTTTTTCCATCTCTGCACTTTCTGAGTTTGAATCATGCTGGATCATTTCATATGAATCATTATTGAATCCTTCATGTTGATTTTCATTACTTGTACCTTCTTCAGTATCCTTAGCATTTTCTCCCTTGGATTTAGACTTATCATCACTTAATTCAATTATTGCATTATAAGATTCTCATTTCTTCTTTTGGATAGATTTAGCAAGTAATTTGTTTCTCTTTCTTCTCCTTGGAGATTCAACTATAGGAGATTCAGTCCTTTCTTCATCTTCAGAATTTGAAGCCTTTAAATCATCAGAAAAGCTCCTTTGGGATTCAGCCACATGAACAAATGATTCCTCTTCAAACCCTGAGTCCTCTGAAGTGGCAAAAGAACTCTTTGAGACTTCAACAATGGGAGATCTAATTTCTTCAGACTTAGCCACTTCCTTATCAACAGAATGACTACTTGAGAATTCATTCATAGAGTCTTTAGTCTTCTTTTCTTCTTCTGAATCTATTGTCTTCTCTTCAGCAGATAGACTTCTTTGGTGAACTGAGATTAACTTCTTCATCACCTTTTTCTTTCCTCTTAGATGGTCTTAAGATTAATCTAATAATCTTTTTCCTTTTTGGGGTTGCTGCAGTTAATGCTTTTTCTATTTCTACTTCGTGCCTCTTCTTGTCAGTGGAGAGACTGCTTGGTTGGGTCTCTATATTCTTTACAATCATAGTTTTCTTCATTACTGGAGTGGCTGCTACAGGTATAGAGTCATCAGATTGAGACACCTTACTTTCCATTTCTTTTGCCTTCCTCTTCTTTGCAGAGACCTTGTTGATGCTGCCAAATGTCATTAGCCTCTTATTTTCCTTGGGATTTTTCTTCCAGTTTTCAAACAATTGTGGGACACTAATTTATGAACATTCAGTGGTTCTCCCTCATCATCCTTTATCTTTCTTTTTAGTTTCTTCTTTAGTACAACGTTCAAGAGTCTTCCATAAAAAACCTTTGTGAGGGGTTTATTTGTAGACTTCTTCATCTCAGCTTTTTCTAGCCATTTGGTCAACCAGTCAATTAGAAGGGCTCCAAAGTTCATCTACTATTTCATGACAATTGCAGTCATAACTCTCATTTTCAGATCACTAACAGTATCATGTGCAGTGTCTTTGCACAAGATGCATTTTCCCGTAATGTCAGCCAAAAATTCAAACTCTTCAAGAAACTCCTTCTTCTTCATATCTTTCAGATTAACATTCCTCTTGTAGCGCATTACCTTTTTGCCTTCTTCGATGTCGATGTCCTCGAGGTTTATTAGACCTTGGTTAGGAAACCCTAGACATTCATTGATATCTGATGCTTTTATCTTCAGGCTTACTCCTTTGATCTTTGTGGACAGAAGCCCAGAATCTATTGTTGCATTGGAGTAGAATTTCTTTACTAGATTGGTATAGACTATAGTGTTAGCTTCCAAGCATTTTGAAAACCCAGTCTTCTTTAAGCTCAAGTATATCCTTAAACTTCTTTTTTGATCTTTCAAACTTCTTGAAGCTGAGTTGGATTCAAGTTATAACACGCCATTTTTCCATTTTGAGAGTTCAAAGTATATGGGTATTTAGTTTCAGAACTCTTATGAGAGATAGTTGAATGCAATTTGGGTGAAGCTCGAGGTTTAATGGATTCAGGCTTTGAAGAGGATTTTAGGGTTTAAAAAAGGGAGGGAGAGAAAGTCGAAAGCTTTTGATGACTATTTGGAGATTTTGAATTTTTCTTTATGACAGTTCCTTCTGACTCTGTATATGCTGTGATGCGTCAAAAAGATATTGGTTGCACGATGCCCAGTAAGAAACTGTAATTCCCCATAAACTGATTAGTTTTTCAATTTTTATTTTCTTTTAAGAAAATAAGAATTACTGACGTAGACTGACTGTTTACATTTTCAGTACGTAGAGTAGCTTGATGAGATAACTATAGACTCTACGATTTTCTTTGGCAACTCAACGATCGTATTCTGAGAGATGCTTCAATGAGTGATTTGACACTAATCCTCATCTTAGAGTTGCATGGCTTAGCCACTGATGCACCCCAAGAGATTTCATGCATTGACATTCTGAGGTGAATTTCCTAAATGCCTTTTCAAACATTATTTGAAACTTCCCTCCACACGATCTGAATAGTGGGACATGTATCGAGTTCCATATTTTGAATGTTGTGGAAAATATTGTTCTACCGTTAGCTCCCCTTGAGCTAGTGTTTACTTTGGGAAGACTACGATCGTCGAGGTTGCTCTACGATCATTGAGTTTGCCGCTGATCATACTCTACGATCAGTGCCTGGCCAGGTTCTTATGATGAGCTATGACTTAGCATTCCTTCTGGGTTATTAAGGTAGCTCAGGAAGGGCCAACCTCTTAGACTAAACTAAGGGTCAGGTTTGTCCCCTGAGGCGCTTATCAGATGAAGAGCTTTATAGAATGGTGGCAACACTGACATCACATTGATCTTTCTTGCTTGATATTTTACTTACCAACTCTGGATATTCTTTGGTGTTAGTATTTGTTTAGGCTGCAATCGTGGTGTCATCATGCTCTTACACTACAATTACTGAGACTGATCGAAAGTACTCCACGATTTGAGTTGTTGGTTGATATAGTTATCAGTAGCACATTTTGGGACGTTACTACTGACTATGGATCTTCATTTGGTTCATCAGTAACAGAGTTTTGGGACTCTTTAACTTGACATTCCCATTTTGGGTTAGCTCATGTCTCTATGATCTTGACAAGAGTGGTATTGATATTTGTTGAGTGGTTAACAGGCATGTATCCTGGTTGCCCTATCCTTCAAGTTTATCTCAGATCTTCTTGCAAGTATTACACTTCTTTATTTGACTCCCTAAGCTTTACCATCTTCATCATTTGTATCTAGAACTTCCTCAGATTGATCAATAACTTTAGGCTGGAATCATTGTGGATGAATAAACCTCTGATGAGTTGGCAAGTATAAACTCTACGATCGGTAGTGGCTTCTATGATCGAGATGAGTGAAGACTTCTTTAATTTGTGACTGCATTTTCCCTTCTTAGGCATCTGACCTTGTAGCTGTTTAAACCCTTGTGACTAAAGCTATCTACTTTAGCATTCCTTGTGTGGTCGAACAGATCAAGTACCTGCAGGTTAAGTAAGTTTTTATTTTTGGTACCCATGATTGTTTGGGTCCTGCTAGGTCAATTTTCTCAAGATCTCAATCCCTCATATTCTTAAATTTATGTCACATTTGCATCAATAATCACATTTCTGCAGACACTACGACTCCGAGATCAAATCTTGAAAGACTACGATTTTTGTCTATGTGTTTGTTGTCCTCATCTGATCTGGCTCGACTACGATCTCTTCCTCTGATATGATCAATAGACTCCACTACTTCAAGTGTGGCCTATGATTCTTGACTTGGCTCTGGCAGATACTCGGTTGGCTCTTAGATAGGTTGTCTTTACAATTTTGAACATGACTTTCTCAGCAGACTACGGCTCTGAGAAAGTTCTTTTTGACTCAATACGATCCTTCTTCGTCTCTCCTGGAAGACTACGAACTCTGACATCTACTATCTTACAGACTAAGATTTCGCCTTGATAGTTCTCGAGTTTTCCTTGAATCTCCTAGCAGACTATGATGTTGGTGCAGTGTTCAACGATCAGATATGCCTATCTATTACATCATATAAGACCAACCTACCAAGCTTGATCATTCTATACTTAGTCCTTGTACATCATGTTCTTTTGAAGGACTTTACAAAGCTGTTTTATTCATGTATGATCAACCTAACATATTTGGTCATTTTAGTCTAAGTCCTTGTACATATATTCCTATTGTCTATTCAAGGACTTCACAGCTTATTCTAATGCAGACATATTTGCATATTCATTCATTAAGATCATAATCAAATCTTATATAAATAGGAATATCATTCACATGCTTATTCCTAACAGGTTTTAATAGTAAATCAATCTGGACCGTCGGTGGTGGTTTTAATAGTAAATCAATCTGGACCGTAGGTGGTGGTTATAATAGTAAATCAATCTGGATCATCGATAGTGGTTTTAATAGTAAATCAATTTGGACCGTCGATTGTGTTTTTAATAGTAAATCAATATGGACAGTCGGTTGTGGTTTTAATAGTAAATCAATATGGACCGTCTGTTTTAATAGTAAATCAATTTGGACCGTCTGTGAATCAGTTACTATTTAGTCCATTCTCCTATAAATAGAAGCTTATTTCTTCTTTCATTCTCATCAATTCACTAAGACTCACAAGATAAACTATAGAGAGAAAGAAGAAGAGTATTCTACTACTTCATTATTGTAGTATCCAATCCTCTACTAAGGTAAGGGGTGTTATTTCTTTTGTATTCGTAAGGGATATTATTTTTCGTATTCATTCTTTAATATGTGGAAATAACCAATCTATGCGAATTATCGCATGACGGGTGAAAATCTATTTGCAGTTTCGTATAATATTTCTTTTTATATTCTTAAATCTAAACATACTATGGTAAGTTCTATAATCCCTGAAATTAGTAGAATATCTTTGAGTTTTGCGCTTCATCTAGTATCGTTTCATTGGAATATTGGTCTTAACTCTCTTATTAAATTTCCATATTTTCACTCGGGGTACTATTCATAGGTTACTATTCACTCAGATACTATTCACTCGAGAATTCAGGATACTTTGCATGACGGGTTACTATTCCTTTGTTACTATTCACTCGGGGTAATATTTATTTTGGGTATTTTACATGACGGGTTACTATTCATTTGTTACTATTCACTCGGGGTAATATTTATTCAGAGTACTTTTCATGACGGGGTACAATTCATTCGGGTACTATTCACGAGATACTATTCACGACAAAAGTGATTTCTTTTCTGTCCAAATTATTTTTGATACATGAATATCATTCTTAAATTTTACTCCACAAATAAATTATCATATTGACAATTTAGATATTCTTGAACTCCAGATAAATTGAATTATAAATCTCTAATGTTTATCCTTGATCTCACTTGATTGATTCTTTTTATCATTGTCATCATTCTCATACTTATATTCTGGTGAAAGTTATCTTTGGCCCGTAGTGCATAGATGGAAAGTTGATTGGTATGATTATGACCAAGAATTGTGTATTGATATAATCATGACATGTAATGTTACAGACAAATGATGTGGTAAAAGTCATCTTTGGCCCGTAGTGCAAAGGTGGACTGTTGATTATTGGTTTTATGGTTGTATATCTTTGGCTTACGTGCAAAGATGGATTGTAGATTATTTGTTTTACAGTTGTATATCTTTTACTTACGTACAAAGATGGGCTGTTGATTATTGATTTTACAGTTGTATATCTTTAGCTTACGTGCAAAGATGGACAGTTGATTATTGGTATTATAGTTATAAATAAAATAAATTAACATATAAATATAATAAATTATTTAATACATTAAATTAAATTAGTTCCAATATATTAACATATAAATAAAATAAATTATATAACATAAAATAATTCAATAAAATTTAAAAATAATATAATATAATAAAATTTAATTAATTCTAATTAAATTTTATAATATAATATAATAAATAAAATACTAGGAAAATTAAATAAATCATGTAATATAATACAATATGATACACTATAAAATAAAATAAAATAAATTATATATTTTAATTTAATTTAATAACATAAAATAAATTATATAATATAATAAAAAAAAGTAAAATAAAATCGGAGAGGTTTGATACGGATCCGATATTCCATCGTCGAGACCTGCCCAACCGTGCTCGCCTCAATCAGCTTGCTCACGACGTTTCATCTGGTGCCACCGCCTAGAGTACGGGTATCCCTCTAGAGTAGTTCGCCATGATACGCGACGAGATTATTCGGATGGTGGTTACCTTACTCGTGAATGCTTTTGTTAAATTATCACCTTACTATTTAGAATAATATTTAAAGAAAATTAAATCTTTATTCATAAAAAATTAGGGTTTTACATCACGTCTCAAGATCCCCCTACTAGTAGTACCAGCAGGTATCGAGTGTTGGGTCTGCCGAGAATACCCACGTATACACTACTTGGAGGTAATAATATATTTTATGTTTCTAACTCGTTATATCATATTTTATAAAATAAAATAAATTATTGTTAGTAATGTTATATTTATTTTTGTAGGCTTTAGCCAGAACCAGCGTCTAAGAGCACCTGTTGGACCATCTTATATGGCGCTGACTTGGACGACGAGTTATTCTAAAGGGTCATGGCCGCAGAGTCGGAGGCGTTTCATATGGATATGGTTATCCATCGTTAGGAATTGTATAATCGTACTCACCTTCATCAGTTAGCTCAGGATATTGCATTAGGAGCCACCATCGAGGGTACGGGTATCTCACAGGAGTAGTTCACCTCGATACGCGACGAGATGCTCTAGTTGGTGGTTACCCTGATGTCGGAGGCTTTTGGCCCGATAAGGAGTCATCCCCCGACTACTTAGGTATTTTATTTACTTTAAGTTGATTGTTCTGCATATTATTTAATAGAACTTTCACTCAATGTCTTTGCCATAAAGACTAAAGACACTCAATAATCATATCGTCTTTACACCATACACCAAAAACATTCAAATGTAACAACAATGGTCATGATCATACCAATTAATTTTCTATCTTTGCACTACGGGCCAAAGATATTCAATTGTAATATCAATGGTCATGATCATACTAATCAATTGTTTATCTTTGCACTACGGGCCAAAGAAGTTCAACTGTAAAACCAATGATCATGCCAAACAATAGTCTATCTTTGCACTACATGCCAAAGATATTCATTTGTATCATCAGTGGTCATGATCATGTCAAACACTTATCCATCTTTGCACTACATACCAAAGATATCAATCAACAGTTCTTATTTGTACTACGTAAAAGTAGTATGCATACAAACTAATCATGTATGATGATAAAACATATACTTTGTAATCAATCTTATTTATTTATTAAAGGCATTTAATTATTTACATTGTGTTGTTTTAATAATATATGATAAACCAATAGTTTTAAGCAATGCTTTTAGAATCATGATGAGATCATGCTAATGAGATCTAAATTCTAAGATAGCATAAAACTAAAATGTTCTCAATCAATGGACTATTAAAAAGGGGATTAGTGAATTCGAATAGATTGGTACATACGTTGCTTGCTCATTGGATGAGAATGATTGATCTCATAATCATTTGTGTGGAGACACTAAAGTAAGTATATAGGTACTTATTGGAGAATAAGTTCACTGAACGTGACTCACTAAGAAATACCTAATGGAGTTTTACTTGCACGTCAATAGAAATTCCTGTAGTGATACTAGTACAAATGATCCTTAGACTTAAGATCATCATAGTATCTTATGTATAATGAATTATATTTTGACTTATTCCTTAAGACTCTTAGGGTATATCAAAGGGTATGCTTGGGTGTAATCAGTTATATATGGAGATAATGAATGATCAATATAGAATGCACCACTTCTAGTAAAAGAAGAGAAATGTCCTATATGATTTAATAAATGACAACCCAAGAATCCTTGGCCAAGGTGAAATGAAATTAGAAAATAGTTTCTAATTTGCATTTATTCGGAGTTGTGCATTTGGGAATCGAAATACATATAATTAAATAAAGAAAATTGTTAAATCCACAACAGAAATTGTTGTTTCCATAACAAAAGTGTTTCTATAGATCCTATATATAGCAACAGTTTTCACCGTCGCTATACATCTATAGCGACACGTTTGTTGTGGAAATAACAAAAAGTGTTGTGGATTTAACAATTACCTTAAATAAAATAAGACTTGACAGTAATTTCATGTCTTATATTTAATTGGGACATTGTATGGTGGAAGGATTGAAGTGTACGGTAACTATTTACTCAAAGGTTCTTTTATGATTAATGTTGAAATTTATATTATCTGAAAAGTCGTTGATCGCTAAGAAGACTTATCCTTATTGTACAATAAATATTATTTATTTAAATAAATTAATAGATTAATTTATTTATTTAAATGAGATTAGAATAGTTCTAATTGATTTATTCACAACCAATTTAATAGGAGAACCTAAAGGGTCACACCATAAAAAGAAGAACAATTATTTAAGAAATTAATGACATAATCGTAATAATATGTTAAGTATATTTAATTTAATCTATGGTGATAGAGTAAATTAAATAGCTTAATATTTATTATCTAATATTTTGGAAATATTAAATGTAAATTAATAAGAGGTGTCTTATTAATATTATTGTAATTATTATTAATTTTAATTTCTAAAAGAGTTTAGGAATTAATTTAATATAAGTACTCTCATCTATTTCTAATAAGATTAGGAGGCAAATTAATTAAAAGAGTTTAATTAATTGTCTCTAATTAGATTAGGGGGCCTATTTAATTAAACGAGTTTAATTAAATAAATAATACCTTATTATATTAAAATAGGATTACCTGATATCTTTATAAGAAGAGTCATATATCAGATATACGTGATTCTAATAGTTGGAGAGTACGCCCCCTTTTTCTATAGAGATAGGAAAAACTAGGGTTTGAGCCAATACAACATTCTTCTTAAAAATTCTTCTTCTTTAGTGGATCACCTGTAGAGGTCATACACTTGGGTGACTAACATTGATCAAAACAAGGAATCTACCCAGAGATTCAAGGAGATCACGGAGAAGTAGGAGTTAAACCCGTACCTGTGGAAGCTCGTATCTACAAGGGTATAATTCCATAACTTCTTGTTCTTCGTTTTAATTAATAATATGTATAAAGTATGATCCGGGTAATTGGTTTGTGAAAATTTTAAAATCTAATTTTTTTTCTTTGCTTCCGATAATTTTGCAATTTGACTGCGTCTATGTTTTTTCACAAAACCTTACACTACGGGTCAAAGAGAACTTTCATCACAAGTATTTATCTGTAACATTAAAGGTCATTATTATACCAATACACAGTTCTTGTTCATAATTCTAAGACCCCGAATTTCATAAAATGAAAGTATTATTTTTTTCTTATATTTCTATTCAGTAAATGGTTAAATTAATAAAATATTATAGTTATGGGTGATATGTGCAAATTTTACAAAGTAAGCAAGTTTTCATAAAATATTCGGTGTGTCGAGAAATATTTATTTTGTCGGGGAATATTCTTATGACGTTGCAATCATTGGTGGACCACATAACGACATAACTATCGGATATAGAAAGCGACATAAATACCTTTTTTTATAAAAATAACGGCAAAACTTTTACCATTAACTATTGAAATAACTAGTAATATAAGTAAAGTAATATGCGTTGTTCCACAGTGGTACGCGGTATTGAACAGTATCTGTAATTATTGATGCTTACGTAAGAAGTCACTCACTGTTTGATTCAATAATTGCTACAGTGATAATTGTATATTATTTCTCATTATTAAAATAATAATTATCACACATATTATTGAAATGATAGTATTAGATAGCATTATTGACAATGTCTAGAAAGTTCTGTCGAGAAAAAGGGTTAGGTTATATAATTGCGCGCCAGTAAGAAGAAATCCTTATCAAAAAGTCTCCCTCTTTCCTAGGAACGATCTGGTTGTCAATATTGTGATTCTATAATATTAATTAGGAATAATTATTGAAATATTGAAGAGTTGTAAATAATTGATAAAATAAAATTTGTTGATAAATATAATAAGTAAATATTTATTCAATTTTAATATAAATGGATGAAATTTAGCATAAGACATTTGTTGAATGTTTGAAATATTTTTCTACGAAGCCATATTAACTCCTTCGAGAAAATATTCATTCAAATATATTATTATAATATATTATAATAGTATAAATTTATAATGTATAATTGTTAAATAGTAAAATTATTATAATGATATATATATATATACACACTTTTCTGGCATATCAAAGTTGGGTGGGGAATTAGTTGCTTTTGTTTTGTATTACTTTTTCAAAGTTGGTATGCACATATAATTCTTCTGCAGTTCCTTTTTCGAAATCATGTGCTTTGGGTTTTTTTCCTCTGTATACATGTAACTTATTTTCTCCCATAGGGGCCATTTAATTGGTGGAGATTGAAGGTTGGTGAATGATAGTTGATTGGTGGCTGCAATTATTTTTCAAACTTGCCTAATTATCAGCCAAATTTTGTCAAACCTTCTCCCTCAATTGCACTATATATATGTTACTCGGATGAGCAACCAAGACCCACACCATCACAATATCAAAAAAATTTATTCTATAATATTGTGAGTATTTCTCTTGAATATAAGGATACTATGAGCGTATCGAATAGTATAAGATTTTCTCTAGATAATCTCTAATATTTCAATCAAATCTAGTTTCCTATTAAGGTAAATGATGTTATTTTCTTTCAATAATCATAATGGATATCATTTTCTTTCATACTTCATATTATGTAAGTGATATTATTTCATTTCATATCCCTAAATTTAAACTTACTATGGTAAGTATTGCTTCTATAATTCCTGAAATGATTAGAAATTAATTGAGGTTTGCGCTTCGTCTAATATCATTTCACTGGAATATTGGTCTGAACTTTCTTATTAATTTTTAATCTTTTTATTTTGGGGTACTATTCATTCGTGATACTATTCATACCGGAGTTGTAAGACCCCAACTTATTAATGAATAAAATCAAATTTCCTCTAATTATTATTGTGAATAATAAGGTATTAATTTGATATAATACTTTGGTTATGGGTGAAATGTGCAAAATTTTCAAAATAAGCAAGTGGTTATATAATATTCATTGTTGTCGGGGAATATTCGTTTGGCCGTGGAATATTCTTTCTGTCAGGGAATATTCATACGACGACGCAGCTATTAGTGGGTCCCATAACGGATAACTGTCGGATGAAGAAAACGACAAAATTGAATAACGGCGTAGTTGTTACCGTTAACACTAGTTGGAATACCCAGAGGTTAAAATACAGTAATACGCGTTGTTGCACAGTAGCACACGGTATTGCACAATATTGTTGAATTATTGATCCTTACATAAGAAGGCACTACTCAATAATTGTCACAGTAGTTACTATTCAATATTTTATTTTATTGATTCAATAATTGCTGCATTGATATTTTATATTATTGTTGTTTCAATAATTGTCACTGCATAGTATTTCCCATTATCAGATCAATAATTCATATTATTTGAATAATATTATTAGATAGCATTATTAGCAATGTCTAGAAAGTTCTGTCAAGGAGAGGTTTGGTCACCTAATTGCGCACCAGTAAGGAGAAATTCATATTGGAAAGCCCCCTCTTTCCTGGGAACGGTCTAGTTGTCATAAATGTGATTCTGTAATATTATTTGTGAATAATTAATTATTGATTCATATGATAAGGAAATATTTATTTTATGTGGATATAAATGATGGATTTATTTATGTGGTTATAAATGAAGGAATTAATGTTGAGATGTTTTATCAGTATTTTGTCGGATTGGAGGTATTAAAAATCAAACCAGTGGTTTTTGAGGTATATTGCAGGAGTTATAATTTTTAATCTGACCGTTGGATCGTTGTCATTTTTGGATATGTTATACATATATAAGTTGAGTATATGTCCACAAATTTTGAACCGTTAAAAATGAACGTATAATTTGTTATGAATTTTAAGAGGTTACTGATTCAGAAATTAGGTTATAAATGATTTTGGTGGAAAATTCTAGAATTGGTGGGCCCCACTCTTGGTTGGTGAAGGAAATGTGCTGAGATTTTTATCAAATGTGGTGGGTGGGAATAGTAGCAGGTAAAGCCATCAGGTTGCAGGTTAAGTCTGCTTCGGCGTGCTAACATTTTCCTATAAATAGAGGGCTAAGTTAGAACTGAAAATCACACTAGAAACAAGTTTTCTCTCTTTCTCTCTCTATATTATTGAGTGTATTTTGTGAGTATTTAGATACTTTGTGAGTTTCTGTTAATCAGTGCAAGTTTCCTTCAGCCTTATACCGATATTTCGGTCGGAAGTACTGATATTTTGAGGTAAGGGATATTATCTTCTTCTTAAATGATATTTTCTTCAATATCATTATGCCGAAATATTGGTATGAACTTTTTATCAAATTGGAATTTTTTATGGCGGGGTTACTATTCACGTATACGGCACTATTCACGTATACGGCACTATTCACGAATAACGGTACTATTCACCGAAAAATGAAATTTTTTTCTTTTTGTCCAAGTTGTCTATTATGGTTACTATATTTGATTGTATCCATGTTTTGATCATTATTTTTGAATTCTACTTCAAAATTGGTTATTTCAAAATATTATTAAACTTGAATAAACTGTAATACGAATCCTTAATATTTGATCTGTTATCTCACTGGATTCGTTTTCTTTAAAATATTTTTCATCATCCTCAGTCCTAAATGATGATACAAATGAATATCTTTGGCCTGTAGTGCAAAGATGAATGATTACCTAATGAATATCTTTGGCCCGTAGTGCAAAGATGAACAGGTGTTAAGATGAACATGACCAACTGGTGATACAAATGAATATCTTTGGCCTGTAGTGCAAAGATGAATATTTGATTCAAGATATATATTGATTGATGTTACAGGGATAAAATATTGATGATGGACTTTTAAATCTTAGAAGATAGTAGAATTCTTTCTCTACTTGACTCTTCTAATGGATTGTTGTTCCGCTGCAGTTGTTAATCTAAAACTTGTTGTCTATTATATTTTATCAGATTTTTCCCTGTTGAAGACTAAAGATAATTTATTGTATATTATCTTAGTCATAATATTCTTTACTGGGCTAGTTGAGCTCACCCTTTTCCTTTTTATTCCATTTTTCTCAGGAGGTAAGAACATAGCAGGAACTAGTCGGGGTACGGAGTGATGGTTCTAGAAAGATGTTTTAGCAGTCCTCACTATTTCTATAAAATAGTGTTTGAATAATTATAATGAGGACTCCTTTTGAGTCTGTATACTCTCTAGTATACAATATTTGTATTCAAACTTACAGTATAGACGTTGTCGTATTCTGCACGACAATTATATTACTGAAGTTATATTTGTTTTTGTACCATATATTTGGCGACTCAGAATGGGTGATGTATACCTATTTTGGGGGCGTCACAGTTGGTATCAAAGCTTAGGGATATGATCCCTGGCTGAGATGTGAGACAAGAACTAGGAGGGGAGAGACGGGGAATTCCTTCTCTAGTATGACCTGACTACGTTTATTTGGTGTTTATGTGGTCGGTCAGAGTATAGGGATAATATGTTTCATGACTATTATCCCTTATTTTTTGGCAGTATTTAAGAATGGCAGCTGAGAACGTTAATAATGGAGTGAATCAGACCGTGGAGACACCTTTGATAACTACCGAGGGGAACGTGCAACAGGAAGGAAATAATCTTCCTGTAAACAACGTTACCGAACAAATGATGAATGATGGGATGTTTAGAAGTTTTTTGCAGTTCATACAAAACCAGACGAGGGAGACTCGTGCACAAAATACGGGTGAAAATTCTAACAATGCGTGGATTGTCACAGCCAAACAGTTGAAAGAGTTGGGACCACCAGAATTTAAGGGAAAGCTGGATTCGATAATGGTGAAAACGTGGGTCAAGCAAATTACCAAGATATTCGATGTCTTGGGATGCACGGAGGAACAGAAGGTTCCATTCGCCACCTTTATGTTCCGCGGTGAGGCAGACTACTAGTGGGAGTCTGTGAAGCGTACCCAGCCAGCAGCACTCAGTATGTCTTGGAAAATGCTTCAAAAACTATTCAATAACAAGTACTTTCCTGAAAGTATTCGTCATATAAAGGAGGTGGAGTTTATCAGACTGGAACAAAATAACATGACAGTGTCCCAGTACGAGGCGAAGTTTGTAGGCTTATACAGGTTTGCACCTCATTTGGTCGAAAATGAGGAACTAATGACGAGGATGTTTCTGAGAGGTCTAAAGCCCGAGATTCAAAAATATCTTATATCTCATAAAATTTCTTTATATTCAGATGTTGTAAATAGGGCTCAATTATTAGAGCGAGATAATGAGTATGTTCAACCAAGGGACCCCAACCAGGGTCATACCGATGGCGGCAGTCATCGAAGCAATGAAAACCAGCAGGGAGGAAAACATTCAGACAAAAGCGATAACCACTCTGGTGGTAATCGTGGCCGTGATAATAGAAGGAGCGAGTCGGGAGGAGATTTCAAGAAGAGAAGGTACAACAATTATAACGTGAAGACGTCAGCACAAACATCAACTGTTTTTAGGGGAGGAGAACGAGCACCGGTCGTTTGTTATAAATGCGAGAAGGAGGGACACATCAGCACAAATTGCCCACGACAATCCAAGGTGTGTTATAACTGTGGAAAAGAAGGTCATATAGCTAAAGATTGTCTAGTTGCAAAACCAAATTCAATAGGGATGGTAACTCCAAAGGCTGTCCCGAAAAAGTCAAAGTCGATTGTTCCTGGAAGGGAGTTTGTCGTGACTACCCAAAACGTGAGGAACCCAAACGAGGTGATCATGGGTAAACTAATCATAAATTATTGCGAAGTTTATACCTTACTAGATACCGGTTCTACCCATTCTTTTATCTCTCCTGCTTGTGCTCAACGTTTTAAACTTGACTCCGGAGAAATTATACTTTGACTTATCTGTTGAGACTCCGTTAGGAAAAACTTTCGTTACATCTACTATTTTTAAATCTTACATGATTTAAGTCGGTATCATCACATTACCTGCCGACCTTATTTCAGTTGAAAATTCTTAGCATTTGATGTGATTTTGGGGATTGATTGGTTAACCACGCATCATGCTAAAATTGATTATTTTCGTAAGGTTGTTAGTTTTCATATTCCTAACCAGCCTATTATACGAATTCAAACTACCAAACCACTAAAATCAGTCACCGTCATATCAAGCCATAAAGCTATTCGTTTATGGAAAAATGGATGCCAAGCTTTCTTAGCCCATGTCACGGACTTGAACAAAAACATGTCAGATTTGAATACTATTTCAATTGTTAGTGAATTTCTTGATGTATTTCTCGAAGAACTTCCAGGCCTACCCCCGGAGCGTGAAAATTGAGTTTGGTATCGACCTTGAACCTGGTATAAAACCCATTTCTAAAGACCCATATCGAATGGCTCCTATTGAACTTTAGGAGTTAAAAACCCAACAACAGGAATTGTTAGACATCGGTTTCATTCGTCCTAGTGCGTCTCCTTGGGGTGCTCCTATTCTATTCGTGAAGAAGAAAGATGGAAGTATGCGACTTTGTATCGACTACTGAGAATTGAATCATGTCACTATCAAGAATAGGTATCCGCTACCTCGCATTGATGACCTGTTTGACCAGTTGCAAGGAGCACAATTCTTTTCAAAGATCGATCTTCGTTCTGGATATCATCAGCTGAAGATTAAAACTGAGGATATTCCAAAGACTACCTTCAAAACTCGATACGGGCATTATGAATTCTTAGTCATGTCATTTGGATTGACTAATGCTCCTGCTGCTTTCATGGATATGATGAACCGTGTATTCAAGGAATATTTGGATTAGTTCGTTGTTGTCTTTATTGATGACATCCTCATCTATTCCAAAAGCCGTGAAGATCATGAGCGCTATTTGAAGCTAGTACTACAAAGGCTTCGCGATAACAAGCTATATGCCAAGCTGAAGAAATGCGAGTTCTAGCTTGAGGAAGTAGCATTCCTTGGGCATGTGGTGTCAAAATATGGAGTATCTGTCGACCCGACAAAGATTGAAGCCATACAAAGTTGGGAGCAACCAATGTCGGTGACTGAAGTACGTAGCTTTCTGGGCTTAGCTGGTTATTATCGGAGATTCATGGAAGGATTTTCTCGAATCGCTACTCCGTTAACTCAGCTAACTCGTAAAGATATAAAATTCGATTGGAGTGAGGATTATGAGAAGATTTTTCAAGAACTCAAGATGAGACTTATTTCGACACCTATTTTGACAATACCATCTGGTTCGGATGGATTTGTTATCTACAGTGATGCTTCAGGCAAAGGGTTAGGATGTGTTCTCATGCAACATGGGAAAGTCATAGCCTATGCCTCACGACAACTCAAAGAATATGAGAGGAATTATCCTACTCATGATTTGGAGTTGGCAGCAGTCGTTTTTGCGTTGAAGATATGGAGACACTACCTGTATGGGGAGAAATTGGAGATCTATACAGATCATAAAAGTCTCAAATACTTCTTCACCCAAAAGGAACTCAACATGCGGCAACGACGTTGGCTCGACCTATTGAAAGATTACGATCACACCATCCAATATCATCCTGGAAAAGCGAACGTAGTAGCTGACGCATTGAGTAGAAGATCATATGCGGGTACGAGTGTAATGTTGTTAACACAAAGGCCCATTTTGTATGACTTGCAAAGGATGGAGATAGAGATGAAGGCTCCAAGTAACCACGTGATGATATCAAACATACGAGTAGAACCGACTTTAATCGATAAAGTTAAAGCTGCTCAAGCTACGGACATGGAGCTGATGCGTATGAAGAAGAAAGTGCAAGAAGGTGCTATTCCAGAAGCAAGAATTGATGAAGAAGGAATACTTCGAGTTAACTCCAGACTTTGTGTTCTTAACGATTCTGACTTGAAGCATAGAATCATGATGGAGGCACACAACACACCGTTTGTAATCCATCCTGGGAGTACCAAAATGTATCATGATCTTCGACATACATTTTGGTGGAGCAATATGAAAAGAGAGATCGCGAAGTTTATCTCGAGGTGTTTAACTTGTCAACGTGTAAAGGTGGAGCATCAAATGCCA
This sequence comes from Panax japonicus, assembly GCA_020205505.1. NCBI lineage: Eukaryota > Viridiplantae > Streptophyta > Magnoliopsida > Apiales > Araliaceae > Panax > Panax japonicus. Next base: position 28,618,436 of record CM035094.1, on the reverse strand, counting down.
AAGGGTCCATTACAACCACTTGAGATTCCGAAATGGAAGTGGGAACACATTACTATAGATTTCGTTACGGGTCTTCCCAAGGTTTCTCAAGGCATAGATGCGATTTGGGCTATTGTTGATAGATTAACTAAGTCTGCTCATTTCTTGCCTATACGGGAGACTTATTCCCTTGAACGTCTTGCTAGTATGTACGTGAACGAGATTGTGAGATTGCATGGCATGCCAGTATTCATAGTTTTGGATCGTGATCCAAGATTCACTTCACTATTTTGGGTTAGCTTAAAGAAAGCTATGAGCACGGATTTACGATTCAGTTCGACATACCATCCTTAAACGGACGGATAATCAGAGAGGACTATTCAAACTTCTGAAGATCTATTAAGACTCTATGTCCTAGATCTCAAAAAGGAGTTGGGATAAGTACCTACCATTGGTGGAATTCTCCTACAACAATAGTTATCAGGCGAGCATAGGTGAGGCTCCATTCGAGGCATTGTATGGAAGAAAATGTCATTCTCCAGTATTTTGGGACGAGGTGGGTGAAGCAACATTGTTGGGACCAGAGTTGGTACGAATGACTACAGAGAAGATCCAAACGATTCGACAACGTATACAAATGGTACAGGATCGACAAAAGATTTATTCGGATCTTCATCGGAAAGACTTGGAATTTAATATTGGCGATCATGTATTATTACGTGTTGCACCATGGAAGGGAGTTACAAGATTTGGGAAGAGAGGAAAGCTCAATCCACGATTTGTTGGTCCATTTAAAATTCTTGACCGAATAGGAAATGTGGCTTATAGACTTGCATTACCTCCAAGTATGTCTCGTGTTCATAATGTTTTTCACATATCTATGCTTCATAAATATGTTAAAGACCCGAACCACACTATTGAGTTAGAAACAGATGAGATAGCTGAAGATTTAACGTACGAGGAGGTACCTGTTAAGATCTTGCATAGGAAAGAGCATGTCCTACGCACGAAGGTTATACCACAAGTTAAGGTTTTGTGGAGAAACCATGGTATTAAAGAAATGACCTGGGAGTTAGAATCAGAAATAAAAGCGAGGTATCCTCACCTTTTCGAAACACCAGGTACGTACGTTAATTTCAAGGACAAAATTTTATAAGGAGGGGAGGTTGTAAGACCCCAACTTATTAATGAATAAAATCAAATTTCCTCTAATTATTATTGTGAATAATAAGGTATTAATTTGATATAATACTTTGGTTATGGGTGAAATATGGAAAACTTTCAAAATAAGCAAGTGGTTATATAATATTCATTGTTGTCGGGGAATATTCGTTTGGCCGTGGAATATTCTTTCTGTCAGGGAATATTCATACGACGGCGCAACTATTTGTGGGTCCCATAACGGATAACTGTCGGATAAAGAAAACGACAAAATTGAATAACGGCATAGTTTTTACCGTTAACACTATTGGAATACCCAGTGGTTAAAATACAGTAATACGCGTTGTTGTACAGTAGCACACGGTATTGCACAGTATTGTTGAATTATTGATCCTTACCAAAGAAGGCACTACTCAATAATTATCACAGTAGTTACTATTCAATATTTTATTTTATTGATTAAATAATTACTGCGTTGATATTTTATATTATTGTTGTTTCAATAATTATCACTGCACAGTATTTCCCATTATCAGATCAATAATTCATATTATTTGAATAATATTATTAGATAGCATTATTGGCAATGTCTAGAAAGTTCTGTCAAGTAGAGGTTTGGTCACCTAATTGCGCGCCAGTAAGGAGAAATTCTTATTGGAAAGCCCCCTCTTTCCTGGGAACGGTCTGGTTGTCATAAATGTGATTCTGTAATATTATTTATGAATAATTAATTATTGATTCATATGATAAGGAAATATTTATTTTATGTGGATATAAATGATGGATTTATTTATGTGGTTATAAATGAAGGAATTAATGTTGAGGTATTTTATCAGCATTTTGTCGGATTTGAGGTATTAAAAATCAAACCAGTGATTTTTGAGGTATATTGCAGGAGTTATAATTTTTAATCCGACCGTTGGATCGTTGTCATTTTTAGATATGTTATACATATATAAGTTGAGTATATGTCCACAAATTTTGAACCGTTAAAAATAAACGTATAATTTGTTATGAATTTTAAGAGGTGACTGATTCAGAAATTAGGTTATAAATGATTTTGGTGTTAAAATCTAGAATTGGTGGGCCCCACTCTTGGTTGGTGAAGGAAATGTGCTGTGATTTTTATTCAAATGTGGTGGGTGGGAATAGTAGCAGGTAAAGCCATCAGGTTGCAGGTTAAGTCTGCTTCGGCGTGCTAACATTTTCCTATAAATAGAGGGCTAAGTTAGAATTGAAAATCACACCAGAAACAAGTTTTCTCTCTTTCTCTCTCTAGATTATTGAGTGTATTTTGTGAGTATTAGATATGTGAAGTCCCCGAACCCGGATACTTGAAACCCGAACTCGGTACTTCACGATACCATTTCTATGAGCGGAATACTACTAATAATAATAACAATAATATAAAACTTAAACTTAAATTTATAAATACATCAGAGTCTTTCTCCCAGGTACGTATCCTTTAAACATTCATTACATGTCATAATATATATAAATATATATATCATAGTCTTCATAATCTAAAACTATTACAAACAGTAGCATAAAAAGTTATTCAACAACTTTCCCTTTTCCCTTGTTCTTGACAGTTCCTTCTGGTCCTTCACACTTAGCTGAAAACATTTAAATTAAGCAAGGATGAGCATTTGAGTGCCCAGCAAGTATTATATATATATATATAGGCTGAAAAAATTTAAATGTTTTCTTTATAATATTCTTCTACAACTAGTCAGTAGTTGTGAAGTAGTCTGTACCAATAATAATAACATAACAACTCTCCTCCAAATTTTTGAAACTACGTATAGACTATACATGGGGTTTCTGTGACATACTATGAACATTATTTTCATTTTCGAAAAGGTTTGAACAGAAATTCATCTGTAAACCGTCATGACTTACGGGCACGGAGGGTGATCAGCCCTGTTGTACCCTGTATTGATCAATACTACATGTATAAGAACGATGTTATCGTTCACTCTGTCCACCTTGGGCGCAAAAAAAATTTCCCATTGTCGGGTTTTCGTAATAAAGGTCTTATATAATTCAACATATATGTATATCACAGGTATATCAACATGCGATTGAATACAATGATTATCCAAGTGGGGACACTTGTATAATCATTTCGAGAAATTAACGAACAGAATAAATATTCGAATTATCATATACTAACATGTTGATAATCAACGGGTGTATATAATATAGATTTAACAATCTGTACATAATAATAATTCTGAACTTCTCACTTCTGACCATTGCATAAAGAAATTGCAAAGTTAGGATACTTGCCTGATGCGCTGCTTACACTTTGTAACTTAGTTCTACCCTTTTCTATCACAACCTATCATCAATCAGATCATTTTACTGATTAGTATAACATAACGTACACATAACACTGCTTATTGCAGTCAGCACATTTCCTATTCACATTATCATACAACCTTAATAACCATTGAATCACAAATAAACAATTAACTAACCAATTTATCTAAGTCCATATCAATTTCTGATCTATGTTGGTCTACCGACAGCTTTTTCGGTTAAATATCGAGTCTAAGACTCTAATCCGTAGTTCAATATCCTTTGGATAACTTCACTCTCAGTCACACTATTTTTCATGGCCTTATAATAATTATTATTATTTATCAAAATTTTTGAAATATCAGAATCATTATTAAATGATTTAAACAATTCTATTATCATTAATATTTAATTAATATTAACTATTAATGAAACCATTGCCAAAATATTAAAGTTATGTATAATAGCTCAAAATATTTCTAAAGTATTTATAATACCCTTAAATGATTTTTAAAACATTTAAAATCATTATTAAATAATTACCATTAATATTTAAATATTAATGAACTATTTATCCAAATGTTAAAAGTCATTAATTATAACTTAAAATATTTTTAAATCATTAATATCCTTTTTAAATGATTTTTAAATAAATAAAACCATTTTTAAACTATTTATTTAATATAATTATTAAATAAATTTAATATCATTAATAATAATTTAATAATCATTAATATTAAATTATTAAAGAAATTATCCTTTAAATATTAAAAGTTATATTTTATAACTTAAAATATCTTTAAACACTTTATTTTTATTTAAAATGATTATTATAATAATAAAATCATTTTTAAACTAAATTATTTAATATAATTATTAAATAACTTTAATATCATTAATAATAATTAATTAATGAAATTTACCTTTAAATATTAAAAGTTATATTTTATAACTTCAAATATTTTTAAATACCTTATTATTATTTAAAATGATTTTTAATATAATAAAATCATTTTTAATTCATTTATTTAATTCATTTAATAAATAACTTAATTATCATTAATATTACTTTATTAATGAAAATTATCAAATAATATTAAAAGTTATCAAAATAACTCAAAAAAATATTTTCTAACACAATAATATAATTTTTCATGATTTTTCATGAATTAAAATCATTTTTAAATAATTTATTTAATATTATAATTAAATAAATTAATTACTTTTAATATTCCAAAAATATTAAATATTTATGAAATATATTTAAAATAATTAAAAACTAATTTTCAGAATTTATAATAATTTATAATAATTTATTTTGTATTTTTAATAATTAAAAAACTATTTTTTTCTATTTTTTATTAATTTCCAAAAATATTAATTAAATCTGTCGCTAAAGGCCTATAGCGACGCTTGTCTGTCGCTATAGGTGTTCTTGAGCTACCCAGAAACCATAAGGCAGAAACCGAGTAGCTATGTTTGACCGTGTGTAACGCTTAGCACAAAATGTTTCTGGGTGATCTAACACATACATATTGTAGTAATCATGTAATACTACAATTACATAACAAATTTCGTGGTTAAACAACATCAGATCTTTGAGAAATCAGCCATCAAAGTAGCTATCAACACTATTTCTCACGAAGAACAGTTCGAGGTGCCTACTTTGGACCTCTATAACTTGTAATCCGTGTAACGTTTTTTGTGCTCTATCACTTCCATTGTGTAGTACTCATGTAAGACTACAACTATATCACTTAACATACGTATAAAAACAACGAATCCAACTGGAAACAATCGGTCAAATTTCACCACAGAAAACGTTCAAAAAAAATCTGGTTTCGCTGTTTTAGCAGTTTCGGTCAACGGGTTTTGACCACGAATAACTCCCGATCTGTAATAGATATGGCCTTGATTATTTTTGAATATTCCAGAACACATAACAATCTATACATAACATCTTACAAACACCAAAAAAACAAAATAATCACAGAGATATAAGGCTCGACATTTTCCTAAAAATAACAGATTTGGGTGTTTTAAAAAGTTGGAAAAACTTTGATTTTGAGCACTTTGATGTTATGGGTCATGAATCTAACAACCCAGAACATTAATACACTCCTTATTACATATATTTAACAAATCAATTTCAACAATTAACATCAAATCAAAGGATTTCTAATTTTTGAGATTTTATACCTTTGATGATCGATTCTTGATTTTTTGGCTTCTGATCTGTTGTTGATCTGTTATGGTTGATGGTGGGGCTTGATTCTTGACTGATATATGAAGGAAATTTCGAAGGTTTGGGGTTGAGAGAGAATGGTTGAGTGTTTGAGCAATATTTTTAGCAAACAATCTACTTTCTCTCTCCTTAAATCCATTTATAGGCCACAAGATGCATGTATGATCTGATTTGTGGCTTTGTTGCTGAGATTGCATTATTTTAGGCACATGCTAGGCTAGAGGTTTGGTTCAACAACTCTCTAGACCCATTCTTGCAAGCTAAGTTTCAATAATACAACAAAGGCCATTTTTGCCATTTCCCTTTTGTTCTAGAAAATTGTCCTAGGGTTTAGGGTTTAGATATTTTAGTGTTTAGGGTTTAACATTTAACCCTTAAAGATTTAGCAACTAGGATTTCAAAAATTTCCAATTTTAGGATTTATTAATTTAGGGTTTATTACAAAAATAATAACTAAATTTTAGTTTCTAATATTTTGAAAAATTAACTTTGTTAATTAAAATAAGTTTGTAATTATCTAACACATGGGCATTAGGGTTTAAAACCCTTAATCACAATTAACTTTGCTAATAAAGCAATTAGGCTTTATTCTTTTAGTAATTAGGGTTACGTACTAAATTACAATTAGGGTTCCAATTACTAAATTAGGGTTTAATAATTTAGGGTTTCTAAATTTAATAATCATAATCATAATACTTGATAATTGATCACATTAATACAATACCCAACAACCTCAAACACTAATTTTAAATTAGGATTACTAATTATAGCAATTAGGGTTTCCAGAATTTTTAATTAGGGTTTACCTAATTAATACATTAAATATATGACATAATCAATATTATACACTTATAAAATAACATTATACTCTAATTTGGATCTCAAATTAGGGTTTAACATGATTACTAGGGTTTGGGTCTAAATACACCGTAATTGACCAACCATTTTCAATACGGACATATCGTACATATACATAGCACTGAAAAATTAAAATATAATTAATATTATATTATTATTCTCATACCTTGACAATAATCCAAAATTAGGGTTTGGATTCCATATCTGATTATTCTTTCATATTTAACCTTAATAATTAAGGTAAAATAATTAACTTAATAATCTGCACAAAATTTCATATAATAAAATAATTATTATATTTATTCTAAAAATCACATCATATATTATTTAAACAATATATGATTATATAATCATGGAAAATAATTAATAAAAACATTTCTATCTTAAAATTAATTATTATAAAAATATACTTTATAATATTCAATAATTCTAAAATAAATTTACTTGTAAATATTCATGTAATAAATATAGTTTTATTTACCACATAAATACATATACACATAATCTTGTACAAATCCTCATCCTTAAAATAAAAAAAAATTATACGCAAAATTTAAGATTTATTTATATCGAAAATATCGGGTTGTCACAAGATACTTTGTGAGTTTTAGTTAATCAGTGTAAGTTTCCTTCAGCCTTATACCGATATTCCGATCAGAAGTACTGATATTTTTAGGTAAGGGATATTATCTTCTTCTTAAATGATATTTTCTTTAATATCATTATGCCGAAATATTGGTATAAACTTTTTATCAAATTTGGAACTTTTTGTGACGGGGTTACTATTCACGTATATGGCATTATTCACGTATACGACACTATTCACGAATAACGGTACTATTCACCGAAAAATAAAATTTTCTTTTTTTTGTCCAAGTTATCTATTATGGTTACTATCTTTGATTGTATCCATGTTTTGATCATTATTTTTGAATTCTGCTTCACAATTGGTTATTTCGAAAAATTATTGAACTTGGATAAACTGTAATACGAATCCTTAATATTTGATCTGTTATCTCATTGGATTCGTTTTCTTTAAAATATTTTTCATCATCCTCAGTCCTAAATGATGATACAAATGAATATCTTTGGCCTGTAGTGCAAAGATGAATGATTACCTAATGAATATCTTTGGCCCGTAGTGCAAAGATAAACAGATATTGAGATGAACATGACCAACTGGTGATACAAATGAATATCTTTGGTCTGTAGTGCAAAGATGAATATTTGATTCAAGATGTATATTGATTGATGTTACAGGGATAAAATATTGATGATGGACTTTTAAATCTTAGAAGATAGTAGAATTCTTTCTCTACTTGACTCTTCTAATGGATTGCTGTTCCGCTGTAGTTGTTGATCTAAAACTTGTTGTCTATTATATTTTATCAGATTTTTCCCTGTTGAAAACTAAAGATAATTTATTGTATATTATCTTAGTCATAATATTCTTTACTGGGCTAGTTGAGCTCTCCCTTTTTCTTTTTGTTCCATTTTTCTCAGGAGGTGAGAACATAGCAGGAACTAGTCGGGGTACGGAGTGATGGTTCTAGAAAGATGTTTTAGCAGTCCTCACTATTTCTGTAAAATAGTGTTTAAATAATTGTAATGAGGACTCCTTTTGAGTTTGTATACTCTCTAGTATACAATATTTGTATTCAAACTTATAGTATAGGCGTTGTCGTATTCTACACGACAATTATATTACTGAAGTTGTATTTATTTTTGTACCATGTATTTGGCGACTCAGAATGGGTGATGTATACCTATTTTGGGGGCATCACAGGAGTACTATTCATCCAGGGTACTATTCATGTTGGAGTACTATTCACGAAAAAATTTAATTTTTTTTCTTTGTCCAAATTATCTTTGAAATACGAATCTTAAATATCATTCTTGAATTTTACTCCACAATTGGTGATCATGTTGACAATTTGGACATTCTTGAATTCTTGATAAATTAAATTATAAATCTCTAATATTTATCCTTGATCTCGCTTGATTCATTGTTTATATCATTGTCATCATCCTTGTGTTTATATTGTGGTGAAAATCATCTTTGGCCCGTAGTGCAAAGATGAACTGTTGATTGATATTTTTGGCCCGTAGTGCAAAGATAAATTGTTGATTGGTATTATTATGACTAGGAACTGTATATTGGTATAATCATGACCTTTAATGTTATAGATAAAAACTTATGATGAAAGTTCTCTTTGGCCCGTAGTGCAAAGAAGAACTGTTGATTGATATCTTTGGTCGTAGTGCAAAGAAGAATTGTTAATTGATATCTTCGGCCTGTAGTGCAAAGATTGACAGGTGTTTTACATGATCATGATCACTGATGATACAAATGAATATATTTGGCCCGTAGTACAAAGATAGTGTAATTAAGACCCCAACTTTTTATGAATAAAGATTTAATTTTCTCTAAATATTATTTTGAATAATAAGGTGTTGATTTGATATAATGCTTTAGTTATGGGTGATATATGCAAATTTTACAAAGTAAACAAGTTGTCAGAAAATATTTTTTTTATCGGAGAATATTCGTACGACAGCGCAATGATTGGTGGACCACATAACGGAATTATTTTCGAATATAGAAAGCGGCAGAAAGAAATTTTTTATAAAAAAATAACGGCAAAACTTTTACCGTTAACTATTGTAATACTCGGTGATAAAAGTATAGTAGTACGCGTGGTTGCACATTAACGCATGGTATTGCACAATATTTGTTATTATTGATTCTTATGTAAAAAGACACTCAGTATTCAATAATTACCACAGTAGTTATTGTATAGTATCTCATATAATTTATTTAATAATTATTACAGTAATATTTGCATAACATTTATATTATTTGGATAATATTATTAGTTAGCATTATTGGCAATGTCTAGAAAGTTATGTCGAGAAAATGGGTTAAGTTATATAATTACGCACCAATAAGGATAAATCCTTATCAGAAAGCTCCCTCTTTTTTGGGAATGATCTGGTTGTTAATATTGTGAGCTTATAATATTAATTGTAAATAATTATTATGTGGTGGATATTGGTTCAATTTTGATATAAATGAAGGAATTTAGTATGAAACATTTGTTGAAAGTTTAGCATATTTTTTTATGGAATCACAACTATTTTCTCCGATAAAATATTCATTTAAATATATTATTATAATATTACATTATAATAGTGTAATGCTATAATATAATAGTATAATTTTATAATTTAAATGGTAATATTATTATAATAATATATAATTTTTAGCATATGAATAAAAGTGGATTGAAGGTTATCATTTTGGTTTTGAATTACTTTTCCAAAACATTTGCGTGCATAATTCTCCTGCAAAGGCAATGCATTCAATTGTTTCATTTAGTGTGGGCATCACCCATAAGAAATGGAATGAGGTTAGGTAAGGAAAGAAAAAGAAATGAGGAAGTTAGGTAGAGAGAAGAAAAAATAGGCAGATTCATTCATCTTTTCCTCCGAGGTTGCACTATAAAAGGGGGAGGGGGGTAACCCTCCATCCTAAACACACCATCACAATATCAGAAAATTTTCCTCCATAATATTATGAGTATTTCTTTTGAGCATAAGAATACTTTGAATGCAACTTTTAGTGCAAGATTTTCTCAGAATAATATCCGATATTTCAAGTCAGATCTAGTTTCTACTAGGGTAAAAGATAATATTTTTTTCATAAAGGATATTATTTTTTTTGTAAACAATTTTTTTTTTCGTAAAGGATATTATTTTATTTCAATACTAGTAAGAAATATCATTTTCTTTCATACTCTATATTATGTAAGTGATATTATTTCATTTCATATTCCTAAATTTAAACTTACTATGGTAAGTATTGCTTCTATAATAACTAAAATGATTAGAAATTCCTTAAGTTTTGCTTCTATATCATTTCACCGGGATATTGGTCTGAACTTTCTTATTAATTTTTAATCTTTTCATCTTGGATTACTATTCATGGATACTATTCATGGGCACTATTCATACGATATTATTCATGCGGTACTATTCATGAGTACTGTTCACAACAGAAATTAATTTTCTTTTCTATCCAATTTATTTTTGATACATGAATATCATTCTTGAATTTTACTCCACAATTAGTTATCATGTTGACAATTTGGACATTCTTTAATTCTGGATAAATTGAATTATAAATTTCTAATATTTATCATTGATCTCACTTGATTGATGCTTTATATTATTGTCATCATCTTCATGTTTATATTGTGGTGAAAGTCATCTTTGGCCCGTAGTGCAAATATGAACTGTTGATTGGTATGATTATGACCAGGAATTGTGTATTGGTATAATCATAACCTTTAATGTTACAGATAAAAGTTTTTTGTAAAAGTTCTCTTTAGCCCGTAGTGCATAGATGACAGGTGTTTGACATGATCATGACCACTGGTGATGAAAACGATTATCTTTGGCCTGTAGTGCATAGATAATTCATTGATTGAAAATAATTATTGATTGATGTTACATGGATAAAATATTGATGATGAACTTTTAAATCATAAAATATAGTAGACACCATGCTCTACTTGACTTTTTTAATGAATTTATGTTTCCGCTGTAGTTGTTGATCTAACACGTGTTGTCTATTGTATTATATCAGATTTTTTTCCTATTGACGACTAAGGATAATTTGTTCTACATTATCTTAGTCATAATATTCTTTACTAGGCTAGTTGAGCTCACTCTTTTCCTTTTGGTTCTATTGTTCTTCTCAGGAGGCGACAATGTAACTGGGGCTAGTCGGGGAGTGGAGTAATGGTCCAAGATGGTTATTATAGTAGTCATCACTATTTTGCAAAATAGTGTGACAATAATTTTAATGAGAACTTTATTTGAGTTTGGATATTATCTACGAGATAATATTTGTATTAAAACTCACAGATTATGTTTTGTAGTATTTTGCACGATAATTAATAATTGTAAAAATAAAGTTTGTATTTGAATTTTGTATGTATTTGGCGACTCAGAATGGGTTGTATGGACCTATTTTTGGGGCGTCACAGATAGAATATTTTTTAGCATGATCATTGTTTTACAGTTGAATATCTTTGGCCGGTAGTGCAAAGATAGACAATTGATTGGTATGATCATGACCATTGATATTACAGTTGAATATCGTTGGCCCGTAGTGTAAAGATAGATAATTGATTGGTATGATCATGACCATTGTTGTTACATTTGAATGTCTTTGGTGTAGGGTGTAAAGACGATATGATTATTGAGTATCTTTAGCCTTTGTGGTAAGAACATTAAGTGAAAGTTCTATTAAGCCTTTGTGGCAAGGAGAAACTGTTAATTTACATGATTATAAACATGAATTATGAATTTAACTATAATATTTGGTAGTTCAGGTGAAAATAGGTGATGAAAGTTCTCTTTGTCTTGGGTACAACAAAGAACTGTTGATGGATATTATAGGAATTAAATATTAATGATGGACTTTTAATTTGGAGGAGATAGTAGACATTATGTTCTACTTGACTCTTCTAGTGGATTGTTGATTTAGCTGCAATTATGGTTGAAAATTTTTATCATCAACCATATGTTCTAAATATCCGATTTATTATTGATGAAGGCTATTGCTAATTTAATTATCTTTAGTCATAATATTCTTTACTGAGCTATTTGTGATCACCCTTTTACTTCTCAATTTATTTTAAGTAATAAGAGTGTGGCTGAGTCGAGCAGGGATAACATGGGTGTACACTCGAATTTTTTTTCATGTTACTAACTATGCAGGAGGGCAAAAACGTCTTTTTCACACTCTAGAGATAACCATGGAGGACCACAACACCAATTACAGCCCCGGGATATCCAATTTCTAACCCCTGAGATAACCCCGGGAGATCAAGTCTAAATGCCCGGAGTTAACCCCGGGAGGTTAATCCAACCTCAGAGATAAACCTGAGGACATTCAGAGTCAACAACATGACAACCTCAGAGATAACCCTGATAAAAGACTGCTACAATTGCGTGAACACTGGAGATAACCCCAGGAGAGGGGCAAAATAGTCATTTTGCCAACTCAACTTCACTTCAAATCAAATACACTCATTTCAACTCAAATTGCTTCAAAAGAAGTCCCACAAGAACCATATCTTAACTTCATAGCACAAACTATGCAATATTGCTCACCGAATTGCCTGACGGAAATCTTGAAATGCTATTTCGGAAATGGACCCATCTTCCCAAAATCAAAAAAGGGAATATCTTATGTCATTGTGTAGCTCTCAGAAAGAGCTTTCCGAAATGGTATGGCACGCTTCCATCGGACTCTCGGATTGAAAGTTATGAAGGTCCGAGTGAATAGCGCGTTATATAAGTGTACGTACGTCGACACGGCGGGACCCACATTGCCATACGCATCCTGGGCAGCCGCAGGTAGACCTGCGGCACCCCCCCTCCATATATAGAGGGCTTGGGGTGGCCTTATTTGCAAGAGAAATAGCGAGGAAATCTTGTCCAATTTGCTTTGTGCACACTATAAACTGAGTGCTTTCTTATTTTAAATACTTTTGAGCTTATATTATGTCATAATTTTACCAGCGGGAGCCTAGCGTTCATCCATTTAAAGTTATTGAAGTCTTCTTTGGCAGTCCACTGTAAGCCTTCTTACACATTTTAAAATATTTCTCTTCATCTTTGCACACACCTTTCTTCACGTTGAGAGTCCTGTTGCGTGTGTATGCCCGAACTTTGGTCCGTAATTTCATTTCAGTTTATATATATATATATATATATATATAGTCCGGATCAGGTCCGAATTCCCGGACCAGACCAAAATTCGGATTTTTTTTTTATTTTTTTTTAAAAGAACTAAAAATAAATAAATAAATATGAAACTTGAATTTTTACATAATACAGTATTTTTGGTGTGATTTGGATACATATAACAAAACATGTATGTACAGTCTGTGAAAACTGTACATATATTTTTTGGTATAGGTATCAAAAATACGCCCAAAATATTATATTATTAAAAAATTTCAGTTCCATAAAATATTTAAAAAAATTAGTTTTTTTAAAAAAAAGTAAAAAAAAAAAATTGGGTCCGAATTTGATCAGGTCCGGACCTGATCCGTGCTGTATACTTATATATATCAACTGTTGTCGGACTTTGTTCGATGAGCCTGGATTTTACATCCGGTGCGTTTACCGCTTATATATATATATATATATATATATATATATATATATATATATATATATATATATATATATATATATATATATATATATATATTTACATTTAATCCCGTCTGGAGTTTACTTCGTGGCGTTTGATCGTTTTTAAAGCATTATTTACTTTTTGTCCCGCCTGGAGTTTACTCCGTCGCGGTTGATTGCTTTTACAGCTTTATTTACATTTCTGATCCCTCGTGGAGGTGTTTCGTGGTGACTGATCATGTCTATATATATGTATATATATATATATATATATATATATATATATATATATATATATATATATATATATATATATATATACCTGTTTACTGCTTTTCAATCAATTGCGGCATCATGTGAGCCTAGGAATCATGTGATCACAGATTCAGTCTACTTGATCTAGATTTGGTTCCCGTGATAGACATTTTCAGCTGTAAGCAGCTTGTAAATTTATTCACGGTGTTTGGATTTCCTCATATTGTTTTTATACCCACGAGGAATTCGGCACTGCTTTGTACATTATTTTCTTGAAGATGTTTCGCATTTTGAAAATTAAAAGCAATCCAGCCGAACACTTAATAAAAAATGGAAGTGTAAAATTTCTCAATTACTATTGAGTACAAGGGTTTGAAAAACCTCTTTTATAAAACATCACTGCCATATCTTGTTTAAAACTGAATTTTTATACAAATTCAAACCCTGGGTATATAGGTGTGAACACTATTTCCATATAAATAGCACATTTACCCACACACACACACATATTCATATAACAGTTTCTTGAAAAGTGGCGGTCACCGTGGTAAAACGGATGTCGGGGGGTGCCTAACACCTTCCCTCCACATAATCAAGCCCCCGAACCCTAATAAATCTCGGTTTCACAGACCTGTTTAGAAGTGTCACATCATTGGGTCAATGTGCAAACCTTTTCTCGGTTGTGTTGGTACAACCATATAAAAAACCAACTAGCGACTCTTAACAGTCTATCATCGACATGATACCTGTCGTACCTTTTTCACTTGTTTTTTCAAACAAATCTCACCTAACATGAGAACACCAAAGAACAAGTAACGAAAATGGACAAATAAAAAATCCCGACATCGACAGGTGGCGACTCTGCTGGGGACTTCCAGTAAGTGGGCTTAAGCTGATACTACAAACTTTTCAAACTATTATATGCTTGTGTGTGGATGTTGCATTTATATTGGAATGAATGTGTACTAATGCATTTACTTATTGCACTTAGTGCTTCGCACCATATATGCTTGTGATTTTAGTGTTTCGCACATGTCATCATTTTCATACGGTGAGACACGTTGTATGTGAATGTATGTTGTGTGGTTCCTCCACCAGGAGGCTATCCTGTCGGTGTTTGATTACTGGACTCGTAGGAAGACTAATTTCAAAGAGGCTCAGGAAAGGCACCACCCAAATTCGCTCCAATTGAAAGGCCAGATTAACTTCCTGTCAAGTAAATTACGATGATTTGGGAACCTTCATGCTAAAAAGCCGCGAGAGTAGCCTAAGATAGGTCAGCCTCTAATAAACCAAACGTGAAGGAAAGTCTCTTTATACTTTCCCATTTCAAAATTACTTGTAATTACAATTATTTGTAATTTCATTTCCATGTCAATCTCAATGTAATGGAACAATATGAATGAATGTGTACATACATTCCTTTTTATCTAGCATGTTATCTTGTCATACAAACAACTGACATCCGTTTTGTAGGATAATACTCCTAAAATGGACACATCACATAGCATGTAACATTTCCACATTCCATAAGACTAAAATACGTAAGTCTTTTGTAGGGAAGCAATCGTTCCCATTACCCGTTTAAAGTCCAAAAAGGCATTAAACCCATCGTCAGACATGGCTACAAGTGCCTAGCCTGATCGTACTCCTGTTTCCCGAGAGGAGTTTGAAGGATTAAGGAATCAGATAGCAAAATTGGTTGTCCTTTTAAAAGAACAAAGTAAAGATACTCGGGGCCCGACAATGCCTACTCAACCAAAGTCATTCACACTAGGGGGTAGTTAGGGTATTGGCAAAAAGATAGAGAAATCACAAATCTCAAGGATGATCGAGAAACTGGGGATATAAGAAAGAAAGTCCAACAAATGGAGGAGACCATCCGGTCAATCAAAGGGATTGGAAATTATGGGAGTGTCACCTATTCAGATCTCTGCATATTCCCAGGGGCTTGATATCCTACCACATTCAAAGTCCCAGAATTTGAAAAGTATAATGGGGTAGGCGATCCCTATACGCACCTAAAAGTATATATTGGCGAACTAGGGTCTTATGCTGAAGATAAAAGCCTCAGAATGCAGCTTTTCCAAAGGAGTCTTACTAGAGAGGCTAAAGCATGGTATGCCTGACTTGACAATGCCAAAATCCACAACTGGGAAGAATTGGCCAACGCCTTTCTAAATCAGTATAGTTTTTTTGTCACAAATGGCACCAGATCGATACCAAATGACTAAAGTCAAAAAGTAAAATATTGAATATTTCTGAGAATATGCCTAAAGGTGGAGACATCTAGCAGCGCAAGTCATTCCATCAATGACAGAAATTGAGATGGCAATGACGCTTATTGATATACAAGAGGCTCCTTACTATGAGAGGATCCTAGCAGGCATAAGAAAGCCATTCTAAGAAATGATCAAACACGGCGAAATGGTAGAGATGGGCCTGAAGGCAGGTAAGATTAAAGACTTCACTGCCTTGGAAGCAGTCGCCAAGCATATACAGACTGGAAAGTGTGCGAGCGATCCCAAGGGTATACCCGATAAAGGCACTGAAGATGTATCCCTTGTTGTATAGGGGCAAGATAGGAGACCAACCTATCGTCCCCCCATTTGGAAAAAGCCAGACAATTTACCATTTCAACAAACGGCGACATTCTACCAATGCCCAGATAGGAAAAGAAAATTTGAGAGAACTGAAAATCGGGTGTTCACACCGCTAGGCGATTCCCTTGAACATGTATTGGCAATATTAATGGATCACAAGAAAATTACCGAATTGGCCCCACCTCTGAAACCGGGGAGCAAAAGATACAATCCAATCCAAAGATGTGCTTACCACTCAAGGTCTCCAGGACACAATACACAAGATTATTGGTCTTTAAAGCATAAAATTCAAAATTTGATAGAAAGTGGCAGTATTGTGGTCCAACAACCTGATCAAAAAAATGTCACCAACCTTCTGTTGCAGCATTATACGGTGGAAGTAAACATGATCGGGTCAGAAAGTGCGGAAATATATCCAATTCGTAAGTGCATACGAAGGATAGAAGAATACCCCCAAAGGCACCGAATAAATGCCCTAAAGTGAGAAAACTCGGAGGAGGGTATGATAGTAATGCAAAAATTAGAGACAATCTAGAATCAAGTAAATCTGCTAGCTAAGCTGATAGTGCGCCAACATCAGGATACGAGGAAGTTTTTCACTCAACTATCAGAAGGCCAAGAAAAGGAGGATGATAAAATTGCAGGAAGATCTCGCCAACAGAAAAATTGCTTGAGGGAATGCGAATTCTCAAAGAATAAAGATCAAACAACCTCTACTAAGAGTTCAAAAATTCACCCCTTTGAACAAATCAAATGAAGAAATGATATGCGTTCTGATAAGCGAAGGAAAGATTACTGAGTTGCTGCCTCATATAAATCCCAAGATAAAGAGTTATGATTCCACCAAGATATGTCTCTACCATTCTAACTCACTTAGACATACGATTGAGGAATGTTGGTCTTTGCGACATAAAATCCAGGATCTCATTGAAAATGGGGAGCTGGAGATAGAATTTCCCATGACCAAAAAAGGCGAAAAGGAAATAAAAAGCTTAAGATGTCTACTCGAGACAGACAGTTCAAATGAGGTGAAAGCTATGAGTGATAATCCTGGCAGAACACAAGATGGAATGACCCTAATGCAGGAAATGACAGAGGAGACAAGGGATTCCCCAAAGGAGATTCCTCCGCTAACATCCAATATCATGTGGTCCAAAGGTAGTAACCACATTCCAGATCTTATAACCTTGGATGATGCGGAGGAAATACTAATCCTTTCTAAGGAAGAAAAAGCTAAAAAGGAAAGTTCCGTGCAAGAAATACGATAACAATTCGAGGGAGATTTCATGGTTGAATCCTCTTAAGCCCAAGGAAAAGGTGGAGGAATAAATGAAGAAAAAGGTGGCAAGGTTATCGGGGAAAACAACTCATTAAAGAATCAGGAGTTCATACCTTTTTGCGATGCGTCTAGTTCAAGCGTCCCTGAGGAATTTACTGAATCAGGAAGCGAACATTGTTATGGCCATAAGTGAAGACATTCAGAACCAAGACGTAACCTCTATCGTGAGCCTTGAAGGCAACATAACCATTGACAACTGGACTATCAGGCCTCAACTAGCCAAGAAGATGTAGATCCAGGGGATAAAGTTACGGGTTCCAAAAGATGTGGAGACGATATCACTTTCTTATAGTATGCCTTTTATTTTCCATGCGTATAAGTATTGAAAAAAAAGGAAAAAGAAAAAAAAGAAAAGAAAAAAAAGAAGAAGAAAAGAAAAAAGAAAAAAGAAAAAAAAGAAAAAAAAAGAAAAAGAAGAAAGAAAAAAGAAAAAAAAAGAAAAAGAAAAAATCAAATCAGTCAGGTTTCAGCTCATCCAGCCTGAACTACGAAAGACCTGATCTCCCCTCATCAATAGGAGTACGTAGGCAGCCATTTATGGTGCGGTCAAACCAAACAAAAACCCAAGCAAACACTTCTCAAACAGTCCCTTCTCAAATCGTTTATCTTATCAAGCAGGAACTACGTCGACCTGATCTCCCATATACACAGGAGTACGTAGGCAGCCATCAATGCTGCGGTCTGACCCTCAAAAGAAACATCCAAACCCAAACATCAATCCCAAGTCTACGCCCAAGAACAACCCTCTAAGTCAGCGACCCATGTAGAGAAGACCCAACAATACTTCAGTGTCATTCTATTGAATCTGGTACAAATCCTAGAAAGGAAGAAACAGAGATACACTAACACCTTCAAAGAGTCGACACCCTTAATCACAAGTTTTCATCAAATTAGGAGAAAACCATCAATGTCGATTGATAGAACAAGTCAGTAACAATGATTGAGGGCATCAAAGCCCAAATCCACTGCATATTGACCATCTAGTACAAAAGTAAAAGCCTCTTGTAATCTCGGCATCTTATCAGCTCATCTGTCGAAGCAACTATCCTAGACAACAAGTAAGGCTGGGGCAATTTCAAAATTGACGACAAGCCGATATTGGAACTCGTACGACAAGACTAGGGAAATCTCAGGAACAGTGACAACTCAACACTGTGGCATTTATCAACCATCCTAAAGATGAAAATGTGCCAGTCAGCACCATCAGCATGGTACATCATCATCAGAGCTTCCCTCACATCATCTCACTACTGATTTAGATATTACTCAATTGAGACTTCATCAACAAAGAGAGTTTCTTATATGAACCCTCAGCATCAACATGCGAAAGGACTGGGGCATTGTCCAAATTCCAAGAAATGGAAGGAGCTTAAGGCGGGATCAAGCCTCTCATCAAAAGAAGGAGAACTCCAGAAAGAAATCATTGCGACATAAGCTTGCCCCTACAAAAGAAGGGGAAAATTCTCAGTCCTTAACTCAAAAGAAGAAGCCCAATGACAAAAGGTCTAGCGAATGAAATCCTCATCATCAAATGTGCCAACCGGCTGTCAAATTCTCACAAGTCGAGACCTCTACACCGAAGTTCAAATATGGGCAGCGAAAGAACAAGTTGCACCCTCCAAGGATGTTAGCAGCATTCAGGTCATCAGTTCAACTGGGTTGAGAATCAAATGATCAAAGAAATGGGGCACAAGTACCCAACAGCGAAAGAAGACTCCAAATCACCTCAAAAAGGGTGAGGTAAAATTCTACTCCATACAATTTATAATCTGCATCAACTTAGGACATTAGACTCCTAAAGAAATCTAGAGCATCACATCATGCATGATCTATACATGTGCAAATGCGCTACATCAACGTACATCTCTATCAAGGCAGAGTCTGGTGAAGCAAACCTTTGAATATTACTTTAGTGAAGGCATCGTAGGATCCGGTATTCTAAACCATTGACATCAATTCAACGCAACATCAAGACAGTTCAGCGATGAAAGCTTTGTATACCACTATTCGAGTGGGAACCAAAACAGTTTAGCGATGTCAGCTTATTCAACTACCAGCAGGGTAAGATCTATTGTCAAAATAACATCAGGGTATGTGCTATTGTAAACTACCAAGCGTATACATCGGGAAGGTTCGGTGATTTCAGAATGTCATCCCCAATAGAGATGTAGAAAACATCTCAATTTCTTTTCATCAAACAAGCATCGGCGACACCGACAAAAAGCTAAATCTTTGAAGTCAACACCAGCATAGGAATCAACAATGATTGGTAAAGGTAAAGCGATCTACGAAAATATTTTAACATTCATCATAAGATTCATTACATTGCGATTTGTGATTTACGATATGCAAAATGCGACGTGCGATTGGCCAAATGTGAAAAGTGAAGTACAAAATACTGATGTGCGATTTGCGAAAATGTTTTAACATTCATCATAACATTCATTACATTGCGATTTACATCATTAAAAATACCTTGTCATATTTCAAGTGTCTACTAATCTTTATCATGTCCATTCCACTGCATTGCATTGCATGAACATGATAAAGAGGGGCATCTGTAGACACTCAAAATTTTCTTTTCCTGTTACTAACTATGCAGGAAGGCAAAAGCGTCTTTTGCACACTCCAAAGGTAACCCTGGAGGACCACATTATCAATTCCAGCCCCGGGATATCCAGTTTCTAACCTCGGAGATAACCCCGGGAGAGTCGATCTCAACCCCGGAGATAACCCCAAGAGATCAAGTCTAAATTCCCAAAGTCAACCTCGGGAGGTTAAGCCAACCTCATATATAACCCTGAGGACATTCAGAGTAAACAGCATGACAACCTCAGAGATAACCCTGAGAAAAGACTGCTACAACTGCGCGAACATCAGGAGATAACCCCAGGAGGGGTAAAATGGTTATTTTGCTAACTCAACTTCACTTCAAATCAAATAAACTCATTTCAACTCAAATTACTTCAAAATAAGTCCCATAAAAACAATATATTAACTTCATAGTGCAAACTATGCAAAACAGCTCACCGAATTGCCTGACAGAAACCCTGAAATGTTATTTCGGTCATGGACCCATCTTTCAACCTCGGGATGGTATGGCACACTTCTATCGGACTCCCGGATTGAAAGTTATAAAGGTCCGAGCGAACAGCGCATTGCCTGAGTGTACGTACGTCGATACGGCGGGACCTACATTGCCCTGGGCAGCCCGGGAAGTCGTAGGTAGACCTGCGGCACCCCCTTCTATATATAGAGGGCTTGGGGTGGCCTTATTTGCAAGAGAAATAGTGAGGAAACCATGTTTAATTTGCTTTGTGCACACTATAAACTGAGTGCTCTCTTATTTCAAACACATTTGAGCTTATATTCTGTCATATTTTTACCGACGAAAGCCTAGTGTTCATCCATTTAAAGTTATTGAAGTCTTCTTTGGCAGTCCACTGTAAGCCTTCTTACACACTTTAAAACCTTTCTCTTCAGCTTTACACACACCTTTCTTCACATTGAGAGTCGTGTTGCGTGTGTATGCCCGGACTTCGGTCAGTGGTTACATTTCAATTTGTATATATATATATATATATATATATATATATATATATATATATATATATATATATATATATACACACTTATATATACTTATATATATGGACTAACATTATCGACTTATGCCTCGATTGAGCCTAGACTTATGTCTGGGGCGTTTATTTGCTTTCGTGTATATATATATATATAATCGGTAAACGCACCGGATGTAAAATCCAAACTAACTTTATTCGATAAGCCTGGATTTTACATTCGGTGCGTTTAAGCTTGGATTGGAAACTATTTTTAGTTTTAAGCTTTCTAAGAATTTAGATCTCATTAGAATGATCATCATCATTATTCTAAAAGCATTGCTTAAAACTATGGGTTTATCACATATTATAAAAAAACATCATGTAGATAATTAAAAGCCTTTAATAAATTAATACTTTTTATTAATAAATGAATAAGATTGGTACAAAGTATATGCTTTATCATCAACATGATTGGCTTGTGTGCATACTACTTTCAATTGCTTGTTCCGCTGCAGTTAAACTTGATAGTTTTTATATTTTATTAGTTTAACACTGTTGAAGGCTAACGATAAATTATTCTGCATTATCTTAGTCATAATATTTCTTACTGGGCTAGTTGAGCTCACCCTTTCTTTCACTGTTCTCTTTAGGAAATGAGAACTGTAGTTGGAACTAGTCGAGAAATAGAGTGATGATCCGAGATGTTTGCATTAGTAGTCCTCACTATTCTGTGAAATAGTGTGATAATAATTGTAATGAGGACTCCTTTTGAGTTTGTATACTCTCTAGTAGACAATATTTGTATTCAAACTCACAGTTTATGTTTTGTCGTATTGTACACGATAGTTGTATTATTAAGTTGTATTTGAATTCTGTACCATGTATTTGGCGACTCAGAATAGGTGATGTATACCTATTTTGGGGGCGTCACATTATATCATTGTAGTTTAGCTTGATTCTTTGTAAATCAATGTGTATTTTAGTTTAATTTTTGTAAATCATTGAAGTTACTTTGTAGTTGATAACTTATCGTATTCATATACATGTTATATGTTGTTAGAAAAATAGTTATATATGTATTAAAATGTCTATATATGTTGTTTTTCAAAATAGTTACGTTGTATTATGGATTGATTACGATATATGTTGTTGGATATAGTTAATGGTTAATTATTGTATGTGTTGTTGGGATAAAACATGTTACAACTACAAAAATGAGGGTTAAAAACATGAGAATTGCAAAATAAAAAATATTTAAAAAAATATGTATCTTCGACAGAATAAGGTAAAATTGACGAAATTTCCATTAGAAATAAGGTCTACTATTTATTTTTAAAACCCATATTTTCGACGGAATATCCCTTATTTCTCATGTATATTTCGTCGGTCTTAGGCCTCAATTGAGTAACAGAAAGGTGACATGTGTCCACCCTGATGATCAACGGACTTAATCCGTCGAACATATATAAGCAACTTTCGACGACCAATTCGTCAGCCATAATTCCATCGCGAATATTTATTTTCAATATTATGCTTGATGATTTTTTTTCCGACGGAATTGCCTACGAAATTTTCTCTCGGGAATAATCTTCTTCCAAAATAATAAGCTTAATTCTGTCGGAAATAAGCCTTTTTCTTGTAATGTTAATTTAACATTATTTCGGACTATTTAATCCTTTGATGATGGCCTATTAGTCCCTTATTTCGGAATATTTAATCCTTTGATGATGGCCTATTAGTCCGTTAATGTGAGACTATTAATTAGTCTTATAAAACCATTTGATAGTTTAAAATGTGGAAATAGTAATCTCACATTCATTATAAAATTATATAATCCCTCATAAATAGCATTATGAATGACAAGAAATAATCCATAAAACTTTAAAGGACTAATAATCATTTATTATGAGATAAAATAGTCCAAAATAATATTAAATTAATTAAAATAAATAGTCAAATCCCAAACATATGTTTTTACAAACAAATATACAGTAGTCTTTATTAATGTAGAAAAATATCAAAGCCCTAACGCATATTATTGATACCGTGAAAGTTTATATGTATTTAGCTAATATCCCTATCTTGTTATCAACTTGTTTGGTGAGGAGCCGAGGAGATAGGTAATATCATTCAAATTGTTTGGTGATGTCAACTTTCTTGACTATGCAACACCATTAATCAGTGTCCAGTCCAAATGGTGATAATTCTGAGTTCACCCAGCACAAGCCACCTTGAAGATCCCAAAAAAATAATTATTGTTCTTATCACATTAATAAATATTACTCTCTCCATCCCATTATATCTGTCGTTCTAGGGTATTTTTTTTTTCAAAATATTTAACGTTCTACACTACCAAGAATATTTTGCCTATTTATTTTCCTTCTCTACCCTTCCTTCTCCACCACCATTAATGGCTATTCTCTATTTTCAAAAGACAGCAAGTTTTAATCGCAACTTGTTCCACTCTTTACGCAGGGGCGGATCCGGTCTGAAAGTTCAGTGGGGTCAAATTAAGAATTTTTTTCTTCTTAAGAATAAAAATTTAATAAAATAAATCACAAAATTAAATAATTCTCAAATATTGTTTACAATAACATTTTTCGAAGTTTCGTTGGTTGAAATTGTTGCATGATAATCTTATTTTTAATAGTTACAAAAATATCACGCTCAAAAATATCACATTTTTTAGTAACTGTAACTCCTCTATTTTTTACCTTCTTAGTATTCAAGAGAAGTAAATTGATCAAGACAATAAAATACTTAAGTTCTTATAGTAGTATTTTATTTTAACAAGATAGTAGCATATTCTTTTTCCGGTAACATAATAGTAGTATACAGTATACTAATATAACTGTCAAGAGGCTTCCTGAAAATCCAGTGGGGGCATGTGCCCCCCCTGCCATGGCTTTGGGTCCACCCCTATCTTTACGTCATCGCCCCTTCCGGTCCCTGTCGCGGTCCCTCCGGTTACTTCTTCAGTGCTCCGGCGAGTCCGATTCACTACTACAAATTCGGGTATCACTACTACAGATCCGGCGAGTCCGATTCAGTGCTCCGGCGAGTCAGTGCCCCTCTGTCTCCGGCGAGTCCGATTCAGTCCCTTCTCTTCTCCCTCTCAGATCCGGCGAGTCCGATTCAGTCCGATTCTCTCCCTTCTCTTCTCCCTCTCAGATGCCACCAAAGGAACCTTCAAATTCAGAGCCTAAGTCCGACGTCGAAGAATCAAAAGGCGATTACAAGTTCTGCCGCTTGACGAGTTTTGGGAATGTCAAAAACTAATGGGATGGAGGGTAAAATAATAAAATTATATCTATTCTTAATTTATGTGAAAATCTCTAGAACGTCAGATATAATGGGATGGAGGGAGTAATTAGTATTGGGTGCCACCGTTTTGTGTATAAATTATATAAGATAAAATAAAAAATTTATAAAAAGATTAAATAAAAAGAAATATAAAAAATTAAATTAAAAAAGATAAAATAATAGTAATATAACTAAAGTTGAAGAGAAAAAAAATGTATATGTGATCCAAAATTATCAAAACCTCCACTGAAATTTTAAAATATAGATATAGATATAGATGCTTATCTTTCTATTTGTAACGTTGAAAATTATTCATATAAGACAATCCAACTTGTCCATATACGGAGTATATAATATATTAATTATGTAGAAAACTTTGCCCAACCCAATCTTATTTATTTATCTGTTAAAGCACCAAAGAAAAATCTAAATTACTTAATTCTGCCATGGAGACCTTCCTCGCACAACTATACAGTACTACTACAATAGCTTCTCTATTTGTCATACTATTAGTCCTTTATTATTTCTCACCTTGGACTAGAATTAGTAAAAAAAAAATAGCACCTGAAGCTGGTGGTGCATGGCCTATTATAGGTCATCTCCACCTCTTAGGAAGCTCAAAGCTGCCCCATCTTGTATTCGGATCCATGGCCGACAAATACGGGTCGATCTTCACAGTCCGGCTCGGAGTTCAGCGGTCCTTAGTGGTGAGCAGCTGGGAGATGGTGAAGGAGATTTTCACTACTAATGATGTGATTGTGTCGGGTCGACCCAAATTCCTAGCAGCTAAGCATTTGTCTTACAACTATGCTATGTTTGGGTTTTCACCCTACGGTTCATTTTGGTTGGAGCTCCGAAAAATAACCTCTCTCCAGCTACTCTCCAACCGGCGGCTCGAGTTGCTCAAGCATGTGCGAGTCTCCGAGATGGAGATCAGTATGAGACAACTTTACAAGCTTTGGTCCGAGGAGACAAACGGTTCGGGTCGGGTTTTGGTGGATATGAAGAAATGGTTTGGGGAATTGAATCTCAATGTTACATTAAGGATGGTTGCCGGAAAGCGGTACTATGGGGGTGGTGCCGCTAGCAATGACGAGGAAGGCGCTGAGGTGGCGGAGGGTGGTGAGGGAGTTCTTTCGGTTACTGGGGGTTGTGGTGGTGGCTGACAGCCTTCCGTTTTTAAGGTGGTTGGATTTGGGTGGGTATGAGAGGGCCATGAAAGAAACCGCTAGAGAAATGGATAGTATTGTTAGTGGTTGGCTAGAAGAGCATCGGATAAAGAGTGATTCATCTGGTGATGAGGCTAATATGGAGCAAGACTTTATGGATGTGATGTTATCGGCAGTTAAAAATGTAGACCTTTGTGGTTTTGATGCTCACACCGTGATCAAAGCAACATGTATGGTAGGTATTCTCAGTATCCGGTTAGCACGAAGTTTATTTTTAAGTATGTTGGTCAATTGACCAATAGAATACTGACACACATAGAGCCTTGTCTGCGTGTCAGAATTCTATTGGCCAATTGACCAACTTACTCAAAATTAAACTTCATGTTAAACACTTCCGTATTCTCACCTCTTTAAATTTAAATAAAACTTCAACTATCATCTCTATCATTAAACATTATTAAAAATATATTATTTTTATTTTTTATATAGTATTATATTTGATATTATTTTAGCTAAACGAGTAGGTTTCCAAAAGCATACGTACAAAAATAACATAAGTCAAGGAGATTATGTTGTTAAAATAATAAATGTTGATAGAAAATTTAAAATATCATTAAAATAAGTGTAGAAGTGTTGTTAATTATATATTTAATCTAGTAATATAAATATTTTTCTGCCGAAATTAAACTTGTTGTCAAGATATATATACCACGTAGAACCATCAAAGACCGTCAACTAATTAAAATTTTTGTCCAATTTTATTAGACATTTTTTATGAATTGTATTGAACAACGGGTGATGAGAATTAGCATAATTAATTATTAAACCTTTGTCCAGATGAAGTAGACGTCGAGTTACCTATCATTTTTGGTCCAATATAATCATATTTTGAAATAAATAAGGTTAATTTGTAAACTAATCTTTGATATTGGGTAACACTTTCTAGGCTATAATTACCGGCGGCACCGACACCACTGCGGTTGAGCTAACATGGGCACTTTGCCTGCTACTAAACAACCGCCATGTACTAGAAAAAGCTCGAGAAGAACTGGACAACGTTGTCGGTAAACAAAGACAAGTGAAAGAATCTGATCTCAACAATCTAATATACCTCCAAGCCATAGTCAAAGAAGCATTACGGTTATACCCAGCTGGTCAACTCGGAGGTCAAAGAGAATTTTTCGAAGACTGCTCCGTCGGCGGCTACCATGTCCCGAAAGGAACACGGCTGGTCGTAAACCTATGGAAGCTCCACCGTGACCCGAGAATATGGTCGGATCCAACCGAGTTTAGGCCCGAAAGGTTCCTTGAAATGCACAAAGAAATTGACGTGAAAGGGCGACATTTTGAGTTGATTCCATTCGGTGCCGGTAGAAGAGTATGCCCCGGAATTACTTTTGGCCTTCAAATGTTTCACTTGGTGCTGGCTAGTCTGCTACATGGTTTTGACATCTCGACTCCGTCCAATGCTCCCGTTGATATGGCCGAGGGTGCTGGATTAACAAACGCCAAAATCACTCCACTTGAAATTCTCATTGCGCCGCGCTTATCGCCTAGTCTTTATGAGTGAAGTTGGTTTTAAAAAAATAGAGCCTATGTTGTTACTATCTTTTATGTTCTGTTATAATTTCTAGCTTTTGTTCTTAGTGTTCAGTTTTGTTTCGGTGCGTTTGAGTCTGAAAAATATTCTCTATAATATTAATACTTGTTTATCCACGAAAATGGTAGCAGAAAACTAAGGAACAGATTACGTTTATTGCATTTAATTAAGAGGATGTTACAATGGTTTTTTACACTTGTAATGTACCTTTGTAATAGTTTTGGGACATCCACAGGACAAGGGCATAATTAAGAAAACGTATAATGTTGTTTCCCGTCAAGTTAGTCAATGGGATTTGGACAATCATTTTTAGCTTGTTGTCTACGGAAGATCTTGATTGGACAAGTCTATGTCTTTGGAACCGCAGCCTCAAAATCTTGGGTTAGGATGAAGTTGCAAACTTAAGACCATCGGTTGAAGTCAGCCTTGCCGACACGTCATTATTAGTTGAATTAACGGGTGAGATTCAAAAATTCCGCACGACGTCGTTTGGCGAAGCAAATTCTGATAAATCGGATGTAGCGATCAAATACAAAAAAGAAGTAATCGGCACTGAAACGAAGATTGACGTCTGGCGTAATCGATTGATGTATGACCGCTGTATAGCAAAGGCAACGATCGAAGATTAAGCGGGAGATTTGACGCCAATTCCTCCTTCTCCACCTTACAGATATTATTTATTTGTTTCTTTCATCTTCACTCATCTCCACCCAACTGGTTCTTCTTCTTAGTAATAGCATACTGCTTCAATATGTCTCAACAACCTAGTTTTAATCAAAGTTATTCCACCTCTAATTGCACTATTACACTCAACTCAACGTACGCAACCTGCACGTTCCACCCAATCCAGTGCTTCCGATCATCCCAAATATTGCTATCACTACAAGAAAACAGGTCATTGGCGACGGCGTCATTAGCGACGGCAGTATCCCCGTCGCTAATAATATCATTCTCGACGGCATATCCGTCGCCAATGGTCCCCGTCGAGAATGACCCTTCCCGGCCTAAATTTGGTGGGAATTTTTTGACGGGAGTGGGAAAAGGTCATAGGCGACGACATTTGCCATCGGTAGTGAGGCCCGTCGAGAATGGGTTAATATTTACGTTTACTGACTTAATTTTTCCCCATTTCTGCTATTATTTTTTTCCTTTTCTTCCTCGCGCCGTCGCCGCCTGCTCCTTCCCGTCGCCCACTGTCCTTTTCTTATCGTTGCCGTCCTCTCTTGCCGTCGCCCCTCGTCGTCCCTCTCTGTCTCTCTCGACTGAGCAAGGTAATGTCTTCCCAATTTGAATTTTCCCTCAAATATAACCTAATAATCCCTTAAACGTTGCCCATTAAGTTTTTTTGTTGTTGTTCATTCACTGAATTTTATGCATATTGCTTCTAGTGTTTTGATTTAGTGTTTGGGATTAATTTGCCACGAAATTCATAGAGTACAGTTAATAGCCAGTTTTTGGATTGCTAGATTTTCCTGTTACTGAGCTAGTAATTGTTTGCTTTGTGAGAATAGAAAGAAAATATAATAAAATAAAGCTTTCTTACATCATATCCACCATCCTTTACTGTGTAAATTAAGAATGGAAAGTGCTTAAAGTTGTTTTGTTTGAGCTAAATAATATTAAAGTTAGACATTTATTTCTTCATGCTTACTCACTTTTGTAATATGCTTTATGGTGTTTTATATTTTTATAATGTCTCACAATCTATCAGTTTTTTTGTTATTGATCACTTCTCAATCTTATTAGATTGGGATAAGTCAACTAACGTGACCCATATAAACTTAATTGTCTGTCCGAAAAAGTGACATAATTTGTTCTACTAATTGAACGAAAGCATATAACTTAATTGTGTGGATGAAAATATCTTAAAATTGGGTCGCATCTTTGTCGCATAAACTTAATTGTGCTTAAACTTTTGTAGACAAATGGTAAAGAGTGTGACAACTTCATTAAATCAATATCTCTAACTCTATGGTTAGAACTCGGGAAAGGTGAGCAAAAAGAGAGGAAAAGAATTTATGTGAAGTAATATACAATTGATGAAGTGATATCTCTTTATAAGTAAACCAATGCATCTCTTATGTTTTTATAGTTTAATATAAAGGAAATAATAGTTACCGAACTGTTTTACTTGTTAAATATAAAAGTCAATTGTTATAGAAAGGGAAAAATAGTATCCTATAACTATAATTGATGTTCGCTTCATATTCCTCCTATATTGACCTCATGGTAAGCATGGCTACTTGTTTGAAAAATATCGAAATTACGAGACAAAAGATAACTGTATTTAGGTATCTTTTACCAAATGATGATTCATTATTAGTATCAGTTTCAGATTAAGATCCCTTATAAGCAAATATATTCAGTGTTTGACGCATCATGCATAATCTCTACATTCCTTGGTCAACTTTCTATTGTAGTGGCTACATGATCACAAAAGGTAACATCTATAGATGTTTCCTTTGGTTCTTTTATTTTCAATATTGTAAATGTGTATTAGTTGTTTTTTTTGGTAAGTTAAAAGTTAAAACTTAAGAACATAGATTTATTTCATTAATGGTGAACTCAGTCTGTGATAATAGTTTGTGACCTGATAAAAAGCTAGTATTCTTTTTGTTATATAAAAAAAATCCTTACTTTGACATGTGCATATATATTGTCATATAGTTTAGGAAGCTTAGAAACCCGTTTGAGATTCACTTAGTAGGAGTGAATCTCAAATAGTCCCCGTTTTGGGACTGTTCTTGTATGTTTCGATCTCACTTAGGTTGGTGTTAACGACTTGAGCACATCTTTATATTTTTTGAATTTTCGGTCAGTATATATCTCTTGATGTTCTTCGGGTGCATATTTAGTCTACGATGTGTTAGTCTATTTCGTGTACTTGAAGATCATGGGGAGGTGCTGCCGAAAATTCTAAAAAATGTAAAGATGTGTTCAAGTTGTTGGCATAAGTGAGGCGACACATCCGGGAATGGGATAGAAGCCTGACCCGTTAGAGTGGGAGATGAAGTTAGGAAACTCATAAGCTTGCATATACATTAACTTGGAGACTTGATTGTGTTTGTCTAACTTTCCATATATATACCAGACAGTTGTCCGAGATGTCTGTTGATCGAAGTTGGATGGAACGTAGGGTAGCCACTGATAGGAGTGGGCTTAGCTCTGAGTATCGTATTGGGGTTGAACAATTTCTCAACTTCGCGTTTGAGTAAGTCAGCGGCGATGAGATCAGATGTCCTTGTAAGAGGTGTGTGAATGAAGTGTGGAAGGAAAGGAGTGATGTCATGTGCGACTTATTTGCGTATGGGTTCAAGCAGGGTTATACGACATGGATCTATCATGGCGAAACCTGGTTGGATGAACATGAATCAGAACCGAAATCAAGAGGTGACGAAAACTTTGACTGTACTAACATGATAGTCGAAGCTGTTAGTTCGTACTTTTAGTGGAATACATACAGGGATGGTAGTAGCGTCGAGCAAGATTCGAATGATGGGGCTAAGGGTTTCTATGAGTTATTGCATGAAGCAGCGACACCACTGTATGATGGGCACGAAAAACACACCATCTTATCTGCTGTGACTAAGTTTTTACACTTCAAGAATGAGCATGACTGTAGCGAGAGAGGTTTTAATGAACTGTTAAGCATTGTGAAGAAGTGTTTACCTGCAGGCAATAAGTTACCGGAGTCGTACTATGATGTGAAGAAAATGGTCAAAAGGCTCAATCTAGGGTATGAGAAGATTGATGCTTGTAAGAATGACTGTATGTTGTATTACGGTGATGTCAATAAAGATAAGAGGTCGTGTGATATTTGTGGTACAAGTAGATACTGTGAACAGCGCAAGAAAAAGGGAAAAGACGTGCCGAGAAAGATCTTACGTTACTTTCCCATTGCTCCTAGGCTTCAGCGGTTGTTCATGTCAATACATACCGCCGAGGATATGACGTGGCACTCTACACGGGACATAGTCGAAGGTCAACTGACGCACCCGGCAGATGGGCTTGAGTGGAAAAATTTTGATAATAAGCACCCCTCGTTTGCTGAAGAGGTTCGCAATGTTAGGCTTGGACTTGCTACGGATGGGTTTAATCCGTTTAACAGGCCTTACACAAAGCCCTACTCAATTTGGCCGGTGATTATTATGGTGTATAACCTCCTGCCTTCGATGTGCATGAAAGATCCCTACATGTTCATGCCTTTACTGATTCCGGGTGATAAGAGTCCGAGTAAAGACATCAATGTATACCTCAGGCCGTTAGTTGATGAGTTGAAGATGTTGTGGGAAAAAGGGGTTCAAACTTATGATGTATCTCTTAAGCAGAACTTTGACATGAGGGCAGCTTTACTATGGACAATAAATGACTTCCCGGCGTTAGGAATGATCAGCGGATGGTCGACTCATGGGGGCTTATCATGTCCCGTGTGCATGGGGTCAGTTAAAGCTGCGCTGCTCAAACATGGGGGAAAATGAGTTTCTTCGCAACATCTAAACAGTTTTTGCCGATTGAACATCGTTATCGACGGATGAATAGATAATTCAATCAAAAAACATAGAAATGTCAAGTACCTGGCCGTCTTTCTGGGTCAGCAGTGTTGAGTTGGATTAGTCATTTGAAGTTTCCACCTCCAGGGAAGAATCACAGATTAGAGCGAGCTTATGGTTACGGTAAGGTTCACAACTAGGACACACAGATCCATGTTCTTTGACCTGCCTTATTGGGCTACACTCTGTATCCGTCATTGTTTAGATCCGATGCATACTGAGAAGAACGTATTTGATAATATTTTTTATACAGTCATAGATGCCACTGATAGAACAAAGGACAACAACAAGTCGAGGCTTGATTTGGTAGAAATAAACATTAGGGAAGATTTGTGGCTGTATCAGGAGGGTAGTAAGACGGTAACGCCTAAAACTGAATATACTTTGACCAGGGAACAGTTGATATTAATATGTAATTGGATCAGTGGACTGAAGCTCCCAGATGGATATTCTTCGAATATAGCAAGGTGTTGTAAAGTTGAAGAGCTGAAGTTTCGGGGTCTTAAAAGTCATGATTGTCACGTATTCATGCAGAAGCTGATCCCTGTGGCATTTATCGACTTGTTACCGAAACGTGTGGTTGAAGCACTGACAGAGCTTTCTAATTTCTTCAAAGATCTATGCTTGACGGAGCTTCAGGTCAAAGACATAGATAAAATTGAGATGCAGATAGTGGAAATAATGTGCAAGTTAGAAATGATCTTCCCTCCATTATTTTTTAATTCAATGGAGCATTTACCTATTCACTTGCCATACGAAGCTAAGTTTGGCGGTCCCATACAATATAGATGGATGTATCCATTCGAGAGGTAATGACATTAATGTATTTAATACAGTAAAATGTTGATTATTTTTTTGTTAATCTATATATCACATAGGTATATGCGATGTCTAAAGCAAAAGGTGAAGAATAGAGCCCGTGTAGAGGGGTCGATTGCTAAAAGTTATGTTATGGAGGAACTTGTTAATTTCTGCTCGTTGTACTTTGAGCCGAATGTTCATACGAAGCACAATCGCTTACAGTCAGAATCAGGCTGTTACGCACGAGGAAAATGGAGAATTAACTGCCTTTAGTCATCCTGTACGCCCATTCGGCGGTAAAAAAAGGCGATTCTTGACCGATAGTGAGTATGCAGCTGCCATATTGTATGCACTTGTCAACATGAATGAAATAGCGCCATACATTAAGTAAGTAGTCATAACTATATATGTCTGGTGTAATTGTGTCAAGTTCCTTTCCAAACACATTGAGTATATAACTGTGTTGCAGTCAATATGATGTTGAAGTACGTGAAGCGAATCCGAGTATATCGGATGAGGATTTACAAAATTTGAGAAATGGAGAATTTGTGCAATGGTTTAAGGATCATGTAAGTCTAACCTTTAAACATTCAATGAATCTACCATCATAGACTTATTCTTATGGCGTAATTAACTTTAGAATATGTTGTGTTAATGTACATTAGGTCCTCATAGATGAGTTAGCTGACAATCGACTAAAGCTTATAGCCGACGGCCCCGAAAGATCTGTAGATACTTATACATGTTGCATTGTCAACGGTTACAGATTTAAGTGTTGCGATATTGGGGAAGTCGGTTCTGCTGATTCTGGTGTTGTGGTGAAAGGTAGCTGCTACGATAATATTTGGGATGACTGGTATGGACGATTGCTAGAAGTTGTCGTTCTCAAATATTGGGGTCATAAAGAATTAGTTTGCTTCAATTTTCATTGGTTTGATGTTCAGAATGGATTTAAAGTAGATAAAAAATTAGGACGGGTGACTGTTAATGTTAAGTCAAAACTAAGACTGATGAGTGGTATGGACGAGCCTTTTATTTTAGCAAGTCAAGAGACACAGGTGTACTACACGCGAAATGTTAAGACTCCTGCAAGCCCATGGCATGCTGTTATAACCACCAAAGCCCGTGGTTTTCAAGGCACAACTCCTCGTCCAGACGATGAACCTTTACAAGTCGAGTCTACTAGTGTCACACCTGCTGATGTGACAATTATTAGTGAGTCTAGTGAAGAAGAGGATGATGTTGTCGCTGTCGAAAGTGAAGATGATGTTGTTGAGGAGGTAAATATAATTGAAGAAATCGTTGAAGACGACGAAGATGGTGATGACAACGATAGTGAAGATCTACTGCTCGAAGATGATGATTCTGATATTGATGGCTTTGACGATATAAATGATTAGGAGTATGTACTATTTGTGTTAGTTTAGTTGTATTCAAATATAATAGTTTGTAGTAGTGCAATCATTATCTTCAACTTATATTAATCTACTAAATAAAGTGTTGAGTTGTTTTAGGAGTATGTACTATTTGTGTCAGTTTAGGTTATTATTTATGTTGTATCCTTTTAGGTTACTATTTATGTTGCATTCTTTTAATTGTATCCTTTTAGGTTACTATTTATGCTGTAACTTTTTAGGTTACTATTTATGTTGCATTCTTTTCATTGTATCTGTATGTAGGTTACTATTTATGTTGAATTCTTTTAATTATATCTGTATGTTATCCTTTATGTTATCCCTCTTTTACTGTATGTTGCATTCTTTTAGTTAAAAGTATACATACATATGGCGCGCACACCACACGGCGATCGTGGTGGGCGTGCAGGTCGTGGGGGCCGTGGAGATTCTACGCGTGATGATCAGGCGGGATCGTCATGTATAATTATATATGTTATTGGGATACACCTTATTATTTTTTATTTTATATTGTATTGACATTATATTCGTTTATATAAATATTGATGTATTTCAATACATAGGTGATCGACGTAGGCCTCCGCGGGGACTAGCACGTGGCTTGCTAGGGAATCCCCCCAGGCGCCTCTTATATGTCGTGTTGGGACTCATAGGTAATTTCATAATCCTATATAATATTACTATAATATAAGTATTTAGTTCTTATATATTCTTTGTAATTTGCAATTTCAATTGTAGTATCCTTAACGCCACGCCAAGGAACACGTTGCTTGGGATCGTCAGCAACCGATTCTCAAGCCCGTAGATGAGGTGGGCAGATGTGGATGATCGTACACGTCAGTTGATTATTGCCGAATTTAAGGTAGTATGCCAATCATTCATATTCTAGTTTTATTAGACATTTGAATATGTTGTTACCTCTTTGATTTATGTTATCTCTTTGATTTATGTTGTCTACTAAACTTCTTAATGTGTAATATGCAGAGATATTATCGTTTTGAGGACGGGCAGGAAGCCCATGGCATGACTATTCTGCACAGATACCTAGAGATGAATTGGCACAAGTAGGTCTACGACTGGAAGAAAAAGGCCCAGACGAAGATGGCTGATGGACAGACACTTAAGGATGTCCGGCCAAATTTCATATCTGTTGCGGTGTGGGACCAGATATGCAGCATTTGGAATGGCGAGGCCTTCAAGAAGATGTCGACACATCATTCAGCTGCCCGACAGCAGAGTCGTCTCCCACACTGCACTGGGTCTCAGTCGTACGACCTGTACCGGGAGGGACTTGAGGTGAGTTTAAAGCATGCACCCTCCCGTTTGGAGTTTTGGTGGCACGCCCACCAAAAGAAAGGTGACGGTGGTTATATCTCACCTGAGGCAGAACGCATTGTTGTAAGTTATTTAATTCTCTTATTTAATATGTATTTAAAATTCGGATATTATTTTATATTATTTCATTTTATACTTTGCGTATCATCCACTAATGTGTTTTTTATCAGCGACGGTTCGAAGATCTTGCAGTGGCCCGGAGCTGCCAGAGAGGTGACACTCCAGTAGACGAGTCTACGCGTGAAGACGAGGAGATAGAGGACTGGCTGCAGGCTACAGGGGGACCGAAGAAGGGTAGAGTTGTGGGCATTCCCCATGTCCCAGCTTACACCCTAGTCCCTGCTGTGAGTGGATCGGGCGTCGGCCCTTCATTATCCGACGACTTCTTCCGGCGGATCATAAAGGGGTGCATGTCGATCTGTGTTGTGCAGTCATGCGCACCATCACGCGAGCGGATCTATCAGCTGGCTCAGGAGGTTGTCCACGGCTCTATCGATCCTACAGCTGCCGTTGACGATCTCATGGGTGTAGTACGGGAGGAGGCCATCCGCGTGTGAGCAGTTGTCTTGGCCAACATCTTCCCACCATATATTCGACATGTAAAATAATTAAATTATGTATTTCCTTATTTAATTTATGTAATTTGTAATTGTATTGCTTAAATAAACATAAGATAAAACCCTAACACCATTATACACACACAGAACCCCACGCAAACACACACAGAGCACCGCGTAGGTATTAGGCATGCGTTACAATTGACGGGAATCGATTCCGACATACGGAGACCGAGTTATCGCCTAGTTTGCAAAACTGAACAACACTTAGCTAAAAAGTCGAAAAAGAGCCCGAAACCCGCATCGTCCGTCCGAACCCCATACAAACACACACACAGTACCGCGTAGGTATTAGACAGGCGTTACAACTGACGGGACTCAATTCCGACATACAGAGACCGAGTTATCGCCTAGTTTGCAAAACTGAACAACACTTAGCCAAAAAGCCAAAAAGAGCCCGAAACCCGCATCGTCCGTATGAATACCACGCAAACACACACACAGCACCGCGTAGGTATTAGACACGCGTTACAACTGACGGGACTCGATTCTGACATACGGAGATCGAGTTATTGCCTAGTTTGTAAAACTGAACAACGATTAGCCAAAAAGCAGAAAAAAAGCCAAAAACCCGCATAGTCCATTCGAACGCCATGAAAACACACACACAGAGCACCGCTTAGGTATTAGACACGTGTTACAACTGACGGGACTCGATTCCGACATACGGAGACCGATTTATCGCCTAGTTTGCAAAACTGAACAACACTTAGCCAAAAAGCCGAAAAAGAGCCTGAAACCCGTATCATCCGTCTGAATGCCACGTAAACACACACACAGCACCGCGTAGGTATTAGACACACGTTACAATTGATGGGACTCGATTCTGACATACGAAGACCGAGTTATCGCCTAGTTTGCAAAACTGAACAACACTTAGCCAAAAAGCCGAAAAAGAGCCCGAAACCCGCATTGTCCGTCCGAACATCACGCAAACACACACAGAGCACCGCGTAGGTATTAGGCACGCGTTATAATTGACGGGACTCGATTCCGGCATACGGAGACCGAGTTATCGCCCTGATTGCGAAACTGAACAAGACTTAGGCAAAAAGCCGAAAAAGAGCCCGAAACCTGCATCGTCCGTCCGAACGCCACACAAACACACACACAGCACTGCGTAGGTATTAGACACGCATTACAACTGACGGTACTCGATTCCGACATACGGAGACCGAGTTATCGCCCTGTTTGCGAAACTGAACAACACTTAGCTAAAAAGCCAAAAAAAGAACCCTGAAACTCGCATCGTCCGTCCGAAAGCCATACAAACACACACAGAGCACCGCTTAGGTATTAGACAAGCATTACAACTGACGGTACTCGATTCCGACATACGGAGACCGAGTTGTCGTCCTGTTTGCAAAACTGAACAAGACTTAGCCAAAAAGTCGAAAAAGAGCCCGAAATCCGCATCGTCCGTCCGAACGCCACACAAACACACACACACACACACAGCACCGCGTAGGTATTAGGCACGCGTTACATTTGACGGGACTCGATTCTGGCATACGGAGACCGAGTTATCGCCCAGTTTGCGAAACTAAACAAGACTTAGGCAAAAAGCCAAAAAAGAGCCCGAAACCCGCATCATCCGTCTGAACGCCACACAAACACACACACAGCACCGCGTAGGTATTAGGCACGCATTACAACTGACGGGACTAGATTCCGACATACAAAGAGCGAGTTATCGCCTAGTTTGCGAAACTGAACATGACTTAGGCAAAAAGCCGAAAAAGAGCCCGAAACCCGCTTCGTCCGTCCGAACGCCACGCAAACACACACACAGCACCGTGTAGGTATTAGACACGCGTTACAACTGACGGTACTCGATTCTGACAAACAGAGACCGAGTTATCTCCCTGTTTGTGAAACTGAACAAGACTTAGCCAAAAAGTCAAAAAAGAGCTCGAAACCCGCATCGTCCGTCCGAATGCCACGCAAACACACACACAGCACCACGTAGGTATTAAAGACACGTTACAACTGACGGTACTCAATTCCGACATACGGAGACCGAGTTATCGTCCTGTTTTCGAAACTGAACAAGACTTAGCCAAAAAGTCAAAAAAGAGCCCGAAACCTGCATCGTCCGTCCGAACGCCACGTAAACACACACACAGCACCGCGTAGGTATTAGGCACGCGTTACAATTGACGGGACTTGATTCCGGCATACGGAGACCGAGTTATCGCCCAGTTTGCGAAACTGAACTACATTTAGGCAAAAAGCTAAAAAAGAGCCCGAAACCCGCATTGTCCATCCGAATGGCACGCAAACACACACACAGCACCGAATATGTATTAGGCATGCGTTACAACTGATGGGACTCGATTCCGGCATACGGAGACCGAGTTATCTCCCAGTTTGCGAAACTGAATAAGACTTAGGCAAAAAGCCGAAAAAGAGCCCGAAACCCGCATCGTCCGTCTGAATGCCACGCAAACACACACACAACACAGCGTAGGTATTAGACATGCGTTACAACTGACGGGACTCGATTCCGGCATATGGAGACCGAGTTATCGCCCAGTTTGCGAAACTGAACAACACTTGTAGAACACAAACTAAAATAATTTAAATATGATCTATTTTGGGGACTCCGTTATTAATATTTTAATTTTGTAGGGTCTTGTTGATGAGACTCGTGGAGGTGGAGATGGCGGCACAGGTGATGCTCGTGGATGAGATGATGATGATCTCCGAGTTGATGCTGATGAGACTATGGATGATGGTACCGATGATCTCCGAGTTGATGCTGATCTTGTGCAGTAGTTGTTTATATTTATATTTTGACTTTCATGTATGTATTTAGCTTTTGAGTTGTACAGATTTGAGTTTGGTATCTAATTATATTGATTGTTGATAGTAAAAGATATGATTGTTATTGATATGCGTATATTGTAATTATTTATTTTTCTTAGTTTATAACAGGTACAATGTATATGTAGATGAACAGGGGAATTTTGTAATTTTAATATTTTTTTTAAAGTGGGTCATTGGCGACGGGGGCATTGGTGACGGCCATGCCATCGGCAATGAGTCATTAGCGACGGCTAGCCGTCGGTAATGACACCGTCGGTAATGACCATCTTGCCGACGGCGAGCGACGGGAGGCCGGGGCGACGACCCATACGGCGACGGGAAGGGCGACGGACAGTGCCGTCGCCAATGACCTCATTGCCGACGGCAATAGGATCATTGGCGACAGCACTTGCCGTCGCCAATGACCTTATTTTTTGTAGTGTATTGTGGAAAATTGGCTCAATTGAAGACCGCTTGGACTGTAAATATTTAATAAATGTTAATATTAAATAAATGGTGTGGTTACTATTAAATAAATGTTATGATTACTATTACTTTATATTCTGGTTAATATTAGTTTATGTTTCATTTACCTATTAGTTATGTATTAGTTATTATTTGATTATGGTTATGATTTTAATATTTGTTGGTTAGCAGGGTTCTGTTTAAAATTAAGTTGGTTGATTAGTATGTTAATTATAGAACGTGCAAGTTTGATTTGTAGTAGTGTGTATATTAATACGGTAATTGTTAATGTTAGTGTGTATACTAATATTATGTTTTTATATTGAAGGACGGACAAATTTCCTGGAAAGAACGATATTATCATGCCTTCTTTTGAATTTGGATCCATTGCAATATCATCGAAGATGTGGTTCTATAAATTAAAGACGCCTGGGCAGTGGTTAGACGACGATGTGAGTATTTTTTAAAAAATTATGTTTTTGTAGTTATGTTTACATTATTTAGTTATATTAATCACATACTTGCATTTTCCAACAACTGTTAATATCCTATTAATTTTTTTTGGCTCAGCACATCAATATTGCCTTGTATTATTTCCGTAAATTGGCAAGACATTCTGAAAGTGTTCCTATAAGGGTAACGACCACGGATTGTTGGTTTCACAGCAAGATCACTGCTCTTTTCGAGGAGTATGCAAAAAAAAATTGTGACAAGATTGTTCTGTCTGGGGAGGGTGATGTTGCTGAATACATACATGGGCTGTTTATGGATGTCAACACACCATGGAGGAACGTTGACTATGTGTTGTTCCCAATTCATATGTCATCGCCGGACCATTGGTTGTTGTTGTCTTTTGATGTGCATCGTAGGTGTCTAACTGTTTACAATTCTCTACAACCAAAAAGGAAATCCATACAAATTAAAATATCTGATGTTTGTGAGCCGTACATCTTCATTCTTCCCATACTACTGCGCAAGTCTGGTTTTTGGAAGGATAGGTCTGACATTGACTTCAGCAGTGACCCGTATCGCAATAAGGACGAAGACGATATAATTGAGTTGAAATTTGCTGAGACGGTTCCTGAACAAGTAGAGGGGTAAGGGTTAAATTGTGTACATTTTTTTTAATTATTACATATAGGTTGATTTTATTTTTGATTTTTGTTATATGTTGTTTGTTGTTACAGTGATTGTGGGATGTTCACAATTTGTTTTGCTGAGCATGTCATTCATCAGAAGTTTGATCAGATTCCTATTCATTTCCCCATTGCGAAGTATCGGAAAAATTTATGCACAAACCTATTTATGCATGCTAGGAACAAGCAGTTGAAGGGCTATGATACTGATAGAGAATTTCCAGGAAGATTTGTTCCAGATGTTGATTAGTTCGGATTTCGTTGTTTTGTCTTTATTAATTTTGTTGTGTATTTTTTTTTAAGTTTTGGTGTTATACACAACATTTGTGTATGGTTTATGATTTTTTTGATGTTCATTGGATCTTATGTAGATGGGATTACATATTTGATTATATTAGCATTAATGAAAGAGATATTGTTTGTTGGTTGGTATTTTGTTTCTTTTTAAGTTGTGTTTGTTGAATTTTTTTGAAATATACAGTTGGTAACCAATCATATATAAAGGGGTAACCAGATAATGATTTGATAGTAACCATGGAGTTACAAGATTGTATCAGGACATATATCATATGTTAAATGTACATGTGTTATGTATACATGGGTTTCATAAACTTCAATACCCTTTTAATTACATGTTGCTGAATATACAGGTTGTTTATGTTGTGGTTACCATTATAAACTGATTTGGTTACTGTTATAAAATTAGGTGGTTATTGTGATGGTTACAGTCATGTAATTATTTGGGTACCATTAAACATTGTTATGGTTACTGTTATGTAATTATTTGGTTTACATTAAAAACTGGCATAGTTACTGTTATGGTTACTGTCATGTATAAAATGGTAACCAATTATAATTTTGTAATATACAGTTGGTAACCAATCATGTATAAATATGTAACCAGATAATGATTTGATAGTAACCAGAGTAACAATATTGTATCAGGAAATATGTCATATGTTAAGTGGACATGTGTGAGTATACAATGGTTTCATAAACTTCAATACCCTTTTAATTATATGTTGCTGGATATACTGGTTGTTTATGTTGTGCTTACCATTATAAAATGGTATTGTTATTGTTATGAAATTAGTTGGTTACTGTGATAGTTACTGTTATGTAATTATTTGGGTATCATTAAACATTGTTATGGTTACTGTTATGTAATTATTTGGTTAAAAACTGGTATGGTTACTGTTATGTTATTAGCTGGTAACTGTTATGGTTACTGATATGTAAATATGTGGTTACCATTAAAAATTTTTATGGTTACTGTTATGTATTTGTTTGATTACTGTTATTGTTAATGTTTAATTGAAATCAAAAATCAATATATAAATGAATAACAATTTTGTTTAATATACACAATCAAAAATTTTACAAACCAATCGTTTAATGGTTACTCAAAGTAAACAATAATACATTCATGTATATACACTCTTAATTTAACTGCACGATATCAGACCCTTTTTAGTGGTCTTAAAACTGGGGGATTACTGCATGTCTTTCTGTTGTGTCCTTTTTCTTGGCACCTGCTGCATTTGTTTTGAATTTTGATTTCAGATCCGTGTTTGTACCTCCCTTTTTTGGTCTTCCTGCTGGCCTTCTTGTGTTGGGTGGTTTTATACATATGTTTTTTACTTCTTCTGATACATCCCAGTTTTCTTTGTCATCTAATGGCATGATGGAAGCTGAATATGTCTTGACCAAAGTTGCTTTAGTGTAATTTCTTGAGCAAAAATCATAACAACTCAAATTTCTCTTGCTCATAACAGCAGCAGCGTGCGGGTAAGGCATCTCATGGTACTGAAATTTACAGCATGTGCATGTCTTTTGTTCGATGTCCACAATATACTGTTTAGAGACATTGTAAACAGTGAAAATCACTAAGTTTGATGTCTCAACCTACAACACCCAATGTATACAATCAGATTAACAGTTGCATGCCAAATATACAGTAACCAATTAACTAGTACACAATGTTAGTCAACAAGTAACCACCAATATAAAAGAAACAATTATAAATCTCAGTAACATTATAATGTTACATAGTAACTAAGTCAGTATTGATCAGTAACCAGTATAATGTTACACAGTAACCAAATAAGCATTATACAGTAACCATTATATAATTACACAGTAAGCAATTAGGTCGTAGTTAGTAACCAATATAATGTTGCACATTAAGTAAGTCAACAATAGTTTGTAACCAAGTCAGTATTAGTCAGTAATATTATGCAATAAAGATTATAATTTTATCTAGTAACCAAGTTTCTGTAGTCAGTATAATGTTACACAGTAACCAACTCAGCAATAGCCAGCGACCATTATATGGTTACACAGTAACCAAGTCAGCAATAGTCAGTAACCATTATATGTTTAAGAGTTGCATCCCAAATTCACAGTAACCAATTAACTAGTACACAATATTAGTCAATAAGTAACCACCAATATAAAAGAAACAATTATAAATCACAGTAACATTATAATGTTATATAGTAACTAAGTCAGTATTGATCAGTAACCAATATAATGTTACACAGTAACCAAATAAGCATTATATAGTAACCAGTATATAAGTACACAGTAAGCAATTCAGTAGTAGTCAGTAACCAATATAATGTTGCACATTAAGTAAGTTAGAATTAGTCTGTAACCAATAAAGATTATAATTTTATCCAGTAACCAAGTTATTGTTAGTCAGTATAATGTTACACAGTAACCAACTCAGCAATAGCCAACAACCATTATATGGTTACACAGTAACCAACTCAGCAATAGTCAGTAACCAACTTAATGTTGCACAGTAACTAAGTTAGCATTAGTAAGTAACCAAGTTAGTAATAGTCAGTAGATTGCAAATGCAAATTAGGATGCAATAATTTAAATCGAGTATTAATTACCTTAAGTATCTTTGATTTAAAGATATTAGATTGCAATTTTCTCTCAGCTGTTGTGGAAAGTGTTATGAATGTTGATATGGCTGCTTGTTTATTTGTGAAATACCATTTTTGAACCAGACAACGTATGTATTCAATCATTGTCACAACTGGAAGATCCCTGATAAACTTGATTGCATTGTTAATAGATTCGGCGGTGTTTGAAGTCATTGTTGAGTACCTGCTTACAGTCCCATGGAGCCTGGTGCACCTATCCAACTTGACCTCTTCCTCCAGATATGTCCTTATTCGAGGATCAATGGCATCAAGTTCAGCCATGTGTTTATTGAATTGTTCAACAGTGTAAGATCTACAAACCCCGTTGTAAGCCTGTTTAACTTCTTCTCCTTTCTTTTTGAATCTGTTTTTTATATTTTTCAATATATGATATGTGCATAAACCA
This sequence comes from Panax japonicus, assembly GCA_020205505.1. Classification (NCBI taxonomy): domain Eukaryota; kingdom Viridiplantae; phylum Streptophyta; class Magnoliopsida; order Apiales; family Araliaceae; genus Panax; species Panax japonicus. Next base: position 28,574,373 of record CM035094.1, on the reverse strand, counting down.
TGCATGATATCCGGAAACACACAATTCAGTCCTTGTATAATGGCTTCATGTCTGTCTGAAACAATACATTGACCTTCCCTAACTCTACAAGCAATTCTCAAATTTACGAAAAACCATTTCCAAGACAATTCATTTTCACTGTCAACAACTGAAAAAGCAATCGGAATAATATTTCGATTTGCATCTTGTGTGCTTGCTATCAGTAATGTCCCCCCGTAAGTTGATTGTATGAATGTGCCATCGATTACAATGATTGGAAAACAATGGTGCCATGCTTAAATGGATGCTCCAATGGCAAAGAATAGATACTTGAAACGACCATTTGTTTCCAACTCAAGGGCTGTGACGGAACCTGATATAAAACATCAGAACTATCATTAGAATTACAAGTAGTATACTGTATCCAAATCACTAGTAATCTGTAACCGTTCATGTGGTTAAAGGTACACAATTTGTATATTACATTTAGTAACTAAACATGCGTATTAAGGTAACCAAACATGTATAATAACCGCATACAAATGGTATAATACTAATAATAACTAAACATGCATTATGTCTAAAGATGTATTGGTTACTGTGTAATAGTTTATTGTTTACTGTATAATGCTTAATTGGTTACTGAATAATGCTATTTTGGTTACTGAATAATATTACTGACTAATGCTTAGTAACCACATGTTGGTAACCAATGCATTATACAGTAACCAGCATATTGCATGAAGGTAACCAATACAATATTAATCAGTAAAAAATTTACATTAGTAAACACTCTATCGTGTAATGATATCTTGGTTAATGTGGAACATCATACTGGTTACTGTATAATGTTATAAAACAAATAAATGTTTTTAAGGTGTTACCTGGATTTGTTTTCTTCAAAATGTATAACCATGATGGGATGAGTGAGTAGTCGTGTGGATTTCCTCTCACCTTTTCCAACACCTTCTCCTTCGATCTCTATGCTTTTTGGTAAGAGATAGACACATTATATTCTGAGATCATGTCTTCCACAATATCGGTTGGTGTGTATATTTTCTTCAAATTTGTTATTTTTTGCATTATGCATTCACTGACCAACTCACTATTTGCTTGTCTGTGGTCTCCCAACAATACATTGACCGAACAAGTGTGGATATCATTGAATTCTCTAACCTTGAACATACTGGTTTTTCTGAAACTTGATGCTCTCATCTTCCATTTGCAATTTTCATCGCATACACACACTAGCACAAAGTCTCTATAACTTGTTCGTTGGACTTTGTGTTGTCTGTTTTTTCTGATTGAATGCAGCCTCATAGCTTGTGAGAGGATTTTTTTTGTCTGTGTAGGTTTGATGTAATTTTACTTCACGTTCATTCGGATTCGATATTACATCATCATATCGTTCTTCTGCGTATGATTTGTCATGTTGTCTGTCTCGTTGTTGTTCAATAATTTTCATTGCAAGCTGATCAGCATATTGCGTTCCAAATTGGCTTGATTGGCTTGTTCGTGGAACTAGTGCTGAATTCCCTTGTGTTAATCTGATTGGCATTACATCGTGAATTGTAGATTCTTCTACATTTGTCAAGTTATGCAAGATCGTTGTGCGTCCCATTCTGTGTTCAATATCTAGAATCAGTGGGAATTTACCTTGTTCATCAGATTTTCTACTCATTTCCAGAAAGAATTGTAAGGTTGCTTCATCTGATATACTGATCGGTGGAATGTCGTTTCTAATCTGAAATTTGATTGACAATGTTGTTGCGTTTGTGTCTAGCCGTAATGCACTGAATATTTTGGTTAGCATTTCTTTGAACGAAATTGTTGATGGAACTAATATGCCAGTAACTTCAAATTTGGTGTATTGGTTACTATCAGTCCATGTGCCGTTGAAATAAAGTACAACTGGAATCATCTCTATTGTCTGTCAATAGAATAAGTAATGGTAAGTAACAAAATCAATGTTATCCGATAAGCAATATAATGTTAAACAGTAACCAAGTCAGCATTAGTCAGTAACCAAGTCTTCATCAGTATCCATTATAATGTTACACAATAACAAAGTAATTATTAGTTAGTAACCAAATTATTTTTAGTCAGTAACATATACATAGTCAGACATTAACCAATATAATGTTAAACAGTAACCAATTCATTATTAATCAGTAACCAAGTCTTCATCAGTAACCATTATAATGTTACACAGTAACAAAGTCATTATTAGTCAGTAAACAATGCAGTGGTACACAGTAACCAAATCAGTATTAGTCAGTAACATATACATAGTCAGACAGTAAACAATGTAATGTTAAGCAGTAACCAATTCATTATTAATCAGTAACCAAATCTTCATCGGTAACCATTATAATGTTACACAGTAACAAAGTCATTATTAGTCAGTAAACAATGCAGTGGTACACAGTAACCAAATCAGTATTAGTCAGTAACATAGACATAGTCAGACAGTAAACAATGTAATGTTAAGCAGTAATTAAGTCAGCATTAGTTAGTAACCAAGTCTTCAGTAGTAACCATTATAATGTTACACATTAACAAAGTCATTATTAGTCAGTAACCAATGCAATGGTACATAGTAGCCAATTCATTATTTATCAATAATCAATGTAATGGTACACAGTAACCAAATCATTATTAGTCAGTAACCAATGCAACATTAGTTAGTACCATTATGCATTAACCAATCTAGCATAAACAATAACATATACATAGTCAGACAGTAACCAATGTAATGTTAAGCAGTAACCAAGTCAGCATTAGTCAGTAACCAAGTAATAATCAGTAACCATTATAATGTTACACAGTGACAAAGTCATTATTAGTCAGTAACCAAAGCAATGGTACACAATATCTAATTCATTATTAGTCAGTAACCAATGTAATGGACACAGTAACCAAATCATTATTAGTCAGCAACCAATGCAACATTAGTTAATACCATTATGCATTAACCAATCCAGCATTAAACAGCAACATATACATAGTTAGACAGTAACCAATGTAATGTTAAGCAGTAACCAAGTGCATTTTTACATGCTATTGCAATCAAAACATTCATATTGCAATCAAAACATTCATTATTCTTACAGTGTGACCATTTTAAGTGCAAGAAACTTAAGAAAGGTAACCAATATAGTCATTCGTAGTAACAATAACTAACTATATTATTATAAATTTTAAACTCACACACCTCAGTATTTTTTGATCGAAGTTGATGTTGATCTTGTATGCAACAATCACTGCAGTATTTGGTTACTGATCTTGAAGGCGTTGATTTTGATTGTTATTTTCGATCTTAGAGATGCGTTGCGACAACCGGTTTCGTCTTCTCCGATTACGAGTTTAGTCGCGACAGGAGGCTTCGGTTTCGTTTTTTGTCTTCTCTGTCGTTGATCTGTTGTTCAGATTTCAAAGTTGCATGATTTTAGGGACGGTTAATTTCAATTATGAAATTGGATAACTGACTGGATAATGACACGTGATTTTAGGCGCGTTATATTGCTTATGCTTTATTTTTGTAATTACTTTCTAAATATTGTATATTAATATAAAGAACCCATAAAATTTTTGACCCCCCTACAAACACGTTCTGATTCCGCAACTGCAAATAGATGATATGCATCATTGTCATATATATATATATATATATATATATATAGAGTCCGGATCCAGTCCGGGATCCCGGACTCTACTAAAATACGGACCATTTTTTTTTTTTTTTTTTTGCTTTTTTTTTTTGAAACAACAAAAAAAAAAAAAAAAAAAAATTTATGGAATTGAAATTTTTCTAAAATAAAGTGTTTTGGGCGTGATTTGGATGCCTATAACGAAATATGTCTGTACAGTCTGGGCAGACTGTACATACATTGGTTGGGGTAGGTGTTAAAAACACACCCAAAACACTTTATTTTGGAAAAATTTCAGTTCCATAATTTTTTATTTTTTTTTTTTTAGTTGTTCTACCAAAAAAAAAAAAAAAGACAAAAAATCAGGTCCGGATTTTCTCCCCGTCCGGGAGTCCGGACCTGATCCTTTGTCTATATATATATATATATATATATATACGGTCCGGATCTTAAGTTCACCTCTTATTTAGTTCATAGTGTTCACCCCCCTTTAGCGATGGACCGAGCGACGATTCGGTCCGTCGCTATATATATATATATATAGCCACGTAACTTGATGATCCATGATCATCATTTTGAAGAGTTCCCTTCAAGCTAGCTAGCTGGGTCCATTATAAATATTTGCATGCATGCACAGTCGTTTTCTTCTTTCCTTTTACAGTCAGACTGTGTACTTAGAAAAATTATCGATCGACCATATATGGTTCTTTGATTGCAAAATCCGTTACTGTTCTAAACTGAAAAAATGATTATGTTTTTCTGCTACATTTTATCGGATAGTAATTAAACTCCAGATTCAATATATGAATTTAACGAATAATTTTTCTAAGAAAGTCTTTTTTATTTATAACAATATAAAATAAACACTAAATTTTTAGATTTGTAATTGTAATGTTATCAACATCACATCACTATTAAACTATTAATTTATTTATTTTTAATTTTAATTAATAAAATAATTGATATATTAAGTACAAAATTATTATTAAAAAATTAATATATTACAATTTAAAATTTTATAATTTAATTAGAATCAAAATTAAATGAAACTATTTTTGTTGATCGAAGGAGTTTTTGGATAGCCTTGTTATCGTTGCCTAAAGAATATCTATTATGGGATTTAAATAATAATAATATTAAAAAACTGTTAACGAATTAAGGCCCAGCGAGGATAACGTGATCATAAATAAGACAATGTGAATTATTAGGCAGATGGGCCCCAATATTTATAATTTCTCGTCTAGATAAAACCAAACAAGAACAGGGACCGAAAGAACAGCCCAGCCCAGCCAAGCCAACCACTCTACGCCTACCAGCAGCACTACACTATTATTTTCTCTCACTACATACATTCAGTTTCCTGATTTCTCTGTCGGTCTAAAGTTAACTGTCGACGTCATGTTCCCGCCAAAAACTCCGAGATCACGTACGGCGGAAACGGTGCCGGCGAAGGTGATCGTCGCCGTGAAAGCAGAAAAGGTGATGTCCAAGACGGCCTTGGCTTGGGCGCTCACTCACGTCGTTCGCTCCGGCGATTGCATTACTCTGTTAGCTGTCTTTCCCGGCCAGAAATCTGGTAATTTTTCCTTTACTCTGAACAAAATTGCGTTCACGCCTTCAATTATGTTTGTGTGCGTGCGCCCCTTTAGGAATTGTATAATGGTGGTTACAGGTAGGAAATTTTGGAGTTTTCCGAGGTTGACCAGAGATTGCCGGAATGATGACCGGACAAAATTTCCGGATCGAGTTTTCCAGATCTCCGAGTCTTGTTCTCAAATGGTTCTCCAATTTCATGATCAAATTGAGGTGATTGAAGATTTTACTGAATTCCCGCTTGCCTGCTTTTTCTTCTGTCTAGTATTTTGTTTTTGATTTCAAGAGGTATGATGCTGAAGAAAACGTCAAATCTGCTTTCTTCTGAATTAAAGAAAACCTTTAGTAATTTTCTCTCTCTCTCTCTCTTTAACTGCCATTTTCGACTAATCATTTTAAGTAGAATTGTGCATCAATGAAATGACTTTGTACTATAATTCATTAAACTATCTGTTTATGGAAAGCACTTGATTTTTCATGATTACCATTTTATTTAATAATCAAATTGAGCATAATGTGATAGCATAATTTATTTATTTTTTAAAGATTCTATGAAGGAATTGATAATTGTTAAAGGCTATTGTTGCCATGCCATCATTAAATCAATGTGAGAATGCTGAATGTGATAGATATAACAATTTTTTATTGGCTTTCTAACTTTGATTGAGTTGTCAGGGTTTTAGAAGATTCCGAATTTGTCGGGATCCGATGCAGAATGCTTACAAATTAATTAAAGTAATTTGAGAACTGCATGTGCCTTGACTATAAAAATTAGATTAATAGAATCCATGGAATCTTAAACTTCTTTATGCACATATTATTTACTTTATGATCATCCCTCCTTTCAATAATAATATCCTGCTTATTTAAGAATATGTCTATCAAAAAGTTACATCTTCTTTTACCAGAAATTATTACTATGAATACTTTGAAGTTCTGATGTGGCTCACTATGATTAATGCTCATATTCTCTTTTAGATAATGTGACTATTTACATATGGTAATACTAAATTATTTCTACATAATTTAACAAATATCTTTTACTTTCATGGTAATCTCTAAGTGATTGAAATTCTCTACTTGGCAAGTTTACTTCTCTCCCTCAAGGAGCATGTATGCCATGCCACTGAAATCTTCTATGGGAATCACTATTTTCCCTTTTTTTGGCTGATATGTTGAGTTTTTGATTTGGTGTGTTTTCACTTTAAATTAATCAACCTGTTATTATGAAAATTCATTGATTTTCACCCACTGCTTTCTTCTTTTTGCTACCAATTCACATCCACTGCTGAATAGTTGTATATAACAAGTAATGACTAAAGGTTGTGACTTTAAAATTAATGTTTATTGTAGGTCATAGTGCGGATTAAGGTGGTCTCAGATACACCTTCGGGTGCCGTGGCAGCTGAAGCAAAAAGGAATAAAGCCAACTGGGTCGTATTGGACAAGTAATCAGACGTAAAGTTATTTTCTTTTACTTATCTGTTAGTTTAATTGATCAGGCAATTATTTCATTCCTCTTTCCTTGAGAGTTTGTATTTTCCTCTAACTAGAAACAGGGATGGCAGGACCCCCCACCCCCGAACAGTATTTTGATATCTTAGATGTCCCCATTGGTTATAAGAGTACTTGTAGATTAAGGCCTCATGTAGAACTGGTCACAAGCGCCCTACTTTATGTATGTGATATACACTTACTTTTCCCCTCCTAAGCCCGATTATGGATTCTTCTTTGTTTTCACCTCTTTGGCAGCATCCTCAGGAAATAGGTTTCATGATTATTGACTATGTGGTGAATTATATGAGCATACCGTAGTTTTTGCAGTCCTATATTTGGTCATCTCTGTTTTTATCTATGAAAATGTCTATAATCTTTTTTGTATCCATAGAAATATGCTTGGCATGTAGCATGCAAATTATTCCTAAAATGATTACTTAAATGGCCAAGCCATACCCCTTTTATGTGGATAGGCCACCCGCAGCCCAGTAATTTTTATTCCTTACAGCAATGGTGCAAGGGAATCCAAGTAGACGTTTAATTTTCTAGGTGGACCTGATTGTAGCTGACGCCATTATGAGATTCAGGTATTGCACCCCGGTTTGATCAACTCACGTGAACTTTGCTGCAATCTTCGAAAATAAACTGGTATGGATGGACCAAACAGGGCATAGTTAGATGAGCTAATATAAAGCCAAATTATCAGCAATGTTCTTTGTTTTAAGCAGGCTAGCTAAGTGACCTTAGCTGAACACTGGTAAACGTATTATTCCAGGTCATGAAATACCATCTGTGAATCTTCCATGTGTAATTATAGGCTTCACTGGGACTCAATGGCCGTTCTATTTTAAATCATATAACGTGAACTGCTTCCGCAATTCAAATCTACAGTTTCCATCTAATAACGCCTGCTACATAATAAAGAACTTATCACTATTACAAACTGTAAACTTTGCACTTCAATGTTGAATTTAAGTGGGCTTTTGATCAGGTGCTTAATCATTATTGTTACATTCTAATCAAGGCCATGTATCCAAATTTATTTTTCATACTATTACTTAAGTTTCTAGTTTTTAATACGAGTTCTGTACCTTTGTTGTGTTTCAATGGCTTGTGACACAATTTATCCTGTTGGTTCAGAAATGTTTGGAGAATTTAAGGTCTAACAAACGCCAACTGTTGTGCTGAAACAGAAAATTGAAGCAAGAACGCAAACATTGCATGGAGGAACTTCACTGCAACATTGTAGTAATGAAGGGTTCTCAACCAAAAGTTCTTAGACTCAATTTAGGATGTTCGGATGAATCTCAAACCCCTTTCTTTTCTGCTTCTTCATCACCAAACGCTGGAATGCTGCAAGGCTATGGTAGGAAGCATTCTACTCCTTCAAGCAGTCCTGAGGAACCATGTACCTCCAATACAAGGTCATCGGGAGAGATTTCACTATCGAGTTCGGACACAGTGACTTCTCTTTTCCTTGTCTATGAACAAAATCCACTTTTTGAAGGACTGCACAGAGGAAAACATGTGCCAATTAAGCGAAAAGAGTTGAATGATCCACATACTGCTCTGGATTCTGTTTGGGAAAGGGTGATAACTCTCTCAACAACCACAAAATCATCTGTAGCTAGTAATCCTAAGAGGGTCTTTTGGATTCCCCAAAACCACATTGTTGATCAACAGAATCCAACAGCTAGAAGCTTCAGGAATTACCCCAAAGTAAACTCTACTACTAGCAAAACTGAACTAGGTGCAACTGTTGCAGGACCTAAGCTCAATCAGACACCTAGCGCTGAACAAATACGTAGCACTAGCATCAGAGAGGCAGTCTCTTTGGGGAGAACTTCCTCAATACCTCCTCCTTTATGTTCACTATGTCAACATAAGTCTCCAGCTTTTGGAAAACCTCCTAGACGCTTCGATTATGAAGAGCTTGAGGAAGCTACAAATGGGTTCTCAGATATGAATTTCTTGGCAGAAGGTGGGTTTGGATTGGTCCACAGAGGGATCTTAAAGGATGGGCTGGTGGTTGCAGTCAAGCAGTTAAAGTTTTATGGGTCTCAAGGAGATGCTGATTTCTGCAGGCAAGTGAGGGTATTGAGCTGTGCACAACATAGAAATGTCGTGCTGCTTGTTGGATTTTGTGTTCAGGGAAATAATAGAGTACTAGTTTATGAGTATATATGCAATAGCTCTTTGGACTTTCATTTACATGGTATTATCTGTTTGCTTTCATTTTCTATAACTACATGGGCGTTGCAATTAGAATGTGATCTTCTAATTGTGTCATCAGCATTGTGAAAATTTTGACTTGTTCTCTTGTGCTACTGAAATTGACAGGAAATAAACCAACACCTCTGGAGTGGCATACACGTCTAAAGATAGCTATTGGAACAGCGAGAGGCTTACGATACCTTCATGAAGATTGCAGAGTGGGTTGTATAGCTCATAGAGACATGCGACCTAGCAACATCCTTTTGACCCACAACTTCGAACCTTTGGTACTTCTTCAAATTGGTTTTTCCAGCAGTAACTACTTTGAATGTATAAAGGGGGTTATAAAATCTAACCTTTTTAGATAAACTAACATATGCCCATTATAACGATAAGTGTTCTCCAAGAAATTAAAAGACACCTTGTTTAAATACATCTGTGACTCTAATATATTTAACTTTTAAACTTCGTAGTCTAATTCAGCTTTAACATTCTAATTAGTCGGCTTATTTATTCAGGTTGCTGATTTTGGGCTTGTAAGGTTGCACACTGAATGGGATATTTTTTATGAGGAGCACATTGTCAGAACTTCAGGGTACTTATAATTTACTAGGCCTTTCTTTGCTACCATGTTTATTTTCTATCCAGTCTTCCTACTATATGTATCTATGACCCCATAGAACTTCCCAAATTAATTTCCAGTTAATTTTCAACTAAAAATCATCCAGAAGATGATTTAATCTCTTCTAAATTGATTAGTTTTTGAATAAGTCTTAGTTTATTAATTCAATCAAAATGCATATGCACCTAGAATTGATTTAGATTTTTGAGCTCTTTTTATGAAATTAATTTTTTCTGAATAGGTACCTTGCACCAGAATACTTTGATGGTGGGGAGATTACAGAGAAAGTTGACATATATGCATTCGGACTGGTATTATTAGAGCTAATAACTGGTCAAAGAATCACCGAGTTGCAATGTTATATGGGGCGGCAGTACCTCTTGTCTGAAAACCTTTCCCCTTTAGCCTCATTGGAGGCAGGCCATATTTTAGGATATATACATCAACTGCTGGACCCCTCCTTGGCCTCTCATCAACCCCATAACTTGCCCAATGAAGTGCAAGCAATGGGTCAGGCTGCCTCCTTGTGTCTACAACAAGATCCAGAATCCAGACCCCTCATGTCCAAGGTTTAATTGTTACCTCTCTACTAATTCCAACTGTATATTATTTAAATAATTACTTCATTCTTCAAAACTTGAAAAGTTTTTCTAGTGCTTTTAACTATTTTCTAAGGATGCAAGAGGTCTTTCCTTCAACTGAAAAGTTTGCTTCTTTTTTCTTTTCCAATGATTAGGTCCTCAGAATACTAGAAGGTGGAGAAGCAATCATGCCTCTGGGTTTGGACTTGAATTCAGTTGGTAGTAGAAGTGCGCACATGAGGGGTCTAATATCAAATGCACACCCTGAATCAAGAAGGGCACATTCTCGCCAGCTTTCTCACTGATAATGGTTTAGAACTTTCAGTGGAGACTGGTGAGTTATCTTGCTATAAGTTTTTATGAAGTTATCAATCCACACGTGTAAAATCTTCTTAGCCGTGTTTTCTTCTCCTCATTTATCTTATTATTCAGTTAGTAGTATCTTTCTTTCATCTTTATTCTTTCAAATATTTAGTTAGGTCCTTGTTGTAATTCAGTTCTTCTTCGTACAATTGGCTTGTGTTCTATTTATGATATTTATAGTTGTTGGAAGTAAATTTAGAGGGCAATGATCCTTTCATTTTTCTTGTAGCTGTATTCTGCTCATGTATCTCTCCCCCTTTGTCTGCGTCTGTTTTCACCTTATCCAAGATTTCTCTTTTGCAATAATGCCTCAGGAAACAGAAAACTTAAGAATCTAAGTTATGGTAGGAAAACAAACTCTAGAGAACAATTCAATTACAAGTCACTGTTACATGTTTACATGGATTGGGTGTATTATTTTTGGTCATGTGAGGATTCCAGAAATTTGTAGTGTGTCTGAATTTTGCCTGTTTGGAAATAGTTATGTCCCATATAGATAGAAATGTGGAGTGAAAATATAAAAGTAGGAGAGGCATATAATAGGTGAGAAATCTTTGTGAGAGAGATTTTAGAGGACTAGGGTTGGGCCATGATTTCTTCTATATGTTAAGTATGTCAAAACATCTTAAACTTGTCAGTTGAATTAGGTAGAGCTTGTTAACAAAAAATGAACTAATATGCTTTTTTAAGTTTAAGATAATGGTAGTTAAGCATTCTAGCATGATCACTCTAAACTAGCCTTCTTGAACTTCCCCTTTCCTTTCTTACAATTTCAAAGAGTAGAAGACTTTTCTTTGGCTTACGTAGGAGGTCGTGTTACTGCAACTGCAACAGGTATGATGATGAAAACATTTGTGTAGGATCAGTTGCAATAGAGTTATACTATGAAAAAATGGATATACAAATCTATAATAATAAGATAGACCCAATTTGAATTTGGGCGGGAAAGCACAAGGACAGTTCAGATTCATTCTAATTGATTTGGGCGGAAAAACACAAGGACGGTTCAGATTCATTCTAATTTTCAGATCGTTGAAATGGAGAAAGAGGGAGGTACGGAGAGAGAGAATTTCGTTACGCCGTGCCTTCAGGCACATGCAATTACTAGTAATACATATACAAGACCGAATATTCATGCCAAAGTCTGGTTGAAATCTATATTTTGTTTAATCAATCAACTTTAGTGCCAAAGTATAAGACAAGGTCAATCCTGATACCTTCTGATCGCTGCAAATAACATATTATAGGTTATCAAATAATTTCATGCACGACGGAAATAATTCTGTCCTTGAAGCCACTAAGTAAACAATCACTTAAAAATAGAGGTAGTTAACCAATATAATCTCAAGAACATTCTTAGTTTACTGTATCTCATATAATTTTTATATAAAAATGGTGGGAGAAAATTCAATATTTCAATACTATTATCCTATAATGCCTATCCAGTCGCATTATACACGTTAGGCCACATACAATTTTATTCCCTAAAACCCACCCCCAGGCCATCTCACAAGTCTGGATCAAATCAAAACCATCACAAAATCATGTATAGGCAGTACACGTGGCACTTACGTAGATCAGATTGTTGATCATCATCACAGGTGATTAATATTTTGCGGATGGTATTGAATCCCAACTTGAATCTCCTTGTTGCATAGCCATCTGATTCAAATCAGGGGCTTGCTCGGTTACACTCCACACCTTCACTGATTTGTCCAGGCTGCCACTATACACCACCCATCGTTGATCACTAGCCGTCGATTCCTGATCCTTCTCAACTGCCAAACACTTGACCGGCCCATTGTGACCGGTCAACACTGACAAACACGTGTGAACTGATCCGTCCCTCCTCCACACACAAATTGTTTTATCAGCTGATCCGCTGAACACCAGATTCCCTGCAGCAGATAGGCACAAAACCGCCAGCTTGTGCCCCTTGAGGACACCTCCGTGGGACAACTGCTTCTCACACTCCCAAAAATTCACAAGTCCGTCAGAGGATCCGCAGTATAACACTGAATTGGATCCGTTGACAACTAAGGCTGTTACTGCAGACTCCTGATTCAGGAGCGTCTGTACAAAAGCATGTTTGGTAACTTTCCCATGTGCCTCTCTCTTCCACACCTTAACGCTGCCGTCCGCAGAGCCGGTGAAGACCATGTTGTCTGCTCCTGCAACAATGGAGTTGACAGCATCGTCGTGAGCTTTAACCGACTCGATGCATTTTGAGTTGTCAACTTTCCAAACCTTGAAAGTCCTGTCCCATGAGGCAGAATATAGAAGGCCGTTCTCCTGGCTCATGCTCAGAGAAGATATGGCGTCGCAATGTTTGATCCAAATAGAAGTCTTGTTACGTTTAACCTCAATGTAGTTCTTGGGTTTGATTGAGCATTTGAAGATATCCATCATGGTTGGCAATGTGCTATACCTTTTGTGGAGACTAGGATTCTTGGAATGGACCTTCCACACACGAATCTTTCCGTCCTGATGACCCGTAAAAATCTTCTCACCGCAGATTATTATAGCCTTAACCAATCCGCTGTTGGACTTGAATGCGGTAAACTCCTTCATATTCTTCCACACGCGGATGTTTTTGCTGTCAGAGCCAGTGTACAGGAGATCACGGCATGCAGCCAGGGAATAAATGTGGCCCTCTTCGCGAACAAGGGATCCGATGAGGCCAGTTTGTGGGACATTTTTGGCGTCGGTTTCATCAAAGTTGGACCAGGGAGATTTTGCGAAGGGAGTGTTTTGGTTCCATGGGGACATCATCATGGGCGAGCCCTCACCACTTAACCTGGTAGGATCGTAGGCTGAGAAGCTGCTGTTGCGTTTACCGTAATCAGAATCATCTGACGTGGATGACATGTTAGGATCCGGGTGCATCATGTTGCCTACTTTCGAAGGCATGCTAGCGGCTTCGCCAAACATTGTACTATCCTCTCATATATTATACATACATATATATCCCCTACAATTAAATTCAAGAATGAAAAATGAAGATGAGCACAAGTTTTCGATAGAGGAATATGAGAGGAGGAGAAAGAAAAAGAGAGAGAGCAAGAGAGATTTTGTAGGGAATAGAATGTGACAACTAGAGGCGGGAGAGGTAGAGAGCAAGGAGATGATGGCAAGTGGAAGCAGGAAGACTGATCTTTGATTGTAGAGGGACTTTCGGGTATAAAGAATCAGAGTCCAATGATAATTTGTATGGGTAGTGTTTTTTCTATTCTTCTTTTCTGTTAAAAGAGATGGTGGGGTGGTGAGATATTTATGGTGGTCGGGTTAAATAAATTATTTCTCTATTCTGGGAATAAATATTCTGATTTCTGACGTTTGTTAGCCTGGCTACTGGATAGGCTATTATGAATATAGTAAATGTTTGTTTGGTTTGCTTATTATAGATTTTAGGGTGACGCAATTGATTTCATTGGCAATCATTATTTGTAATTTGTAATTCATAAAAACTTGTGAAATGGGAGGGAGGCATTATTTATACTGTTGGGTCGTGATATTTCTCCTATTAAGTCGAATGGATTGGGCCTATTTATTCAGTTAGTCCATTGGGTCTTCACTATTGGGTGTTGACATTATTGGGCCTAGTCACTTTATTATCTTTATTAAGTCTTTATAGTATCGGACCAAATCAGTGGGTCGACCCATCATATATTTAAATATCTTCACTTGGGTTCTGAGCCGGTGATGATGACAAAGATATGGCTGACTGATATCTTACATGACATTAATAAGGATTGGACAGTTGGTCAGCAGTGGATAGAGAAGATGGGATTAACAGGTGTCAGGAGGGTCAGTGGCACGGTAAATCAGGTCCTGTAGCATATCATAGCAAGGAAGTCTTCAACAAAGAGGTACGTTAACATTCACATACACACAGACACACAACTGAGAATTATTATCTCTCTCAATGCACTAGACATTACATCCTCCATTGTTAACCTTGTGAACACGTATACTGACTCTCACGCCTGAGTTATCCCCCGACGGACCCGCCGTCAAGCTTGTGGTGTTTATCGTGTTTACTGTGCAGGATCAGACGTCTTACGTGATTGGGACGTGACAGCGGATCTTGGCGTTAACATTGGCGCTAGAAGGAGGGCTGTTTTCTAGTGTTCTTGAGTTATCAATCACAATATTTCCAGTTGTTCTACATCGGAAGTTATGGCACAAATCAGGGGGTTCTCGTTCGAGAGCCCACAGCGAAGCCCGAAGATGGTTGGTCTTTGCTGCTGACAAAGAGCATGATCATGGCCGAAGGCAAGTAAAAGACACATCGCCTAGAAATCGGCACCGAAGTGATCAGGCTAATGAAGATGGTGGACGAAGCAGATAGAGCTTTGGAGGTTCTCTTGGAGCGGAGCGATGATGTAGTTGTGCGGAGCGAGGATGTAGCTAAGCGGAGCGAGGAGGTAGCTTAGCATAGCAAAGATATAGTTGTGCCGATTCTTTGGATTGCTAAGCTGAGGGACCAAGGGTTCAATTATGTCCAGTCTGAAAGATGTGGTACGCCTAAAGATGGACAACCGTGAGTTGGAAAGCAGTCTATACACTTTGAGGACATGTCTCAAGGTGATCCTCATGACCAAAGAAGACCAAATAGCCATTTTCCTGATTGACTGAAGAGGGTACTCCGTCCTATTGGTCTTCGGGATTATGGTCGAAGCAGTGTAGATGAAGACCCAACAGCCATTTTTCTGATTGACCGAAGAGGGTACTCCGTCCTATTGGTCTTCGGGATTATGATCGAAGCAAAGTAGATGAAAACCCAACAACCATTTTCTTGATTGATAGAAGAAGGGTATTCCGCCCTATTGGTCTTCGGGATTATAGTCGAAGCAGACCCAGAAGCCACACCTGAGAATCCACTGAGGGCACACCACCCTGTGGATACTTGTCTTCGGAGATGCCCTTCTAAAGTTGCAGCTTCAGATGGAAAGCAGCTGAAGAGTCTGACAAAGCCGTTGCAGTACTTCAGCAGAAGCAGAGCTCGTGGACATTGCATGTAGATGGATATTCTATTTCGGACATCAGTATAGTAGGTTATTAAGGGGTCGATCACAATAACAATTCCATTGCTGATGCATTATCGAAGTTGGCTACTACGGATGCTTATAACTTTGATGGCATATGGCGTCCTTCCTTCAGATCAGATGCCGACTAAAGAAGATCAAGTATAAGAGTGTCAATTTTGTTCTCATTAATGAGAATCTTTTTCGAAGGTCTTTTTTCGTCACCATTGCTCAAATATTTGGTTCCGTCCGAAGTAGAGTATGTTCTTCGGGAAGTTCACAAAGACATCTGTGGCGATCATTTGGCTGCAAAGTTATTGGCCTACAAAATACTTTGGCAGGGATATTCTTGAAAGAACTGGAAATTCAGCACAGAAAGACTTTGGTAGCTCATCTACAATTTATATTGATCCTCTTTTTATTTGTCCTAAGTTCACAATGGTGTAAGGAGGTATAGTCGGACTCGCTGGCCATTCGATGGCAGCCTATTTATTTGTTGCCCAACGTGGTAGACAAATCCTATGTTCCTTTATATTGCTTTTACCGAGGGCGGTAAATCAATTGTCACCGAAGTAAGGAGGATGGGGTGGACTCGCTGACCATTCGATGGTAACCTCTTCGGCAGGAGTGTCCTTATGGTTTTATTATACCCTGCGTGGTAAACAAATTCATGATCCTCTTAATTTTGATTTACCGCGAGTGGTAAACAAAATGCACTGAAGTAAGGAGGTATGGTCGAACTTGCTGGCCATTCGATGGCAGTTTTATTGTCAGGAGTGTCCTTATGAATTTGTGACCCAGTGTGGTAGACAAATTCTATGGTCTTTATATCTTGGTCCGTATATAATTGTTCTAGCCCGAGTGGTAAACAAAGGTCCTTATATACTTGTTCTACCCCGAGCGGTAAGCAAGATCTTGTTGTTGCAAAGAGGATCAGCCGAATTCACCTTATACATGACCTGTCTCACACTTCGGTAACGATAAGTATGCATTACTTTATTTTGTTCAAGTGTTGAGTTCGGATTATATTATCATTGGTCTTAACTGTTATATAATTTGCTTGATTATTGACTAACGATTTAAGATAAGAGGCACTTGCACAGTTTTCAAGTTGATTGATGATCAATTATTGACAAGAAATGTTCACTCAGAAGTAATAAGGCATGAAGTTGATATTTTAATATTAACTGTTCACAACAAGTTAGAATTTTTACAGAAAGTTCTATAGCTAAAGATAAGGAGAGGTCATCTTCAGGCTTCTTCCTTGTCATCGTCACCATCTGAAGAGTCTAGAAGAGATGGATCTACCTTGGCCCGAGCTTTTTCTTGCCTTTACTTCAGCAGATTTCATCTACTTCGGCATTACATATGGACAATCTCATCGTTCAGATCGGCGAATTTTCTGTATTCTGCCTGGATCTCCTTACGAAGATCTTCGGTCAGTGGTGGACCCAAGTTCCTAAGGGCCCGAAGTTCTCGGAGTTCCTTTTCAAGCTTTTGACGATGTGTTAGGTATCTTGCTTCTTTATCGTGGATATTGTTATCTTGCTTAGCCACGCTCTGATTGGACTCTGTCAGACCTTCATTCTTCTTTGTTATTGTGATGACTCGATGTGTGGCCCTGGTTGTCTCCAACTCTTTTTTGACCTTGTCGAGATCCTTCCGAAGGCACTCATTGTTGATGAGAACAATGTCAAGGTTGCTTCTTTCTTTTGCCAACACAGACTTCAGAATGGCTTTCTCCCTTCGGTATTCTCTTCGGCATTCTCTTCGGTATCCTTTTCGGTTTCTTTCTATTTGAGACGGAGACACACGAATTAGCGTTTGCCTGGAGATGACCATTATTAGTCAATCATTTCAAATTGATGGGCAGCGAAGTGAATGAATAAATCAAAACTGTCGAATTCCTTTAGTCCGGTATTTTATTCCTTCGTCCATCAGGTCCGTGATGGAATTATTGCCGATCCGGAATTTCATTCTATGGCTTGAGCTTCGGTAGTTGAAAGCTCTTCAATTGGTACTTCTGTAGAGGTCGGCGAAGATGAACCCTTTATGTTGCTATTTGATGTTCATCAGATGGAATTCGGTAAACCGTATTTTGGGCCTTTATTGGTCTTATTATAATTCCTTTTGTCCTGAACCGATGCCATTTATTGTTTCTTATTAAACCTCCTGTTTAATAAAAAACTAGAGGGCAATGTTGGGTCGTGATATTTCTCCTATTGGGCCGAATGGATTAGGCCTACTTATTCAGTTAGTCCATTGGGTCTTCACTATTGGGTGTTGACATTATTGGGCCTAGTCACTTTATTATCTTTGTTAAGTCCTTATAGTATCGGACCAAATCAGTGGGTCGACCCATCATATATTTAAATATCTTCACTTGGGTTCTGAGCCGGTGATGATGACAAAGATATGGCTGACTGATATCTTACATGGCATTAATAAGGATTGGACAGTTGACCAGCGGTGGACAGAGGGGATGGGATTAACAGGTGTCAGGAGGGTCAGTGGCACGGTAAATCAGGTCCTGTAGTATATCATAGCAAGAAAGTCTTCAACAAAGAGGTATGTTAACATTCACATACACACAGACACACAACTGAGAATTATTATCTCTCTCAATGCACTAGACATTACATCCTCCATTATTAACCTTGTGAACACGTATACTGACTCTCGCGTCTGAACTATCCCTCGACGGATCCGCCGTCAAGCTTGTGGTGTTTATCGTGTTTATTGTGCAGGACCAGGCGTCTTACTTGATTGGGACGTGGCAGCGGATTTTGGTGTTAACATATACCATTACCAATCGTCTTTGATGAGAATGCTGCTACTAATAAGTACCTAGACGTTGGTCTTTAAAACCTCCTTATAATCCAAAAGCTCTATTGTTGCATTGGCTTCCTGCTAGAATTCCATGGAATTTACTGCATTTTGTGCTAACTCAACTCTTCTTAAATCTTAATAGATAGATAGTAATACATAAGATAAGATAGGTCGGCCCCAAAAAAGCCTAAAATTCGACTGATATCTCAAAGGCCAGAAGGCCTAGAACCTTCTCCTAATTCTCAGGCTTACGATTATTCATTGAGCCCATTTAGATACTTGCTTGTCAATGACCTACTGTTGTTTCTACAGATACCCCTTTAATATGATTTTGAAAACACATCTACATATTAAGTTTTATGCACTTTTAATTTTCAATAACTTAAGATTTTATACTCTCTCTATTCCGTTCCAAATAATAAAATCATATTAATTTTTTAAAGTCAATATAACTCATTTTGAGATGATCCCTCCGTTTTAAAATTAAAAATACAATTTGACTTTTGAGGTCAAACGATTAAACTTCAAAATTGGTATAAATTATAAAAGTTTAGAATCAAGCAAATTGTGTGATTAATAGTTTTTATTATACAATTATAATAATGAATTATTAGAACAGACTGGATGATTAGACGCATGGTAGATTAATGGTATTAATAATGGAAAAAATTCAAAGACAACATGATTAAAATTATATATATAAAAAAAAATTAAAATAAGGGCCGAAAGAAGAATACAAGGGAGCAAAATAAGGATGTGTTATAATGTTACGTCAAAAACACTTGTCCCTTTTGTGGTGGGGGATCTTGAATATATACTTCCAAATGCACACTGACACCACCATTATTTTCATTAATTTCCTGTCCAGATCCGCATCCTCAGCCATCGTCAAACTCAAATTATGTGCTGCTGATGCCCAAAAATGAAATGCATCTGCATGCCCCTGTGCTGTTGAAAGATATTTCTTACGTGAGAGAAAAATATCAATTCTTTATTTCGAGACTTTTAACTCTCCTCACCCAAGTATATACATACATGCATATATATATATATATATGGGTATCCATCCACAGCAACTGGTTGTTGGGAGCAATCCCTTTTGGCCCAATCGCTACAACCTGTAGCGGCTTATAAAAAAAAATTGTCTAAGGTCGGTACAGGTTGTAGCGGCTGGGCCAAAAAGGGTTGTTCCCCAACAACCGGTTGCTGTGGATGGAATCCCTATATATATATATGGGATCCAATTCATGCCAACCGGTTGCCAGAACACTATTCATAGCAACCAAGTTGCAACACCATATAGCGGCTTAGTGATATTTTATATTAAAAAAATACAACCGCTACTACATCTAGCGGCTTGAAGAAAAAGACTGATATATAATTCTTCTTCATATAAAAAATAATCATAATTTAATAGATTGTAATATTAAAAAAAAAAAAAAAGGACCGCTACATATTGTAGCGGCTTTGATTTTGGTAAGGAAATCTGACCAATTAGTAGTTTCATTTTGCTAAGGAAATACAATACATATCATGTTATGTTTTTTTTTCTAGTGTAACCTACTCTTGTATGAAAAGTAATATATATCAGGTTATGTTTTTTTCCAAGTTTGTTCCATTTCTTTCATTTCCTAGTTGCTTTTTAATGTCCTCCCAATTATTTATCTTCACTTTTATATTCATATACATACTGAGAGCTTCCTACATGTGAACGGACTGCATATTATTATTATTATTTTAATATTATTATAATAGAGGTTTGGAATTGGAGCACCGTTACATAATGTAGCGGCTAATATTATTATTATTATTATTATTATATTAATATTAATATAATAATAATGTTAATAATTATTAAAATGGAATTATTATTATTAACAATATTATTATTATAATAAAAAAGGGCCGCTATTACATGTAGCGGCTTGACAAAAATCAAAACAACACACTTGCTTGCTATACTTCTTGTACTTGCTTAGGTCTCTTGCTAGTTCTTTGCTTCTTGTATTTGCTTAGGTCTCTTGCACGAGTGTTGTATTCAAGCTGCTATTTTTTTAATATTAAAAGCAGAGCCGCTACAAGGTGTAGCGGTTGTCTTTTTTTAATATAAAATAATCCTAAGCTGCTATATGGTGTTGTAACTTGATTGCTATAAATAGTATTTTGGCAACCGATTGTCATGAATTGGATCCCTATATATATATATAGGGGTTTCATCCACAGCAACCGGTGTAACAGCTTGTACCGGTCCTTATGCATAAGGGCCGGTACAAGCTGTTACGACTAGCTAAAAATAGGTTGCTCCCAACAACCGGTTGCTGTGGATGGAACCCATATATATATATATATATATATATATATATATATATTCAATATTTAATCTTCCAGCTTTCCGATTTTCAATTTATCATGCCAATTCCTTGATTTCCAAAAATGGATCTCAACACAAAGAATAGCATCATATAAGTTATTACTCTTATTTTTCAATCATTTTTATTAATTCATGCATCAACAAAATGCCACCGATCATGTGGCGCAACAGAACACATCCCTATTCCGTTCGGCTTTTCCTCCGGCTGCCAAATCCGGTTAAACTGCATCACAAACGGCACAATACTCATCCACAAATTCGCCGTCCAAAAAATCACCACCGACAGCATATTAATCAACCTTCCGGCCGAATGCGGCCGACCCCTCCATACCCTCCACCACCTTTTTAACAAAAACTTTGCTCCGACGGCACATAACGGAATTCTCCTCCAAAACTGCACAACGCCGGTAACCGGATGTTTGATTCCGTCTACTTGGTGCAAACTCATTTGGAGATGTTGGATTGTGGCTCATCGTCAATAAAGAACAATAATAGTATTAATAATAATACTATTAGTTGTTATTCGGAGCAAAATAATAACAGTATTTTTATTGATTATGATAGTGTTATGAATACTAGTTGCCAGTCGTTGATCTCGGCGATATCGACGGAGACTTTTAGTAATAGCTCCGCCGTGTCTTTGGAAGTTCAGGTGGTTCAGTTGGAGTGGTGGCTTGAAGGGACTTGCCAGTGTTCGAATCATGCCACGTGTACTCCGGTCACGTTGCCGATCGATGGGAAGGATGGATATCGGTGCAGCTGCAATGAAGGATTTTCCGGCGATGGGTTTCGTGGTGGATTTGGTTGCCGGAAAGGTACGTCTCAATCACCGGAATTAAATTATTCATGGTTAGACGAGGAAAAAATAAATAAGTAGTTCACTCAATTTTTATTACTGCACATTTAACGGTATAAATAATATTATTAACCAAGACACTAACAAATAATAATTAGTCAAGATTATAGCAGTAAATATTTTTTTTATCACTAAATATATATCAAGAGAAATTGGTCGATTGTCATAATTATAGAGTGGATTCAAGTCTAGGCAATTAAGGATCTCAAATTTGTGGTAAATGGTATTTTAAATGAATATTTTACTATTATTTTTATTTAAGAAAATAAAGAGATCATATTGAAATTTTAAAGTCAGTTTTTAACATTTTTAATTCCTTTAAATTTAGTCGATAATGGGGAAAATTTTAATTTAGCAGAAGAAATATTGATAACTAGTTACAATAACCTTACTTTTTTATAACAATAATTACTATGACAATAATTTTTTATAACAAATTAGTCTTTACTCTATCATTATTAATAACCTTAATTTTTTATAACAATAATTACTATGACAACATAATTTTATCAGAATAATTTCTCAGGCTAAACAATAAACATGAGATCTCTAGAGTCAGTTTTAAAGTATGGTTATATTGTTTAATATCATATCCTT
Organism: Panax japonicus; assembly: GCA_020205505.1. Lineage (NCBI taxonomy): Eukaryota > Viridiplantae > Streptophyta > Magnoliopsida > Apiales > Araliaceae > Panax > Panax japonicus. The sequence goes on along the minus strand of CM035094.1, from coordinate 28,552,194 downwards.
AACTATTAAGTAATTAAACAAAATCATGCGAATTGATAGGGTGGGTAATTGAGAAATAGTAGTATTATTTATTGTTGATATTATGTTATATCTGGCCCCTCTGAATTTTTATTTTTTGTCCCCAACGATCAACTAGCTATTGATTATTCAAACATTGGATGGTTACAACTTACAAGTGTTGTAATTTACCATTATTATATTGGATGCCAAATGGAGGTGAATTATGTTATGTTAATTAAAGTAATGTCACCCGCATGCAATAATAAAAGTTTCACAATTTCTGTTGACTTCAACAAACCCATCTGTATATAGTAAGGTTTTTTAGGTTATAACAGTGAAACCGACGTCATAGCTATTCTGGGTTATAGCGACAGGTGAACCGTCGCGATAACTCAAAAAACATGTCGTCATAGCCTTAATGTGTAATACACAACTGTGTATATCCGTATAGCCCTATATAGTAATTTATCCTAACCTAGAGGGGATGAGTGTAGGTAGAGTAGAAAATAACTTGTTAATTTCATGGCGCCATCGTCTTTTAGATTTGTCTTCATAACTTGTTATTATCAACAAAAACCGAACACTCAGTTGCATTTTGGTAAAAGGGAAATTAACAGAAAGAAAACAATATAGTGAATTTTGTTATGAATTTAGCATTTTATATTACCTGGGGAAAAATTAATTACACCTAGTCCTTTGTGGTGGTTTTCATGAATTAAGTTAATGTGTTGTTGTCATAATTGCCTAGAGCTCACGTACATGTTATTTTTTCATGAGTTATTTGATTGGCAGTGAGTCAAGTCCACCAAATGTATCAGCCCAAAATCAAGATTTGCATTCATTATTGGGTTGAATATTTTGTATTCTTTGGGTGTGAATAAGCAGATGGGTGGTTATGAGTAGATCACCTAATACCCACTACTAACTTATGATCAAAGAGGTCCCCTTTCTCTTTCTAGTTACATTCTATTTTCATTGATTGATTGATTGATTTTTTTGCTTATGTTTTCATTGCCATATCAGTGTTGTTATGGTCTGTAAGTATGGATATTAATATATAATACATTAATACTACACTCAAAAAGTACCCTGAAGAAATAAATATTCTAGTGAGGAACAATTTTTATTAAAATCCTTTCGCCAGATTAACAAATTAATTCTGCGAAAGCTAAATTATGCTATTAGTTGGTCGACCATAAAACTGCATAGAACATAGATTTTAGGGTGATGATGCCCACTTGTTGTTGGTGAATACAAGGAGATTCTTTGAATCAAACTTTGATTATGATCTTAGGATTTATCCTTTTGATAATTAAAACCCTTTGGTTTTTCTTATGTGAACAGAGTCATGGTGCAATGCTTTAAGGTACCTATCAGGCCATTGTGGTGGAACAACTAGAGTTGGCATATTGATTGGAGGTAATGCCTGCCCTACAAAATATGGAATCTCAAATTATATGCACTACTAATTTTGGAAGAAAGATTTATAAGAGATGAAATAGGTACTAGTATGTAGGTCTCTTTTATCTCGTGTATCCGCATGAATGATATGATATTAAATATGGACATGAAATTGTTGTCTTAATTTTGGCCATATATCTGTCTCAGGTGTTGCTGCTGGAGCTTTGTTAATGGTTAGTCTAGGACTAATCTGCTGTTTTCTTCGTCGTCGCTCTAAATCAAAGACTGGAAAAAGAAGAAATCGCAAACTATTGGAAACCAAAGGCATCAGCATTCCTGTCTATCCCTGCAAAGAAATTGAAAAGGCCACACACAGCTTCTCCGACAAACGTAGGCTAGGCACCGGGGCCTATGCAACAGTATACTCTGGAAAACTCCACAACGACGACCAATGGGTCGCCATTAAACGTATCAAACACCGAGCAGATACAGACAGCATTGAGCTAGTGATGAATGAAATCAAACTCCTCTCCTCTGTGAGCCACCCGAATCTGGTTCGCCTATTAGGCTGCTCCATTGAAAACGGTGAGCAAATTCTGGTATATGAATATATGCCTAATGGAACTCTATGCCAGCATTTACATAGAGACCGAGGCAGCGGGCTTCCGTGGCCCGTTCGCCTCACAATTGCCACCGAAACGGCCAAGGCCATCGCCTACTTGCATTTTGAAATGAACCCTCCAATTTATCATAGGGACATAAAGTCTAGCAACATTTTACTGGATTATGACTACAAGGCAAAAGTGGCGGATTTTGGGCTTTCAAGACTTGGAATGACAGAATCATCTCACATTTCGACTGCCCCTCAGGGGACACCGGGGTATTTAGACCCTCAGTATCATCAGAATTTTCATCTATCGGATAAAAGCGATGTTTACAGCTTTGGGGTTGTACTTGTTGAGATCATAACTGCGTTGAAAGTAGTGGATTTTAGTCGAGGACAAAATGAAGTAAATTTAGCTTCACTTGCTATCGACAGAATTGGAAAGGGGCGTTTGGATGAGATAATTGATCCGTTTATGGTGCAGCAAACTTTAGACGATTCGACCTTGTCGTCGTTGCAAAAAGTGGCAGAACTGGCATTTAGGTGCCTAGCATTTCATAGTGAAATGAGGCCTTCGATGACAGAGGTAGCAGATGAATTGGAGCAAATTAGGTTTAGTAAATGTGCATCTGTAGACCAACCTTGGTCTAATTTAAGCAAGAGGGTGATTGGTAAGAAGCCTGAATTTGAGAGTAAAGGTGTGTTTGGCAGTTTGAATTCTGTAGACAGTGACAAGAATTATTCGCCTGTTTCTGTACAGGAATCTTGGTTAAGTAGTGATCGAAGCTCTCCTTCATCAAATAGTCTACTCAGTCATTCAATTCACTGATATATGTAAAAACTCTAATCTACTTATGAAGGATTAGAATCCGCACTGTTTGGATGGATTTTTTGTGGATGATTTTTACATAAGTAGTAACTGTATATATATATTATATACAGGTTTGCTTGCTGCCCATTTCTTTTTAGATATATACAGACCATCTCATACATTCCAAAATATTTAGTTAGTTGTAGTGATAGTTCTTGTTGTTAACGCAAGATTCGTCCACGTGCTACAATCACAAAAAACATATTTAATTCTGCACCAAAACGAAATCACAAGTAGAATATTTTTTATCTGGATTGAGATATATATTGATTAAACTAACTAGCAAATAACAACTTCATAAGTTACACTACTTTCGTCCAACAAATAATGTTATAATTAGTGTTTTTACACCAAGTAAAGTAATTAACTTTTTGAAATTAAAATATCAAATTATAAAGAAATATTAATATTAACTTTAAGACAATTAATATATATATATATATATATATATGAATGTGTTTTTGTTCGAGTCTTGTAAAAAATACTCCCCCATTATAAAATACAAGATTATTATTGATTTTTCAAGTTTAAATTTAACATGAATTCCTTTAATTTTAATTAATACAATAATGAATACTACAAACTATTTTAAAATGGGTAATGCTAAATGTTTTAAATTTTGTCTCAAAAAATATATCAAATGATGTGTCATAATCAGATTGATGGGTTACATCTCATGTGATAGGCTATACTATAAAGCATCATTAAAATAGTTAATATCAAGTATTTTGAGTTTAAAAAATTAAAACCCCTATCATTACTATTATAGACACCCACATTTGCAGTTTTCCATTGAGATTAATAATAAAAAAACCGGTTGCTAAATTGTAAAATCTCATGATTTAGGGACTTAAGTGAAAGATTGAAAGAATTTAGAACGCATATGAAAAATTGGACCAAACTAATTACTACTACTACTATTAGAGGTCCTCGGGATCCATGAGAATTTATTAGGCATCAAATTTTGCCAGGGGGGCAAAAGGAAGGGTCCTAATATACATTACCAAAGTTTTTAGCCAATTATAATTACGATATATAGAATAAATATAAATTAAGAATATCACTTAATTTATTAGTATATCTTATCGCATATACTTTTACGTTAATTTAATTTAATTTTATTAAATATTTATCGACACGTATTACTTTTCTAGACAAATACACCACTAACATTTTCAACATTTTGACCATTAAATCTTAAAAATACAATCAATCAATTGAGCTCTTAAAAATATTTAATTACAGCATTCTGTTAAATTAACTAAACGTTTATCAAATCAACTTGAAATCAATATTTTCCTACGTGACAAGAAGAAAAAATTAGGGAAAAAAACAAGTATTGGAGTGGTCAATGCAATGCCATGTGGATACATGACTTCTACCATTACACAACATATAATCAATTTAAGTGACTCTAAATCTAAGAGTAATGCTACTGACACAAATTATTCTATAAATTTTTTATAAATTGCTGATATGGAATACTCCACCTCAGCATATTGATCAACAAATTGTTTCAATGTAGTCTTTGACCCCACATAAAAAGTTGAGGTAGAGTATATCACATCAACAGTTTGTAAAATATTTGTAGAATAGTTTGTATCTCTAACATTATTCCTAAATCTAATCCTCCATCTTCCACCATTACACAGCATAGATGTAACATTTTCTTAACTATTTTTCGATTTGGGGAAAAGGTTTGGGTTTCAATTTGGACTTGTGATTTCAGATGAAGGGATGGTGGCTACAATAAAAAAATATATAATTATGGCCTTTGCCTTCATGCCGATAAGTTGAAGGAATAATCAAGCTTAAGATACTCTTGTTGGATTCAAATGTCATGATCGGTGAGCATGTTACGGTCTTCAGAATTCAGATTCATTCATTGACAACAAATTATATATGTAGAATGATTATTTTATACAATTAATATATATAAAAATAAAGATTTTAAATCATGATCATAACTCAAAACTCAATTAATGATATATTCATTCAATCAAATTCAAAGACTTAGCCAAAAAAAAAAGTGAGGTAGGGAACCAGTTACCCGGTCACCGGATCGACGACCGGTCCAACCGTCGAGTCATCAAGTTTTGACCAAAAACAATTTATTTATAATATGCATATATCATTCTTGGCAGCTTATTTGAAAAAAAATTCCTTTTAAAATGTCACATAAGAAAAAAATAAGCGGACGTCCAATTAATTTAACATAATAATCTGATTCAAAATTTTAATTAATTCAATCGATTGATTGCATATTTTTTTTAATGGTCACCTTCTAAAAATATGACAATTACATTGGTGTATTTGACCTATATGCCCATTTTAATTGTACAAAATTCGTATATTTATGCCGGAAAGAGAAATTTTACACTTGCCTGAAAAAGAATGGAGTAATAAACTATTAAGGGCATGGGATGGGCATGGGATGTTGGATTACACAATATTTGAAATGTTTAGTATATTTGGAATATTTAAATGCATTTAAAAAATTTATTTAACTCAAAAAGAAAATGTTTAGCTCATGTACAATTAGAGATGTGCATGGTGCGGTTTGAAGCCTAAACCGTATACAAAACCGTTTAAGTGCGATTTGACAAATCCAAGACTACACATGAAACCGTTTGTGATTGGTGCGGTTTGGTTTTGAATCGTGAGGTGCGGTTTCGGTTTCGGTTTCAAAATCAATTGAAACAACAAAATTTTATGCAATTTAAATTAACAATTTAACATCACACAATATTAAAGTTGTAAAAGAGATAATTGTATGAGATTTGTATGGTGATAGTGATCATGTAGATCGATACCATTCAAATTCAGAATTAACAACTTAATTTTTATGGGAGGTTCATTACACAAGATTAATTAAAACATCTATCTTATAATATGATTGTATAATTAATTAATTTTTATGGTGCGATTTAGTTTTAATTTTATGAATATAATTTTAACTAGTAATCAAATTAAAATTATAAATTTAATTTTTTAACTTATTTAAAATCGTTACATACGTCGTAACGGTTGATACAAATTTAATTGATGTAATTTGATTCCGTGATCAACTCTATGTACAACAGAAGAAAACATATTAAATTGCCAAGCCTAACAAACCACATTAATGCATTACGGGTCCCACCAACAGTAGTGTTAGCACTAGCACAAAATTGTTGGTATATGAGATACTCCATCTTTCTTTACTAAAACGCTCCACGTGCTTACTTAAAGTTGGAAATGACAAATGAGGATGGGAGCCCGGCCTGAGTAGGACGTACCAAAGGAAAAATAAAGATAAGTAATACACGCACAAATAAATTAGACAGAAAAATGGTAAAAAACACCTTTTGACCACTGTGATTATAGTGATTTAACGAATTAGTTACTGTGCTTTTAAAATATTCAATTAGCCCACTGAACTTTTTAAAAATGTGCAATCAACTCATTCCGTCCATTTTGAGTAACAGACGTTAACAATTTGCTTACGTGACTTTTTAAAAAAATAAAAAATTATGTGTCTTTACTGACTGGACAGGAGAAAGCTTAGTTGACTTTTTTCTTTTTCTTTTATCTTTTTTTCCAAACAATACAAATTATCATAAAATAGAAAATTAACTATAAAATAATTAATTTTAAAAATAAAAATAAAATATAAAAAAATTAAAATAATTAATTAGTTTTAAAATAAAATAATTAATTTTAAAATAATATAATATTTTTCTCTTTTCTTTTTTCGATTCAAAATTACATCTGAACAAAAATTTCTCAGACCTTATCTCTCAAATTTCTATCTAAATATTCCGATTGAGTATCTCTCAGACCTTATCTCTCAAATTTCCCATACCTTATCTCTCAAACTCCGATTGAGTATCTATCTAAATTCCAAATTTCTTGTTATCTTCACCATCACAGACCTTATCTCTCACAGACCCTCTCTCTCGTTGAACCCCAAATTTCTTGTTAAATATCTATGTAAATCTCTAATCTCACAGACCCTCACGTTCACTGAAATTGCTCGATCTTGCCTCTTGTACAAAATTCTTCTACAGACCCTCACGTTCACTGAAATCTCTAATCTCACAAACCCTCACGTTCACTGAAGGCCACCGTGAATGGCCTGTCGTCCGTAGTCCTGGTGGCCGTGGTGGTGGCCGTGGCGGTAGGAGTAAACAAAAACAATAACCAAAGCAGCAGTGGCAGCGGCGGCATATCCCTATGAATATAATGAGTATAGAGCAAATCTGATCTCACAGCAAATTATAGTCTTGTCTTTCTAAATCTCTAATCTCACAGCTGCTGCCGCCTTTCTCTCTTTTCTGTGCCGCCTTTTGGTTAATCGGCTGTTTTTTATTTTGATATGGTGTTGGGTATTGTTCTGGCCGGATTCTATGGCTTTGGGTAGGCGACTGATGGACTGGTGGTGGTGGTTCGACGGATTATAGGATTTCAATTTTGGTGAGGAAGAAGATGAACAGTAGGGGGTTTGAATTAATTAGGAAAAATAATATTAGCAAAATTATATTATTTGGAATTAATTTTTAAAATAAAAATAATTATTAAAAGAAAAGAAAAGATAAAAATAAAAAAAATAAAAATGAATTAAAATATTTATTTTAATTTTATTATTATTTTAATTTTTGTTTCCACATAATTATTTTTTAATTTTAGTTTTTTGTTTGAAAAGAAAAAGAAAAGAGAAAAATATTATATTATTTTAAAATTAATTATTTTATTTTAAAACTAATTAATTATTTTTATTTTTTTTATATTTTATTTTTATTTTTAAAATTAATTATTTTATAGCTAATTTTCTATTTTATGTTAATTTGTATTGTTTGGAAAAAAAGATAAAATAAAAAGAAAAAAACCAACTAAGCTTTCTCCTGCTCAGTCAGTAAAGACACATAAATTTTTTTTTTCAAAAAGTCACGTTAGCAAAGTGTTAACGTCTGTTACTCAAAATGGACGGAATGGGTTGATTGCACATTTTTAAAAAGTTCAGTGGGCTAATTGAATATTTTAAAAACACAATGACTAATTCGTTAAATCACTATAACCACAGTAGCCAAAAGGTGTTTTTTGCCACAGAAAAATTGAACCGATAGAATAAAATAGATTTATTCATGTGAATAAATTTAACAAATTTATTTATCTATGTAGAAGAACTCTTTCACACAAAAACTTTTGAATTAGAATACTCTTCATTTCAAATGAAATTAAGATTCTCTATTTCAGATTTCAGATTTAAAATGTGTTAAAATGGGAAGTGGTTAGTGTGACGTCCCCAAAATAGGTATACATCTCTATTTTGAGTCGTCAAATATATGGTACAGAATACAAATACAATCTTTAATATACAACAAGAGAGTTGTGAGTTTTAATACAAATACTGTCTTCTAGACAATATTCACTCTCAGGATAAGTCATCATTATATTTATTGTCACACTATTTAACAGAATAGTGAGGACTACTAATACTATCATCTGGTTCATCACTCCGTTTTTCGACTCGTCCCAGCTATATTCTCATTTCCTGAAGAAAACAGTGAAAGAAATGGTGAGCTCAACTAGCCCAGTAAGAAATATTATGACTAAGATAATGCAGAATAAATTATCATTAGCCTTCAACAGTGTTAAACTGATAAAATATAACAAACATCAAGTTTAACTGCAGCGGAACAAGCAATCCATTAGAAGAGTCAAGTAGAGAATAAAATCTACTATCTTCTATGATTTAAAATGTTTTTTTATGACTTTTATCACTGAGACTCAACTTAATAAATAATCCACATCATCGAATCACCCCTGCACTACGGCCAAGGATATTCTTTAGTATCACGACCACAATTATCCATGCACTACGGGCCAAGAATATTTGTGTATTCATTAATGGTCATGATCATGCCAACAACTGTCCATCAATGCACTACGGGCCAATGAGGACTTTTACCACATCATTTATAACATTACGGTCATGATTACACCGAATAATCCCTGGTCATAATCATACTAAGTCCATCTATGCACTACAAGCCACAGATGACTTTCAAAAAAAATATAAACATGAGGATGATGACAATGATATAAGAATTCAATAAAACAAGTTCAAGAATTAATTTATTCAGGAACTAATAACGTCTAAATTGTCAACATGATACTGCTTTGTAGAGTAAAATTCAAGAATGCTCAGAAAAATATTGCCATGAAAAGATACTAGATGAAGCGCAAATATAAAGGATATTCTACTAATTTCATAGAGTATAGAAGTCAAAACTTTGACCAACTGAGTATAATAACGAATGAAATAACAAAAGAAATCACCATGCATGTGGTACTTCGCATAGACAGGTTATTCCAACAGAATAATAAGTAACGGAACCATGTCAGGCGAAATTCGCACCGATAGGATGTTCCAACAGAATAATAAAGACGGAACCAGGTCCGGCGTAAACGCACAGACATGATATTCTAACAGAACAATAATAAAGATGGAACCAGGTCCAGCGTAAATGCACAGACAGATATTCCAACAGAATAATAATAAAGACGGAACCAGGTCCGACGTAAACGCACAGACAGGATATTCCAACAGAATAATAATAAAGACATAATATTAGAAGAATGTCACCAAGTATAAGATAGTCTGCGTATACAGGTTATTCCAACAGAATAATAAATAATGGAATAACATAAGTTCTCTTTATGAATACAAAAGAAATAATACCCCTTACGAGTACAACAAATAATATCCCTTACCGTAAAAGAAACTGAATATAAGAGTAGGGAAGAAGCATAATACTTTTCTATAGCTTCTCTGTGGTTTATCTCTCTAGAGTTTCAGTGAATTCGTAAGAAATAATGAAGAAACTGAGTTTCTATTTATAGAAAAATGGATTGCATAGTAACTAACTCATGAACGGTCCAGATTGATTTACTTTAATCTGACAGTCCATATTTAAAGCAAAATATTATAAATAAAATATAATATATTCTATTTATAATCTAATAAACTGAATAACTTTATAAAAGATTTTACTATGCAAACACTGTGACGCCCCCAAAATAGGTCCATTCCATCCAACCCATTTTGAGTCGCCAAATACATGGTACAGAAACAACTACAACTTTTACAACCCATAAACTGTGAGTTTGAATACAAACATTGTCATCTAGACAATATCCACATACCCAACTATGTCCTCAATACAATTATTGATATATTTTTTACAAAAATGGTGAGGACTACTAAACAACTCTCTCTAGAACCTTCATTCCATACCTCGACTCGATCCTGCTATGTTCTCACCTCCTGAGAAGAAAATGGAACAACAAGGAAAAGGGTGAGCTCAACTAGCCCAGTAAAGAATATTATGACTAAGATAATATACAACAAATTATCGTTAGTCTTCAACAGAGAAAAATCTAATAGAATACAATAGACAACAAGTTTTAGATCAACAAATGCAGCGAAAAGAACAATCCATTAGAAGAGTCACGTAGAGAATGAATTCTACTGTCTTCTAAGATTTAAAATTCCATCATCAATATTTCATCCCTGTAACAACAATCAATATACATCTTTAATCATCTTTGCACTACGGCCAAAGAGATTCATCAGTTTAATCATTCATCGTTGCACTACAGGCCAAAGATATTCATCAAGTATCACCATTAAGGACTGAGGATGATGAAAAACATCTTTAAGAACGAATCCAGTGAGATAGAATGACAAATATTAGGGATTCGTACAACAGTTTGTCCAAGATCAATAATACTTCATAACAACTGATTTTGAAGCAGAACTCAAAAATAATGATCAAAACATGGATACAATCAAAGATAGTAGCCAAAATAGACATCTTGGACAAAAAGAAAAAATTTCATTTTTCGATGAATAGTGCCGTATACGTGAATAGTGCCGTACACGTGAATAGTAACTCCGACACCAAAAGATAGAAATTTCACAAAAACATCATCACGCTTCGTGAATAGTACTCGTGAATAGTAACTCATGAATAGTAACTCGTGAATAGTAACTCATGAATAGTAACTCATGAATAGTAACCCCGACATGAAAAAGTTCCAAATTTGATAACAAGTTCAGAACAATATTTTGGCATAATGATATTGAAGAAGATAATATCATCTAAGAAGAAATAACATCCCTTATCTCGAAATAGCCGTACTTCTGACTGAATTTCGGTATAGTTCTGACAGAAACTCGCACCGTATAGCAACACTCAAAGTATACTCACAAGAACACGCTTAATATATAGAGAGAAGTAGAGAGAAAGCTTATGTTTCTGGTGTGATTTTCAATTCTAACTTAGCCCTCTATTTATAGGAAAATGTTAGAACGCCAAAGGAGACTAAATTAATAAAATATATTATTATTTATTCAAAATTCTTACCCACATGTTTTGAAAACTCTAGCATGCCTTCTTTGGTCAAAAATATCAGCCACCCATGTGCCAACAACCACAAAAACGTTTTTCTTATATAAAATAATTAAAACTTCCAAAAATCAATTATTTCGGAACTCCGAAACTTCAATAATTCATGATAAATAGCCCTTTTGTCAGAAAATTCGAATCTCGCGAATTTTTATAGGAAATTCAATTCTCTACAACTTTGCAGAAGGAAGTTTTTCTAAATTCCAAACAGAAATTATCCGAAATCCACAAACAAGTGATTTTACGGTCTATAATCAATTTTCGGTCAAGAATTGTGTCCACCAACACACAAAACGTATGTTAAACATTTAATGCCACAAAATACTCTACCTCCTCATATACTCATATATCCCACATTCATTGTAAAAATATCATCGTTAATATATTATTAAAATAATATATTTAAATGAATTATTTTATCAGAAAAAAATAAAATATTAATTTTCAACAATTGTCACATTAAAAATTTTCTCCATATATATCCACATAAAATAAATATTTTCTTTATCATAATAATCAATAATTAATTATTAAAAATAATATTACAGAATCACAGTACTAACAACCAGGCCGTTCCCAGGATAGAGGGGGCTTTCCAATAAGGATTTCTCTTTACTGGCGCGCAATTAGATGACCAAACCTCTCCTTGACAGAACTTTCTAGACATTGCCAATAATGTTATCTGATAATATTATTCAAATAATATGGATTATTGATCTGATAATGAAAAATACTGTGCAATGACAATTATTGAAACAATAATAATATAAATATCAACGCAGCAATTATTGAATCAATAAAGTAATGAACAGTAACTCCTGTAGCAATTATTGAGTAATGTCTTCTTACGTAAGGATCAATAATTCAAAATACTGTGCAATACCGTGTGCTACTGTGCAACAACGCGTATTACTGTATTTTAACCACCGGGTATTCCAACAGTGTAAACGGTAACAACTACGCCGTTATTTTTAAACAACTTATATTTGTCTTTTTCTTCCTCCAGTTGCTTTCCGTTATGGGTCCCACACATGGCTGCGCCGTCGTACGAATATTCCCCGACAGTACGAATATTCCACGACCAAACGAATATTCCCCGACAACAATGAATATTTTATAACCACTTGCTTATTTTGAAATATTTGCGCATTTTAACCATAACTTACCACATTAATCAAATCCACCCTTACTATTTCAAAATAATAAATAAAGGAAATTCCTTTTTATTTAAAAAAATTTTGGGGTCTTACAAACACTATGCAGGCACTATACAAATACTATGCATAATAAAATATAATATATTCTAATTATTGTCTAATAAAATAAATAACTTTATAAAAGTATTTTGTTTTATATAAAAAAGTTTTACTATTAGCCTAATAAAACGAATAACTTTATAAAAGTATTCTGTTTTATATAAAAAGCTTTTCTGTTTTATTACATTAATAATACCATTAAAACAAAACTGAGTGACTTATCACATAAGCATCAATAATCCATACCGTGTACTACTGTGCAACTACGCGTATTACTGTACTTTTAACACCGGGTGTTTCAACAGTTAACGGTAAAACTTCCGCAGTTATTTTTATAAAGTATTTTGTCGTTTTCTCATTCCGACAACAATTCCGTTGTGGGTTCCACCAATAATTGTGCCGTTGTACAAATATTCTCTGTTAAAACTGAATATTCACCGACCAATTGAATATTATATAACAACGTGCATACTTTGAAAAATTTATAAATATTACCCACAACTATAACATTATATCAAATTCATTCCATAATATTCAAAAATGATATTTATAGAAAATTCATCTTTATTCATAAAAGTTAGGGTCTTACAACCACCCCTTCTTATGAAATTTTGTCCTCGAAATTAGGGTACGTACCTGATATGTCGAAGAGGTAAGAATACCTTGATTTCATTTCAGATTCTAACTCCCAAGTCATTTCCTCAACATAGTGAAATTTAACTTGAGGTATAACCTTGGAGCGTAGAATATGTTCCTTCTTATTCAAGATTTGAACAGGAACCTCTTCATACGTCAAATCTTCCGCTATTTCGTCCGGTTCTAAATAAATAATGTGGTTCGGGTCTTCCACATATTTAGGTAACATGGATATGTGAAAAACGTTATGAACACGAGACATACTTGGCGATAAAGCTAGTCTATAGGCCATAGTTTCTACTCGATCAAGGATTAAAATTGGGCTGATGAAACGAGGATTGAGCTTTCCTCTCTTTTCAAATCTCGTAACTCCTTTCCATGGATCAACACGTAACAACACATGATGTCCTATATCGAATTCCACGTCCTTTCGATGAAGATCAGCATAACTCTTTTGTCGATCTTGTGAGATTTTTATACTTTGTCGGATCGTTTGAATCTTTTTCGTAGTCATACGTACCAACTCTGGTCCCAACAACGTTGTCTCACCCACCTCATCCCAGCATACTGAAGAACGACACTTTCTTCCATACAACGCCTCAAATGGAGCCATGCGAATACTTGCTTGATAACTGTTGTTGTAGGAAAACTCCACCAATAGTAAGAACTTATCCCAACTTCCCTTGAAGTCAAGGACACAGTCTTAAAAAATCATCAAGAGTTTGAATAGTCCTCTCCGACTGCCCGTCCATCTGAGGATGATATGCCGAGCTAAATCGTAAATTTGTGCCCATAGCTTTCTGCAAACTAACCCAAAATTGTGAAGTGAATCTTGGGTCTCGATCAGAAACTATGGATACTGGCATACCATACAGTCTTACAATCTCGTTTATGTACATACGAGCAAGACGTTCAAGTGTATAAGTTTTTCGTATCGGTAAGAATTGAGCAGACTTGGTCAATCTATCAATAATGGCCCAAATCGCATCTATACCTTGAGAAACCTTAGGAAGATCGGTAACGAAATCCATGGTAATGTGCTCCCACTTCCATTCTGAAATTTCAAGTGGTTGCAATGGACCTTTTGGTACTTGATGCTCCGCTTTAACTCGTTAACAAGTTAGACACCTTGAGATAAATAGAGCTATCTCTCTCTTCATATTGCTCCACCAAAATGTATGACGAATATCATGATACATTTTGGTACTCCCATGATGGATTGCAAACGGCGTGTTATGCGCCTCCATCATGATTTTATAATTTAAATCAGGGTCGTTAGTAACACAAAGTCTGGAGTTGACTCGAAGTATTCCTTCTTCATCGATTCTTGCTTCCGGCATAGCATTTTCTTGCACTTTCTTCCTCATACGCATCAGCTATAGGTCTATAGCTTGAGCAGCTTTAACTTTATCAATTAAAGTCGGTTCTACTCATATATTCACCATCATCACATGGGTCCCTGGAGTCTTTAACTATATCTCCATCCTTTGCAAGTCACACAAAATGGGCCTTTGTGTTGACAATATCGCACGCGTACTTGCATATGATCTTCTACTCAATGCGTCAGCTACCACGTTCACTTTTTCAGGATGGTATTGGATTGTATGATCATAATCTTTCAACAGTTCAAGCCAACGTCATTGTCGCATGTTGAGTTCCTTTTGAGTGCAGAAATATTTGAGGCTTTTATGATCCGTAAAGATCTCCACCTTCTCCCCATACAAGTTATGCCTCCAAATTTTAAGTACGAAGACAATAGCTACTAACTCTAGGTCATGAGTAGGATAATTCCTCTCATATTCTTTGAGTTGTCTTGAGGCAAAGGCTATGACTTTCCCATGTTGCATGAGAACACATCCCAACCCTTTGCCCGAAGCATCACTATAGATGACAAATCCCTCCGAGTCAGATGGTATTGTCAGAACAGGTGCTGAAATGAGTCTCCTCTTGAGTTCTTGAAAACTCTTCTCACATTCTTCGCTCCAACCGAACTTTGTATCTTTCCAAGTCAGCTGAGTTAATGGAGTAGCTATTCGAAAAAATCCTTCCATGAATCTCCGATAATATCCAGCTAAGCCGAGAAAACTACGTACTTTGGTGACTGATTTAGGTTGCTCCCAGCTTTTGAATTGCTTCAATCTTTGTCGGGTCAACAAATATTCCATGACTTAATACTACGTGCCTAAGGAATGCTACTTCCTCAAGCCAGAACTCACATTTCTTCAACTTGGCATAAATACTTGTATTCACGCAGCTTTTGGAGTGTCAGCCTCAAGTGTTGCTCATGATCTTCACGGCTTTTGGAATAAATAAGGATGTCATCAATAAAGATGACCACAAAGTGATCCAAATATTCTTTGAATACTCGGTTCATCATATCCATGAAGGCAACAGGAGCATTAGTCAATCCAAAGGACATGACTAGGAATTCATAATGCTCATACCGATTTTTGAAAGCCGTCTTTGGAATGTCATCGGTTCTAATCTTTAATTGGTGATATCCGGAACGAAGATCAATCTTTGAAAAGAATTTGGATCCTTGCAACTAGTCAAACATGTCATCAATACGTGGAAATGGGTACCTATTTTGATGGTGACATGATTCAACTCCCGATAATCAATACATAGTCGCATACTCCCATCTTTCTTTTTCACGAATAGAACAGGAGCACCCCAAGGAGAAGTACTAGGACGAATAAAGCTAATGTCTAACAATTCCTGTAGTTGGTTCTTTAACTCCTAAAGTTCAATAAGAGCCATTCGATATGGGGCTTTGGAAATGGGTTTTGTACCAGGTTCAAGGTCGATACAAAATTCAATTTCATGCTCTGGGGGTAGGTCAGGAAGTTCTTCAGGGAATACGTCAGGAAATTTATTAACAATAGAAATATCATTCAAAACTGACGTATTTTTGTTTAGATCTGTGACGTGGGCTAAGAAATCTTGACATCCGTTTTTTAATAAACGAATAGCTTTATGGCTTGAGTTGATCGTGATTGATTTTAATGGTTTTGTCGCTTGAATTCGCATAATAGGTTGATTAGGAATACGAAATATAACAACTTTACGAAAACAATAAATTTTAGCATGATGAGTAGTTAACCAATCAATCCCTAGAATCATGTCAAATGAAAGTATTTTCAATGAAATAAGATCGAGAGGTAATGTGAGGGTGCCGATTTGAACCAAACAAGACTTATAAACAGTGGATGTAATGAAGGTTTCTCCCAACGGAGTTTCCACAGATAAGTCAAAGTCTAATTTCTCTGGAATTAAATTTAATCGTTGAGCGCAAGTAGGAGAAATAAAAGAATGGGTAGAACTGGTATCAAAATAAATTATAGACTTCACTAGAGTTTATGATAAGCTTACCCGTGATAACCTCATTCAGGTTCCTTGCTTTATGGGAGGTCACAACAAACGCTCTCCCTTGCACTACCGGCTTTGACTATTCTGGGACGGCCTTTGGTGCCTCTATCCTAGCTGAACTTGTCTTCGGTGAACGATAAAATCGGACTAAGTGACCTTCTCTTCCACAATTATAAAATTCTTTGGACGGCATCGCACAGTTTGGACTGATGTGTCCCTCCCCTCCACATTTGAAGAATATGATAGGTGGTCGTTCTCCTTCCTTAACAACGGGTACTGGTGCTGACGTCTTTTCCATCATTATTGAATCTCCTCTTCTTGAAATATCCATTCTTATTGCTTTGGCCTTGATTACCATTGAAGTGGTTACCATTTCTGGCATGTTGATTCCCTCCACGCTTGTTGTCACCGCTTCGATGACTGCTCTCACTAATATTATCATTTTGTCGGTTGCTCTCTTCTGGTTGCGTTGACTCATTATTGCGCTCCACTAACTAAGCCTTATTTACAATATCTGAATACAAACACATTTTATGAGAAATAAGATTTTGACGTAATCTCCGGCTTCAAACCTCTTAAAAACAGACGCGTCATTCTCTCTTCATTATCCACCAAGTGGGACGCAAACCGGGACAACTTGGCAAACTTAGCTTCATACTGCGACACGGTTATATTATTCTGCTCCAACTTGATGAACTCCATATCCTTCATGTGACGAATACTTTCGGGAAATTACTTATCGTTGAATAGTTCTTGGAACTTTTCCCAAGACATTTTCAGTGCGGCAGGTTGAGTACGCTTCACCGATTCCCACCAGTAATCTGGCTCTCCTCACAACATAAAGGCGGCAAAGGAAAACTTTTGCTCCTCGGAGCATCCCAATACATCAAATATCTTGGTGATCTGCTTTATCCATGCTTCCGCCTTAAGTGGTTTTGGCTCTCCAATAAACTCTGGTGGTTCCAGCTCCTTGAACTGTGTAGCGGGGACCGTCCGAGAGTTTCCAGTGTTTCCACCTATATTTTGGACAGGAGCCGCTCTTGCCTGCTGTTGCATGAATTGTGTAAAGCCTCTGAACATTCCATCATTCATCATTTGGTCAGTGTTGTTTGCATGAGGATTGTCGCCTTCCTGATCCACAATATCCTGATTATTGATATGTAGTGAATCAACGGTCGCCTGTGCTCCATTGCTATTCTCAACATTCTCGGATGTCATTTTCAAATACTACCACAAAACAAAATATTAATTGTCATGTAACATATTCTCCCTATATTCTGACCGACCAATTAAATACAAAAAAAACTTAGGTAGGTCATACTAGCGAAAGAATTTTCCGTCTCTCCCCTCCTAGTTCTAGTCTTACATCTTAGCCATGGATCATATCCCTAAGTTCTGATAATAATTGTGACGCCCCCAAAATAGGTATACATCACCTATTCTGAGTCGTCAAATACATGGTACAGAATACAAATACAATCTTTAATATACAACAAGAGAGCTGTGAGTTTTAATACAAATACTGTCTTCTAGACAATATCCACTCTCAGAATAAGTCCTCATTACATTTATTATCACACTATTTAACAGAATAGTGAGGACTACTAATACTATCATCTGGTCCATCACTCCGTTTACCGACTCTTCCCAGCTATATTCTTATTTCTGAAGAGAACAGTGAAAAAAAGGGTGAGCTCAACTAGCCCAGTAAGAAATATTATGACTAAGATAATGCAGAATAAATTATCATTAGCCTTCAACAGTGTTCAACTGATAAAATATAACATACATCAAGTTTAATTGTAGCGGATCAAGCAATCCATTAGAAGAGTCAAGTAGAGAATAAAATCTACTATCTTCTATGATTTAAAAGGTTTTTTATGACTTTATCACTAAGACTCAGCTTAATAACTAATCCACATCATCGAATCACCCCTGCACTACGGCCAAGAATATTCTTTAGTATCACGACCACAATTATCCATGCACTAAGGGCCAAGAATATTTGTGTATTCATTAATGGTCATGATCATGCCAACAACTGTCCATCAATGCACTACGGGTCAATGAGGAATTTTACCACATCATTTGTAACATTACGGTCTTGATTACACCGAATAATCCCTGGTCATAATCATACCAAGTCCATCTATACACTACAGGCCACAGATGACTTTCAAAAAATATAAACATGAGAATGATGACAATGATATAAGAATTCAATAAAACAGGTTCAAGAATTAATTTATCCAGGAACTAATAATGTCCAAATTGTCAACATGATACTGCTTTGTAGAGTAAAATTTAAGAATACTCAGAAGAATATTTCCATGAAAAGATACTAGATGAAACACAAATATAAAGGATATTCCACTAATTTCATGGAGTATAAAAGTCAAAACTTTAACCAACTGAGTATAATAACGAATGAAATAACAAAAAATCATCATGCATGCGGTACTTCAAATAGACAGGTTATTCCAACAGAATAATAAGTAACAGAACCAGGTCAGGCGAAATTCAGACCGACATGATGTTCCAACAGAATAATAAAGATGGAACCAGGTCCGGCGTAAATGCACAAACATGATATTCCAATAGAATAATAATAAAGACGTAACCAGGTCCGACGTAAATGCACAGACAGGATATTCCAACAGAAGAATAATAAAGACGGAATATTAGAAGAATGTCACCAAGTATAGGGTAGTCCGCGTATACAGGTTATTCCAACAGAATAATAAATAATGGAATAACAGAAGTTCTCTTTATGAATACAAAAGAAATAATACCCCTTACGAGTACAACAAATAATATCCCTTACCGTAAAAGAAACTGAATATAAGAGTAGGGAAGGAGCAGAATATTTTTCTATAACTTCTCTATAATTTCTCTCTCTAGAGTTTCAGTGAATTCGTAAGAAATAATGAATGAATGAGCTTCTATTTATAAAAAAATGGACTGCATAGTAACTAACTCATGAACGGTCCAGATTGATTTACTTTAATCTGACGGTCCATATTTAAAGCAAAATCTTTTAAATATAATATAATATATTCTATTTATAATCTAATAAACCGAATAACTTTATAAAAGATTTTACTATGCAAACACTATGCAGGCACTATGCAAATACTATGCATAATAAAATATAATATATTCTAATTATTGTCTAATAAATCAGATAACTTTATAAAAAGTATTCTGTTTTATATAAAAAAAATTTTACTATTAGCCTAATAAAACGAATAACTTTATAAAAATATTCTGTTTTATATAAAAAGCTTTTCTGTTTTATTACATTAATAATATAAATAAAACAAAACTGAGTGACTTATCACATAAGCATCAATAATCAATACCGTGTGCTACTGTGCAACTACGCGTATTACTGTACTTTTAACACCGGCTGTTTCAACAGTTAACGGTAAAACTTCCGCCGTTATTTTCATAAAGTATTTTTGTCATTTTCTCAATCCGACAACAATTCCGTTTGTGGGGGTCCACCAATGATTATGCCGTTGTACGAATATTCCCTGTTAAAATGAATATTTTCCGACCAATCGAATATTATATAACAACTTACGTACTTTGTAAAATTTATAAATATTACCCACAACTATAACATTATATCAAATTCATTCCATAATATTCAAAAATGATATTTATAGAAAATTCATCTTTATTCATAAAAATTGGGGTCTTACAGTTATCCTGAAGTTTATTTTTGGGTAAGTTGGTCAATTGACCAATAGAGTGCTGACACGCAGACGAGGTTCTATGTGTGTCGGTATTCTAATCGGATCCGTTAGAATGTGATTTCATGATGATGGGATTATGAGTAGTATACAAAGAATGGAAAGTCTCTATTTCATTTGAAATAAGTGATGTATTCATATTGTTCTCTCTAACACCAGCATATGGGATAAGGTCAAAAAATGCCCCTGATATTTTTACCAATGTCTATCGAGCACCCTATACTTTTTTTTATCCAAAAATACCCTTAACGTTACAATTTTTGGGTCATTTATGCCCTTGCCGTTAACAGCTGTGCCAACTAGACTAACATCCGTCCAAATTGATTACGTGGCAGCCACTATAGACATACTAAAATTACTAATTAAAAAATATACTAAAATACTAATAAAATATACTAAAATACTAATTAAAAAAATACTAAAATACTAAAAAAAAAATTAAAAATACAAAAAATACTAAAATTAAAATGATTTTGTTAATTAAAAAATACTAAAATTATTTTACTAAATATTAGTATTATAGACATTTTACTTTTTACTAAATATTAGTATAACATATCAAATTTTACTAAATATTTAATATTATATTTTACTAAAATACGAATTTACTAAAATTTAACGTTAATTTTTTTTCTATTACTAACTTTTTTTTTACTAAAATACGAATATATTTAGTATTATATTTTACTAAAATACGAATTTACTAAAATTTAACGTTAAATTTTTTTCAATTACTAAATTTTTTTTACTAAAATACGAATATATTTAGTATTATTATTTACTAAAATTTAACGCTAATTTTTTTTAATTACTAATTTTTTTTACTTAAATACTAATATATTTAGTATTATATTTTACTAAAATATGAATTTACAAAAATTTAACGTTAAATTGTAAAAAAAAAAGTTAGTAATTGAAAAAAATTTAACGTTAAATTTTAGTAAATTCTTATTTTAGTAAAATATAATACTAAATATATTCGTATTTTAGTAAAAAAAAAGTTAGTAATAGAAAAAAAAATTACGTTAAATTTTAATAAATTCGTATTTTAGTAAAATATAATACTAAATATTTAGTAAAATTTGATATGTTATACTAATATTTAGTAAAAAGTAAAAAGTATATAATACTAATATTTAGTAAAATAATTTTAGTATTTTTTTAATTAACAAAATAATTTGAATTTTAGTATTTAGTATTTTTTTAGGTGAATCTACTGAATAAGTTCCTTTTAGGTGAATAATACCATAATTTGTTACTCTAATTTGACTCGTAATCCTATTATTGAGAGGAATATACATCTGGGGAGTGTTTAGTATGAAGTTAATTTTAATCAATTAATCAATACAGTATCGACACGCAGGTCGGGAGGTGATCAGGGACGAAACTGACATAGGGCTGTAGGGGGCCATGCCCCCCCCCCCAAGATCTGATATTTTTTTGCTAAGTGATGTGAACAATTTTAAATGCTATGCACCTTGTGAAAATCACAAAGAAACTTCTTGAGAAGTTGAGAGATGATGGATATGATACTTTCATAGTAAAGATGAAGTCTTTTTGTGAACGACATACAATAGATGTCCCATATTTAGATTATTTATATGTCGAGAGAAGAGGTCAAGCTCGACATCAACAAGATAATTTTACAGTGATTGAGCATTATCGGATTGATATATTTGCAGCTATAATAGACTATTAGTTGCAAGAGCTAAATATTAGGTTTAGTAAGCATGCGTTAAAGTTACTTATTCTCATCTCTACATTGGATCTTCAAAATGGGCATAAGTCTTTCAGTATTGATGATATTTGTAAGCTTGTGGATGAATTTTACCCCAAAGACTTCACAAAGAATGAGAAATAAAACTTAAGGATACGATTGCAACATTTCGTGATTTGAAAGAACGTCGGGTTCAATTTTGATGATGATATGTTTTAAAAGACTTTTTTGCTATGTTTTGTTGTCTTTGGTAAAGCAAATCTATTACTACATTAACTTTGTTTTAGTAAAAATATGTTTTCTAGTGGTGGAACTTTACTTTTTAATGATAAATATATATTATGTTGTTAAACAAAATTTTGCCCCCCCCCCCCAAGATCAAATTCTGATTTCATCCCTGAGGTGATCCCTCCTTCTGCATGTTAGCACTGAATTGATCAATTGACCAACTTACTTGTAAGACCCCAGATTTTATGAATAAAGATTTTTTTTTCTCGAAATATTTTTTTTTAATATTACTATGTGGAATTGATATAATGTTATAGTTGTGGGCAGTATTTATAAATTTTGCAAAGTATGCAAGTTGTCATATTATATTCGATTGGTCGGAGAATATTTGTTTTATCAGGGAAGCAACGGCACAATCATTGGTGGACCCCACAACAGAATTATTGTCGGAATGAGAAAATGACAAAAATATTTGATTAAAAATAACGGCGGAAGTTTTACCGTTAATAATGTTGAACTACTCGGTAGTAAAAGTACAGTAATATGTGTGGTTGGATAGTAGCACACGGTATTGATTATTGATGCTTTTGTGATAAGTCACTCAGTTTTGTTTTATTGGTATTATTAATGTAATAAAACAGAAAAGCTTTTTTATATAAAACAGAATACTTTTATAAAGTTATTCATTTTATTATGCTAATAGTAAAATCTTTTTATATAAAACAAAATACTTTTATAAAGTTATTCTATAAATAGAATATATTATATTTTATTATGCATAGTGTTGCATAGTGTTTGTATAGTATTTTCTATAGTAAAATCTTTTTATATAAAATAAAATACTTTTATAAAGTTATTTATTTTATTAGACAATAATTAGAATATATTATATTTTATTATGCATAGTGTTTGCATAATAAAATTTTTTATAAAGTTATTCGTTTTATTAGATTATAAATAGAATATATTATATTTTATTTAAAAGATTTTGCTTTAAATATGAACCGTTAGATTAAAGTAAATCAATTTGGACCGTTCATGAGTTAGTTACTATGCAGTCCATTTTTTATAAATAGAAGCTCATTCCTTCATTATTTCTTACGAATTCACTGAAACTCTAGAGAGATAAACTATAGAGAACAAGAAGAAAAGTATTCTGCTACTTCACTACTCATATATCCAGTACTCTTCTTCTTAAGGTAGGGAATATTATTTGTTGTACTCGTAAGGGGTACTCTTTCTTTCTTATTTATGAAGAGAACTTCTGTTATTTCATTCTATATTATTCTGTTGGAATATCCTGTATGTGCGTTTTACGCCGGATCTGGTTCTGTCTTTACTATTATTATGTTGGAATATCCTGTCTATGCGTTTAAGCCGGACCTGGTTCCGTCTTTATTGGTATTCTGTTGGAATAACCTGTCTATGCGAAGTACTGCATGCATGTTGATTTCTGTTATTATTCCGTTCTTTATTATTCTGTTGGAACATCGTGTCTGTGCTTTACGCATGACCTGGTTCTGTTAATTATTATTCTGTTGGAATAACCCGTCTATGCGAAGTACCGCATGCATGGTGATTTCTTTTGTTATTCCATTCTTTATTATACTCAGTTGGTTAAAGTTTTGACTTCTATATTCCATGAAATTAGTGGAATATCATTGATATTTGCGCTTCATCCAGTATCTTTTCATGGAAATATTCTTCTGAGCATTCTTGAATTTTACTCTACAAAACAGTATCATGTTGACAATTTGGACGTTATTAGTTCCTGAATAAATTAATTCTTGAACTTATTTTATTGAATTCTTATATCATTGTCATCATCCTCATGTTTATATTTTTTTGAAAGTCATCTGTGGACTGTAGTGCATAGATGGGCTTGGTATGATTATGACCAGGGATTATTCGGTGTAATCATAACCGTAATGTTATAACATGTGGAAAAAGTCCTTATTGGCCCGTAGTGCATTGATGGGCAGTTTTTGGTATTATTATGGCTATGGATTCTCTTTGGTCGTAGTGCAAAGATGAATTGTTTTATGGCATAATCCGGACCGTTGATGAAAACATGATTATCTTTAGCCGTAGTGCATGGATAATTCGTGGTCGTGATACTAAAGAATATCCTTGGCCGTAGTGCAGGGGTGATTCGATGATGTGGATTATTTATTAAGCCGAGTCTCAGCGATAAAAGTGATGAAAAACCTTTTAAATCATAAAAGATAGTAGATTTTATTCTCTACTTGACTCTTTTAATGGATTGTTTATTCCGCTGTAGTTAAACTTGATGTTTGTTATATTGTATCAGTTTAACGCTGTTTAAGGCTAATGATAATATATTCTGCATTATCTTAGTCATAATATTTCTTACTGGGCTAGTTGAGCTCAACCTTTCTTTCACTGTTATCTTCAGGAAATGAGAATATAGCTGGGATGAGTCGGGGAACGGAGTGATGGTCCTAGATGGTGCATTAGTAGTCCTCACTATTCTGTGAAATAGTGTGATAATAATTGTAATGAGGACTCCTTTTGAGTTTGTATACTCTCTAGTAGACAATATTTGTATTCAAACTCACAGTTTATGTTTTGTCGTATTGTACACGACAGTTGTATTATTAAGTTGTATTTGAATTCTGTACCATGTATTTGGCGACTCAAGATGGGTGATGTATACCTAATTTTGGGGGCGTCACAGTTGGTATCAAAGTTTAGGGATATGATCCATGGCTGAGATGTGAGAAAAGAACTAGGAGGGGAGAGACGAGGAATTCCTTCGCTAGTATGACCTACCTAAGTTTATTTGATATTTAATTGGCCGGTCAGAGTATATGGATAATGTGTTACATGTCAATTAACCTTTGTTTTGTGGCAGTATTTACAAATGGCATCCGAAAATGTTGAGATAAGCAATGAAGCACATGAGACCGTTGAAACACCTTTAATCACTAACCAGGTTAATGTGATGTCAGACGAAGAAGAAATTAGAGATATCTACGTGGTGCGTGAAGAACTAATAGTTGCACCCGAGCTAGTTGCAGAGGTAGCAGCTGAGAGTGAGGAAGAAGATTAACCTAAGGAGAATTTATTAGAAGAATTTTATGATCAAAATTTAGCATTACAAAATCGTATTCATGAGTTAGAAGAGCAGGCTGAAGAACGGTAGGCGGTCGTGGAGCAAAGAGATGCAACCATTCAAAATTATGTTACCTGATATGTGATGCTTGAATAGAAGCACTCTTTGGCAGAGTATAAGATATTAGAGCCAGAATATGAGAATGCTATAACCAAAGTTCTGATGAAAGCAGAAACAAATGAACGAAGGAGAATAGATGACGCATGGGTAAAAGCCGCACGACGTGTAGATATTGTAAAAAAAGACGTCTAATCCAATAAAGCCAAAATAGATAAAAATGGATTTTTCTTTTTGGAAAACAATTGGGAGAATCCAACATCGAATTCGGAATTACCCTGTGCGGTCAACCCCAATTCGATATGGATCAGAGAATAATGATTCAAATCATGGATCAGGAATGGGACGAAGCACTTAAGTACCCTATAGCAAAGTCAAATCCAGTAGTTTAAGTGAGAGCGTTTGTCGAGGAACCCGGACGAAGTTATTACGGGCAAGTTAATGATAAACTCTTGCGAAGTTTATACCTTATTAGATACCAGTTCTACTTACTATTTTATTTTACCTAGTTGTGTTTAATGTTTGAAGTTAACTCCGGAGAAGTTAGACTTTGATATATCTATTGGGAGAAACCTTCGTTACCTCCACTATTTTAAAAACTTGTTCAAATCAACACTTTCACGTTACGTGTCGATCTTGTCTCTTTGGAAATATTTGTTTTTGATGCGATTTTAGGAATTGATTGGTTAAATACTCATCATGCTTTTCGTAAGGTTGTTAGCGTTCATATTCTTAACCAACCTGTTATGTGAATTCAAGCAACCAAACCACTAAAGTCAATCATTATCATATCAAGCCATAAGTAAAGAGCCCCGGTCCTTTCGTTGTTGACTTCCTTGAGTGGAATGCACCGAAGCCAGATTTTCTGTAGACGACGTCGTGAATGACGATGACAAGATAATGGGTATCAATGTGACGTACTATCCAAGTCTTTGATGAGGGTCACAGCTTTGAATGATATTTCTATTGTTAATAAATTTCCTGACGTATTCTTGAAGTCTTCTTAGCCTACCCCTAGAGCGTGAAATCGAATTTTGTATTGACCCCAGTACAAAACCCATTTCTAAAACCCTCAAATATTTCTTCAACTAAAACGAACATATAACTTGCCAAAGACGTTGACTCGAGCTGTTGAAGATTACGATCGTACCATTCAATACCATTGTGGGAAAGAGAATGTGGTAGCTGACGTGTTGAGTAGAAGATCGAATGCGTTTACAAGTGCGATGTTGTTAACACAAAGACTCATTTCTTATAACTTACAAGTGATGAAGATAGAGTTAAAGACTCTAGGGACCCACGTGAAGATAACGAATATACGAGTAGAATCGACTTTTAACGATAAAGTTAAAGTCGCTCAAGCTACACACCCGGAGCTTATGAATGTGAAGAAGAAGGTTCAAGAGGGCATTATTCTAGAAGCAAAAATCGACGAAGAGAGGAAATCTCAACCCTCAATTTAATTGGCCCATTTGAAAACCCCGATGAAGTAGGAACTGTGGCCTATAGACTCATTTTACCGCCAAGTATGTTGCGTGTTCATAACGTTTTTAACGTATCGATGTTACGTAAATATGTGGACGACCAGAACTACATTATTAAATTAGAACTAAATGATATAGCAGAAGATTTAACGTATGAGGAGATACGTGTTAAAATCTTGGATAAGAAGAATCGTATTCAACACTCAAAGGTTATACCTCAAGAATTAGAATCTGAAATGAAGTCAAGGGATCCTCACCTCTTCGGCATACCAGGTACGTACGTAAATTTTGAGGGTGAAATTTTATAAGGAGGGGAGATTGTGAGACCCCGGATTTTATGAATAAAAATTTTATTTTCTCAAAATAGTTTTTTTGAATATTATGGTGTGGATTTGATATAATGTTATAGTTGTGGGCAGTATTTATAAATTTTGCAAAGTATGCAAGTTGTCATATTATATTCGATTGGTCGGGGAATATTTGTTTTATCAAGGAATATTCGTGCAACGACACAATCATTGATGGACCCCGCAACGGAATTATTGTCAGAATGAGAAAACGATAAAAATATTTTATTAAAAATAACGGTGGAAGTTTTACCATTAATAATGTTGAACTACTCGATAGTAAAAGTATAGTAATACGTGTGGTTGCATAGTAGCACACAATACAGATTATTAATGCTTATGTGATAAGTCACTCAGTTTTGTTTTATTGGTATTATTAATGTAATAAAACAGAAAAGCTTTTTATATAAAATAGAATACTTTTATAAAGTTATTCATTTTATTAGGCTAATAGTAAAATCTTTTTATATAAAACAGAATACTTTTATAAAGTTATTCTATAAATAAAATATATTATATTTTATTATGCATAGTATTGCATAGTGTTTGCATAGTGTTTAGCATAGTAAAATCTTTTTATATAAAAAAAAAATACTTTTATAAAGTTATTTCTTTTATTAGACAATAATTAGAATATATTATATTTTATTATGCATAGTATTTGCATAGTGCCTGCATAATGTTTGCATAATAAAATCTTTTATAAAGTTATTCGTTTTATTAGATTATAAATAGAATATATTATATTTTATTTAAAAGATTTTGCTTTAAATATGGACCGTCAGATTAAAGTAAATCAATCTGGACCGTTCATGAGTTAGTTACTATACAGTCCATTTTTTTATAAATAGAAGCTCATTCCTTCATTATTTCTTACGAATTCACTGAAACTCTCGAGAGATAAACTATAGAGAGAAAGAAGAAAATTATTCTGTTACTTCACTACTCATATATCCAGTACTCTTCTTCTTAAGGTAGGGAATATTATTTATTGCTCGTAAGGGGTACTCTTTCTTTCTTATTTATGAAGAGAACTTCTGTTATTTCATTCTTTATTATTCTGTTGGAATATCCTGTATGTGCGTTTTATGCCGGACCTGGTTTCGTCTTTATTAGTATTCTGTTGGAATATCTTGTCTGTACGTTTTACGTCGGACCTGGTTCCGTCTTTATTGTTATTCTGTTGGAATAACCTATCTATACGAAGTACCACGTGCATGGTGATTTCTGTTATTATTCCGTTCTTTATTATTCTGTTGGAACATCTTGTCTGTGCTTTACGTATGACCTGGTTCCGTTAATTATTATTCTGTTGGAATAACCTGTCTATGCGAAGTACCACATACATGGTGATTTCTTTTGTTATTCCATTCTTTATTATACTCAGTTAGTTAAAGTTTTGACTTCTATACTCCATGAAATTAGTGGAATATCCTTGATATTTGCGCTTCATCCAGTATCTTTTCATGAAAATATTCTTATGAGCATTCTTGAATTTTACTCTACAAAGCAGTATCATGTTGACAATTTAGACGTTATTAGTTCCTGGATAAATTAATTCTTGAATTTGTTTTATTGAATTCTTATATCATTGTCATCATCCTCATGTTTATATTTTTTTGAAAGTCATCTGTGGCCTGTAGTGCATAGATGGACTTGTTATGATTATGACCAGGGATTATTCGGTGTAATTATAACTGTAATGTTACAAATGATATGGAAAAAGTCATCATTGGCTCGTAGTGCATTGATGGACAGTTGTTGGTATTATTATGGCTATGGATTCTCTTTGGCCGAAGTGGAAAGATGAATTATTTTATGGCATGATCAGGACCGTTGATGAAAACATGATTATGTTTAGTCATAGTGCATGGATAATTCGTGATCGTGATACTAAAGAATATCATTGTGTAAGACCCCGAATTTTATGAAATAAAAGTATTCAATTTTTCTATTTAGTAAATGGTTAAATTGATAAAAACTTAAAGTTAAGGGTGATATATGGATTTTTTTTTCAAAATACGCAAGTGGTTATAAAATATTCATTGTTGTCGGGGAATATTCGTTTGGTCGTGAAATATTCTTTCTGCCGAGAAATATTTTTACGACGGCGTAGCCTTGTGTGGGCTCCATAACGGAAAACGATTGGATGAAGAAAACGAAAAAAATGAGTTTTTATAAATAACGGCGTAGTTGTTACCGTTAACACTGTTGGAATACCCGGTGGTTAAAATACAGTAATACGCGTTGTTGCACAGTAGCACACGGTATTGCACCAATTATTGATTCTTACGTAAGAAGACACTACTCAATAATTGTTACAGTAATTAATGTTCAGTATTTTATTGATTCAATACTTGCTGCAGTGATATTTTATATTACTGTTGTTTTAATTGTCACTACACAATATTTTCCATTATCGAAGCAATATTTCATATTATCAGAATAATATAATTAGATAACATTATTGGCAATGTCTAGAAAGTTCTGTCTAAGGAGAGGTTTGGTCACCTAATTGCGCGCTAGTAAGGAGAAATTTTTATTGGAAAGCCCTCTCTTTCTTGGGAACGGCCTGGTTGTCATAATTGTGATTCTGTAATATTATTTGTGAATAATTAATTATTAATTTATATGAAGAGGAAAATATTAATTTTATGTGGATATAGATGGAAAAAAAAATTTAAAGTGACAATTGTTAAAAATTGATATTTTATCTTTACTGATAAAATAATATTTTATCTTTACTGATAAAATAATATTTTATTATATTATTATAATATAATAATGGTGATATTTTTACAATGAATGTGGGATATATGAGTATATGAGGAGGAAGAGTATTTTTGTTACAAAAGTTTTTTAAAACATGTTAAACATGTTGGTGGACCCATTTCTTGACTAAAATTTGATTATAGCATGTAAAATCGTCCGTATGTGGATTTCGGTCAATTTCTGTTTGAAATTTGAAAAAACTTTCTTCTGCAAAGTTGTAGAGAATTGAATTTCCTATAAAGATTCGAGAGATTCGAATTTTTTGATAAAAGAGCTATTTATTATGAATTATTAAAGTTCCGAAGTTCTGGAATAATTAATTTTTGTAAGTTTAAAATATTTTAAATCACTAAAACGTTTTTTGTGAGTTGATGGGCCCCAATTGTGTGGTAAATGTGCTGAAGTTGGATTGTCAAAGTGTGCGTATGATTTTTATAAAAATATTAATATTATATTAAATTTTCTGCTTTGGTGTTCTAAGCAATTACCTATAAATAGGTGCTTAGGTTAGAATTGAAAATCACACCAGAAATTGAAGCTTTCTCTCTATTTCTCTCTCTATATTATCGAGTGTATTCTTATGAGTATTTTGATATCTTGAGTGTTGCTACACGGTGCAAGTTCATTCAGCGTTATTCCAGTCAGAAGTACTGCTCTTTTGAGGTAAGGGATAGTGAGGGAGATTATTTTCTTCATATATGATATCATTTCTTCAATATCATTATGCCGAAATATTGGTTTGATCTTTTTATCAAATTTGGAACTTTTTCATATTGGAGTTACTATTCATGAGTTACTATTCACGAATTACTATTCATGAGTTACTATTCACGGGTACTATTCACTACAAATTTGATTTTTTTTCTAACCAAATTATAGTTGATTTATGAATATTACTCTAGAGATTAAAATTATGTATTGATTATATTGATTTTATTATCATATATAACATTTTTATAACACTAATAATGATATTTCTCTTTGACTTGAGTGTAAAGATGGGTAGATTATTGGTATGATCGTGACTTGAATTGTTGACTGGTATGATCATGACCATTGAATTTATAATTGAATATCTTTATCTTAAGTGCAAAGGTGAATTGATCAACATGGTTATAATTATTGTTTATATAAATTCTGAAATGATTATATATTTCTTTTAGATATGAATATCTTTGGCAAAGATGACTTATTGATGAATATCTTTGGTCCGTAGTGCAAAGATGAATGATTTCTGATGAATATCTTTGACATGTAGTGCAAAGAGGGTCTGTTGATGAATATCTTTGGCCCGTAGTGCAAAGATGAATTTATTAGTATGATTATGAACATGAACTGTGATTTGGTATAACCATGATCTTTGATGTTTCAGGTGATGAAAATTATCTTTGTCCTGGATGAGGAAAAGAATTTAGAAAAACAATTACGATTATGAGTTATACACGTGATTGTGGACATGAATTGTTGATTGATGTTACAGAGATAAAATATTATTGGTGGACTTTTAACACAGAGAAGATAATAGATTTTATGGTCTATTTGACTCTTCTAATGGATTG
This sequence comes from Panax japonicus, assembly GCA_020205505.1. Classification (NCBI taxonomy): domain Eukaryota; kingdom Viridiplantae; phylum Streptophyta; class Magnoliopsida; order Apiales; family Araliaceae; genus Panax; species Panax japonicus. Next base: position 28,520,546 of record CM035094.1, on the reverse strand, counting down.
CTCGTTCCGCTGCAACTATGGTAGAAAAGTTTTATCATCTACCATATGTTCTATATCTCTGATTTATTACCGTTGAAGGCTATTGATAATTTATTTATCTTTAGTCATGATATTCTTTACTGAGCTAGTTGTGCTCACCCTTTTGATTTACAATTCCTTTCAGGTAATAAAAGTTTAGTTGGGTCGAGCGGGGGATAACAAGGGAGTAGAATGGTGGTCTATAGATGTTGAGGGTGAGGTGAATTTAACTTGGAAGGGTGTTTTGCCACTATCATACAAGATGTCTAATGACATACAACCTCGTGTCATCATAAGATATGATTGTGCTCATCCACTTACTGAGTATATTTACAAGCACTACCTTTATAATCTTGGTGTTTGTTTGGAGTTTAATTCCCAATTAGAGACAATGGAGATAATGATATGTCAAGAGAAGACTCATCATTGGGAAGAATATGATAATAATCTTCTCGTTTTTCTTTGGGGTCTATTGGGTCAACCAAGGATAATTCTGTGGCCATATGATATCTACCATAACCTAAAAGCATAGCCTCCCATGTACAAAGGTTTCCTTGAGCACTTCCCAAAGATTCTAATTTCTAAAATAGTTTTTGACTATACATTTATGTAAGATGTCATTGTGACGTGTTACAGTTGGTATATATTTGTATCCAAACTCACAGCATATGTGTTGTTGTATTTTGCACGACAACTGTTATAATAAAGTTGTAGTTGTTTTTCATACCATGTATTTGGCGACTCAGAATGGGTTGGATGGAATGGACCTATTTTGGGTTCGTTACACATTGGCCGTAGTGCAGGGGTGTTTCGATGATGTTGATTATTTATTAAGCTGAGTCACAACGATAAAACAGATGAAAAACCTTTTAAATCATAAAAGATAGTAGATTTTATTCTCTACTTGACTCTTTTAATGGATTACTTATTTCACTGCAGTTAAACTTGATGTTTGTTATATTGTATCAGTTTAACGTTGTTTAAGGCTAATGATAATTTATTCTACATTATCTTAGTCATAATATTTCTTACTGGGCTAGTTGAGCTCACCCTTTCTTTCACTGTTCTCTTCAGGAAATGAGAATATAGCTGGGATGAGTCGGGGAACGGAGTGATGGTCCTAGATGGTGCATTAGTAGTCCTCACTATTCTGTGAAATAGTGTGATAATAATTGTAATGAGGACTCCTTTTGAGTTTATATATTCTCTAGTAGACAATATTTGTATTCAAACTCACAGTTTATGTTTTGTCGTATTGTACACGACAGTTGTATTATTAAGTTGTATTTGAATTCTGTACCATCTATCTGGCGACTCAAGATGGGTGATGTATACCTAATTTTGGGGGCGTCACACTTACCATGAAATTAACTTCATGATAATCGGATCCATACATCTGATTCTCTTCTTTCTTATACTCCATTCATTCCTAAATAAGTGTCGTTTAAAGTTTTTGCACATAGATTAAGAAAGTCATTTAATACTATCATTTAATAATTAAAATCTGTGTAAAATTTTATCACTTTCCCTTTATGAGAAGTTAAAAACTATTAATACTAAGGGTAAGAAATTCTTGGGACAATGAGAGAATGTAAAGGTGATATAGGAAAGTAAATAATTTATTCTTCTAAAAAGTTGTAAACGACATATAATTTGGAACAAATTTTTTCTTTAAAAACGTCACTTATTTAGGAATGAAGGGAGTATAAGATAGGACTTTCTGACTCTCTTTTTTTTTGTTATTACCTCCTGATATTCGTTAACCATTAGACTCTTCGATTAATCTGAAATCGAGTTAATGTCTCCATTCACGATGCTCGAACTCAACACCTTACTTAAAGGGCACTGAGCTCCTTCCACTCGGGTCAACGGATGTTGGTAGGACCTCCTGACTCACTCATGAGTGTGCTGAGTCCTTGTCCATAACATATCCTTACACCATTTCACAAGAGCTTTTCTACGCCGACCGGTCCTAGCGACATTGCTAGCGACCGTTTTTTTTTTTGTTTTTTTTGTTTTTTTTTTTATAATGTCTCCCAAATAATTTATAAAATTTATTGGAATTGAAATTTTTACAAAATAAAGTGATTTGGATGTCATTTGGATACATATAAAAAATATGCATGTGCAGACTGTACAGGCATATTTTTTACATGTATCCAAATGACATCCAAATTACTTTATTCTGTAAAAATTTCTGTTCCAATAAATCTTAAAAATTATTTGAGAGATATTACAAAAAAAAAATAAAATAAAAAAAAAACCCGGTCGCTAGCAATGTCGCTAGGACCGGTCGGCGTAGAATTTTTGATTTCACAAACAAAAAGTCTACGGCGACAGGAAATGAGCGACCGGTCTAGCGACCGGTCGGAATTTTTTTTTTTTTTTTTTTTAAAATGTCTCCCAAATAATTTATAAGATTTATTGGAACTGGAATTTTTACAGAAAAAAGTGTTTTGGATGTACAGGCATATTTTTCACGTGTATCCAAATGACATCCAAAACACTTTTTTTTGTAAAAATTCCAGTTCCAATAAATCTTATAAATTATTTGGGAGACATTTAAAAAAAAAAAAAAAAAAAATTCCGACCGATCGCTAGACCGGTCGCTCATTTCCTGTCGCCGTAGAAGTGCTCTTTCACAAAAAACTTTTTATATTTAGAAAATTTACAAATTTTAAAAATATATTTTTATCATATATTTATCTCCGAAAACTAAAAATAAGGATCGTAGTAATTATATATAAAAAAAACCACGTACATTATGTTATTTTTATACTATCATCTGATTGAGACTAACATAAAAGGGAAAATGATAAATGAAACTTTTTAGTGTATAAATTAGGGAGAGTATGATTTTAGTATGAGTACTAAGTGGCAAGTAGTACAATATTTGATTGTCGTTACTTAATTATTACCCGATTTAGCTCCTGCATGGAGAAACTAGCTACTTCATTTTTTGGACTACCATTATATCATTTTCTTGCCAAATTTTGCTCCTACACGAATAAATCATTTTATAATTTGTTCTGCGGGAGAAAGGTCAAAAATACCCTAATTTTTATCGCGATGTCTATCGAGCACCCTATATTTTTTTAGTCCAAAAATATCCCTAACGTTACATTTTTTGGGTCGCCCGTGCCCTGCCGTTAACGGAAGACTAACGGGATTAGAATTTCGCTGACGTGACTGACAGATGGAGACTTAAAGAGAGATGGTTCAAAAATGCCCCTGACATATGTAAATATATCATTTAATCAAAACAAAAAAAATACTAAAATTCAAAATAAAAAAAAAAGCATAACATATTTACATCATTTAATCAAAATACTAAAATTCAAATTATTTTGTTAACTAATCAAAATAACTAATTAAATAAAATAAGTTGTATAACATATTTACATCATTTAATCAAAATACTAAAATTAAAAAACATAACATATTTACATCAAATACTAATTAAAAAAAACTAAAATACTAATTTAAAAAAATACTAACGTTTTTATTTACGTTAAAAGTCGCAGTAAAATATTAACGTTTTAATATGTTATACAACTTTAAATATGTTAGTATGTTATACAACATTTTAATATTAGTCTTAATATTAGTAATATTAGTTACTAATATTTTTCTTAATATTAGTTGTAAGACCCCAACTTATTATAAATAAAATTGAATTTTTCTTTATTCATTATTCTAAATTAATAAGGGTTAATTTGATATAATGCTTTGGTTATGGGTGAAATGTGAAAATTTTACAAAATAAGCAAGTGGTTACAAAATATTCTTTTTGTCGGGGAATATTCATTTGGTCGTGGAATATTCTTATTGTCGAGAATCTCCGTACGATGGCGCAGTCATTTGTGGGCCCCATAACGAAAAACGGTTGGATGAAAGAAAACGACAAAGATTGAGTTTTATAAATAACGGCATAAATTGTTACCGTTAACACTGTTGGATAATTGGTGGTTAAAATACAGTAATACGCGTGGTTGTACAGTAGCACACGGTATTACACAGTATGGTTGAATTATTTATTCGTACGTAAGAAGACACTACTCAATAATTGTTATAGTAGTTACTGTTCATTATTTTATTATATTGATTCAATAATTGCTGCATTGTTAGTTTATATTATTACTGTTTCAATAATTGTCACTGCACAGTATTTTCCATTATCAGATCAATAATTCATATTATTTGAATAATATTATCAGATAACATTATTGGAAATATCTAGAAAGTTTTGTCCAAGGAGAGGTTTGGTCACCTAATTGCGCGCCAGTAAGGAGAAATCCTTATTGGAAAGCCCCCTCTTTCATGGGAACGGCATGATTGTCATAATTGTGATTCTGTAATATTATTTAAGAATAATTAATTATTTATTCATATGATAAGAAAATATTTATTTGATATGGATATAATTGATGAATATATTATTTTATGTGGATATAATTAAAAGAATTAATGTTGAGGTGTTTTATCAGTATTTTGTCGGACTGGAAGAATTAAAAATCATCCGTTTGTGGATTTCGGATAATTTCTGTTTGGAATTTGGAAAAAATTTCTTCTGCAAAGTTGTAGAAAATTGAAATTCCTATAAAAATTCGCGAGATTCGAATTTTCTGAAAAAGGGGCTATTTATTGTGAATTATTGAAGTTCCGGGGTTCCGAAATAATTGATTTATGAAAGTTTAATTATTTATTTATTTCAAAAACGTTTTTTTTATTTTTTTTTCTAGAAGGTGAGCATGTGGAAAATGATAAAATCAGATTCCTTGGTGGTGGGCTTGAATATTTGGTAAATATTAATATTTTATTAATTTAGTCTCCTTTGGCGTTCTAGCATTTTTCTATAAATAGAGGGCTAAGTTAGAATTGAAAATCACATTAGAAATAAGTTTTCTCTCTTTCTCTCTCTATATTATCGAGTGTATTCTTGTGAGTATAGTTTGAGTGTTGCTATACGGTGCGAGTTTCTGTCAGCACTATACCCGAAATTCAGTTAGAAATATGATTATTTTGAGGTAAGGGATATTATTTTCTTCTTAAATGATATTATTTTCTCCAATATCATTATGATGAGATATTATTATGAATTTTATTGTGGAATTTCTACCTTTTTGTGTCGGGGTTAATATTCACGTATACGACACTATTCACGTATACGTCACTATTCACAAATACGACACTATTCACTGAAAATGAAATTTTCTTTTTTTCGTCCCAGATGTCTTTTATGGTTACTATCTTTGATTGTATCCATGTTTTGATCTTTATTTTTGAATTCTACTTCACACTTGGTTATTATGAAGTATTATTGAATTTGGATAACCCGAAATACGAATCCCTAATATTTATCCTTTTGTCTCACTGGATTCGTTCTTAAAAATGTTTTTCATCATCCTCAGTCCTTAATGGTGATACTTGATGAATATCTTTGGCCTGCAGTGCAAAGATGAATGATTAAACTGATGAATCTCTTTGGCCCGTAGTGCAAAGATGAACATGTGTTGAGATGAACATGACCAACTGGTGATACAAATGAATATCTTTGGCCTGTAGTGCAAAGATGATTAAAGATGTATATTGATTATTGTTACAGGGATGAAATATTGATTATGGACTTTTAAATCTTAGAAGACAGTAGAATTCATTCTCTACGTGACTCTTCTAATAGATTGTTGTTTCCCCTGCATTTGTTGATCTAAAACTTGTTGTCTATTATATTTTATCAAATTTTTCCCCGTTGAAGACTAACGATAATTTGTTGTATATTATCTTAGTCATAATATTCTTTACTAGGCTAGTTGAGCTCACCCTTTCTTTTTTGTTCCATTTTTCTTCTCAGGAGGTGAGAACATAGCAGGATCGAGTCGGGGTATGGAGTGATGGTTCTAAGAAGATGTTTTAGCAGTCCTCACTATTTCTATAAAATAGTGTTTAAATAATTGTAATGATGATTTATTTGCGTGTGGATATTGTCTAGAAGACAATATTTGTATTTAAACTCACAGTAGGTATTGTCGTATTTCACACGACATTTGTATTATTGAAGTTGTAGTTTGCTTTATGTACCATGTATTTGGCGACTCAGAATGGGTGTTGTATACCTATTTTGGGGGCGTCACATTTGGTATCAGAGCTTAGGGATATGGTCTCTGGTGGAGATCGGGGAATAGAACTAGGAGGGGAGAGATGAGTAAATCCTTCGCTAGTGTGTCCTACCTAAGCTTATTTGTTGGTCGGTCGTAATATAGGGATATTATGTGATACGTTAATTTGTTTAATTAACCCTTTTTCTATGGCAGTATTTAAGAATGGCTGCTGAGAACGTTAACAATGTAGTTTATGAGACGGTGGAACAACTTTTAGTCACAAACCAGGAGAACGTGCAACAGGAAGGCAATACTCCTCCTGTAAACAACGTTACCGAGTAAACGATAAATGATGGAATGTTTAGGAACTTTTAGCAGTTCATACAAAATCAAACGAGGGAGACTCTTGTGCAAAATATGGGTGGAAATGATGGCAACGCATGGTCTGTCACAGCTAAGCAGTTCAAGGAAATGGGACCACCAGATTTTCATGGAAAGCCGGATCCGATCAAGGCAGAAACGTGGGTCAAGAAAATTACCAAGATATTCGATGTCTTGGGGTGCACGGAGGAACAGAAGGTTCCATTCACCACCTTTATGTTTCGTGGTGAAACAGATTACTGGTGGGAATCTGTGAAGCATACCCAGCCAGCCGCACTCAACATGTCTTGGGAAAGATTTCAGAAACTTTTCAGTGACAAGTACTTTCCTGAAAGTATTCATCATATGGAAGAGGTAGAGTTTATTAGACTTGAAAAGAACAACATGACGGTGTCTCAATACGAGGCGAAGTTCGCAAAGTTATCCAGGTTTACACCTCATTTGGTGGAGAATGAGGAACGTATGACGCGGATGTTTTTGAGAGGTCTAAAACCCGAGATTCGTCAATACCTTATATCTCATAAATTTTCTCTGTATTCAGATGTTGTAAACATGGCTCAATTATTAGAGCGAGATAGTGAGTATACTCAACCGAGGGACCACAACCAGGGTCATATCGGTGACAGCAGTCATCAGAACAATGATAACCAGTGAGGGGGAAAGAATACGGACAAAGGCGGTAACCACTCAGGTGGTAATCGTGAACATGATAATAGGAGAGATGAGTCAAGTGGAAATTTCATAAAGAGGAGATTCAATAACGACGGGAAGACATCAGCAGCAACACCATCACCAACAACAAATTCTAGGGGAGGAGAACGACCGCCAGTTAGATATTACAAATGCGGGAAGGAGGGACATATCAGCTCAAACTGTCCACAACAATCCTTAGTATGTTACAACTGGAAAGGAAGGCCACATCGCTCGAGATTGTACTATAGCGAAACCATGTTCAGCGGGAATGGTGATTCCAAGGGCTGTCCCAGATAAGTCGAAATCAGCGGTTCCTGGAAGAGCATTTGTCGTGACTGGCCAAAACATGAGGAACCCAAATGAGGTGATCACGGGTAAGCTAATCTTGAATTCTTGCGAAGTTTATACCTTACTAGATACCGGTTCTACCCATTCTTTTATCTCTCCTGCTTGTGCTCAACGTTTGAACTTGACTCCGGAGAAATTAGATTTTGATTTATCTGTTGAAACTCCGTTGGGTGAAACCTTCGTTACATCTACAATTTATAAATCTTGCATGATCCAAGTTGGCACTATCACATTACCTGTTGATCTTATCTCTTTAAAGATACTTGCTTTTGATGTGATTTTAGGAATTGATTGGTTAACCACTCATCATGCCAAAATTGATTGTTTTCGTAAGCTTGTTAGTTTTCATATTCCTAACCAACCTGTCATACGAATTCAAACCACTAAACCACTAAAATCAGTCATTGTCATATCAAACCACAAATCTATTTGTTTATTGAAAAATGAATGTCAAGCTTTCTTAGCCATGTTATGGACTTGAACAATAATACGTCAGATTTGAATGATATTTTTGTTGTTAGTGAATTTCCTGACATATTTCTTGAAGAATTTCTTGGCCTACTCCCAGAGCGTGATATTGAATTTGTATCGACTTTAATTCCGGTACAAAACCCATTTCTAAAATCTCATATTGAATGGCTCCTATTGAACTTCAGGAGTTAAAAACCCAACTATAGAAGTTGATACCCGAGCCTCTATCTTATGACTTCCTTTGTGGAATGCACCGAAGCCAAACTCTCCGTAGGGGACGCCATATTCGTGCGGTAGTAAACTGATAGGTGCTATTGTGATGTGCTATCCAATATTGGGATATGAGTCACAGTTGAGAGCAACCTAAGTTAGTAATCGAAATACGTAGCTTTTTAGGCTTAGTTGGTTATTATCAAAGATTCGTGGAAAGATTTTCTCAAATCGCTACTCCATTAACTCAGCTGACTCGTAGAGATACAAAATTCGAATGAAGCGAGGAATGTGGGAAGAGCTTCGAAGAACTTAAGAGGAGACTCATTTCGGCACATGTTCTGACCATACCATCCTAGAAAAGCGAACGTGGTAGCTAACGTGTTAAGTAGAAGATCGTATACGAGTACGAGTACGATATTGTCAAAGACTAATTTCGTATAACTTACAAATAATAGAGATGGAGATGAAAACTCTAGGTACCCACGTGATGATGGCGAATATACGAGTAGAACCGACTGTAATCGAAAAAGTTAAAGCTGCTCAAGCTACGGACCTGGGGCTGATGAGTATGAAGAAGAAAGTGCAAGAAGGAGCTATTCCGGAAGCAAGAATCGATGAAGAAGGAATACTTTAATTCAACTCTCGACTTTGCGTTTCGAATGATTCTGACTTGAAGCATAGAATCATGATGGAGGCACACAATACCCCGTTTGTAATCCATCCTGGGAGTACCAAAATGTATCATGATATTCGACATATATTTTGGTGGAACAATATGAAGAGAGAGATTGCGGAGTTTATCTCGAGGTGTTTAACTTGTCAACGTGTAAAGGCGGAACATCAAATGCCAAAAGGTCCATTGCAACCACTTGAGACTCCGGAATGGAAGTGGGAACACATTACAATGGATTTCGTTACAGGTCTTCCCAAGGTGTCTCAAGGCATAGATGCGATTTGGGTTATTGGTGATAGATTAACCAAGTCTGCCCATTTCTTGCCGATACGTGAGACTTATTCCCTTGAACGTCTTGCTTGTATGTACGTGAATGAGATTGTGAGATTGCATGGCATGCCAGTATCCATAGTTCCGGATCGTGACCCAAGATTTACTTCACGATTTTGGGTTAGCTTGCAAAAAGCTATGGGCACGAATTTACGATTCAGTTCGGCATACCATCCTCAAACGGACAGACAATCAGAGAGGACTATTCAAACCCTCGAAGATCTATTAAGACTTTGTGTCCTAGATTTTAAAGGAAGTTGGGATAAGTACTTGCCACTGATGGAATTCTCCTACAACAACAATTATCAAGCAAGTATAGGCATGGCTCCATTTGAGGCATTGTATGGACGAAAGTGTCGATCTCCAGTATGCTGGGACGAGGTGGGAGAAGCAACGTTGTTGGGACCAGAATTAGTACGCATGACTACAGAAAAGGTCCAAATGATTCGACAACGTATTCAAACTTCACAAGATCGACAAAAGAGTTATGCTGATCTTCATAGAAAGGACGTGGAGTTTAATATTGGGGATCATGTACTGTTACGTGTTGCTCCATGGAAGGGAGTTACAAGATTTGAAAAGAGAAGAAAGCTCAATCCAAGATTTGTTGGTCCATTTGAGATTCTTGACCGAATAGGAAACGTAGCCTATAGACTCGCGTTACCTCCAAGTATGTCTCGTGTTCACAATGTATTCCACATATATATGCTTTGTAAATATATGAAAGACCCGAACCACATTATTGCGTTAGAACCAGACGAGATAGCTGAAGATTTAACATACGAGGAGATACCTGTTGAGATTTTGGATAGGAAAGAGCATGTCTTACGCACGAAGGTTATACCACAAGTTAAGGTTTTGTGGATAAACCATGCAATTGAGGAAATGACATGGGAGTTGGAATCAGAAATGAAAGCGAGGTACCCTCACCTGTTCGAAACACCGGGTACGTACGTCAATTTTGAGGACGAAATTTTATAAGGAGGGGAGGTTGTAAGACCCCAACTTATTATAAATAAAATTGAATTTTCCTTTATTAATTATTCTAAATTAATAAGGGTTAATTTGATATAATGTTTTGGTTATGGGTGAAATGTGAAAATTTTACAAAATAAGCAAGTGGTTACAAAATATTCTTTTTGTCGGGGAATATTCGTTTGGTCGTGGAATATTCTTATTGTCGGGAATCTCTGTACGATGGCGCAGTCATTTGTGGGCCCCATAACGGAAAACGGTTGGATGAAAGAAAAAACGACAAAGATTGAGTTTTATAAATAACGACGTAAATTGTTACCGTTAACACTGTTGGATAATTGGTGGTTAAAATACAGTAATACGCGTGGTTGTACAGTAGCACACAGTATTGCACAGTATGGTTGAATTATTGATTCGTACGTAAGAAGGCACTACTCAATAATTGTTACAGTAGTTATTGTTCATTATTTTATTATATTGATTCAATAATTGCTGCATTGTTAGTTTATATTATTATTGTTTCAATAATTATCACTGCACAGTATTTTCCATTATCAGATCAATAATTCATATTATTTGAATAATATTATCAGATAACATTGTTGGCAATGTCTAGAAAGTTCTGTTTAAGGAGAGGTTTGGTCACCTAATTGCGCGCCAATAAGGAAAAATCCTTATTGAAAAGCCCCCTCTTTCATGGGAACGACCTGGTTGTTATAATTGTGATTCTGTAATATTATTTAAGAATAATTAATTATTGATTCGTATGATAAGGAAATATTTATTTGATGTGGATATAATTGATAAATATATTATTTTATATGGATATAATTGAAGGAATTAATGTTGAGGTGTTTTATCAGTATTTGGTCGGACTGGAAGAATTAAAAATCATCCGTTTGTGGATTTCGGATAATTTTTGTTTGGAATTTGGAAAAATTTTCTTCTGCAAAGTTGTAGAGAACTGAAATTCCTATAAAAAGTCGCGAGATTCAAATTTTCTGATAAATAGGCTATTTATTGTGAATTATTGAAGTTCCGGGGTTCCGAAATAATTGATTTTTGAAAGTTTAATTATTTTTTTATTTCAAAAACGTTTTTTTTATTTTTTTTCTAGAACGTGGGTATGTGGAAAATGTTAAAATCAGATTCCTTGGTGGTGGGCTTGAATATTTGGTAAATATTAATATTTTATTAATTTAGTCTCCTTTGGCGTTCTAGCATTTTTCTATAAATAGATGGCTAAGTTAGAATTGAAAATCACACCAGAAAAAAGTTTTCTCTTTTTCTCTCTCTATATTATCGAGCGTATTCTTGTGAGTATACTTTGAGTGTTGCTATACGGTGCGAGTTTCTGTCAGCACTATACCCGAAATTCAGTTAGAAATACGGTTATTTTGAGGTAAGAGATATTATTTTTCTCTTAAATGATATTATTTTCTCCAATATCATTATGCTGAGATATTTTTATGAATTTTATTGTGGAATTTTTATCTTTTTGTGTCGGGGTTACTATTCACGTATACGGCACTATTCATGTATACTGACACTATTCACAAATACGACACTATTCACTGAAAAATAAAATTTTCTCTTTTTCGTCCCAGATGTTTTTTATGGTTACTATCTTTGATTGTATCCATATTTTGATCTTTATTTTTGAATTCTACTTCACACTTGGTTATTATGAAGTATTATTGAATTTGGATAACCCGATATACGAATCCCTAATATTTGTCCTTTTGTCTCACTGGAGTCGTTCTTAAAATTTTTTTTCATCATCCTCAGTCCTTAATGGTGATACTTGATGAATATCTTTGGCATGCAGTGCAAAGATGAATGATTAAAATGATGAATCTCTTTGGCCCGTAGTGCAAAGATGAACAGGTGTTGAGATGAACATGATCAACTGGTGATACAAATGAATATCTTTGGCCTGTAGTGCAAAGATGATTAAAGATGTATATTGATTATTGTTACAGGGATGAAATATTGATGATGGACTTTTAAATCTTAGAAGACAGTAGAACTCATTCTCTACGTGACTCTTCTAATGGATTGATGTTTTCGCTGCATTTGTTGATCTAAAACTTGTTGTCTATTATATTTTATCAGATTTTTCCTTGTTGAAGACTAACGATAATTTGTTGTATATTATCTTAATCATAATATTCTTTACTGGGCTAGTTGAGCTCACCCTTTCCTTTTTGTTCTATTTTTCTTCTCAGGAGGTGAGAACATAGCAGGATCGAGTCGGGGTATGGAGTGATGGTTCTAGGAAGATGTTTTAACAGTCCTCACTATTTCTATAAAATAGTGTTTGTATAATTGTAATGAGGACTTATTTGCGTGTGGATATTGTCTAGAAGACAATATTTGTATTTAAACTCACAGTAGGTATTGTCGTATTTCACACGACATTTGTATTATTGAAGTTGTAGTTTGCTTTATGTATCATGTATTTGACGATTTAGAATGGGTGTTGTATACCTATTTTGGGGGCGTCACATTAGTAATATTATTAAATTTTAATATTTTAATATGATTAAGTACTAATATTAGTAATATTAACATTTTTTTAATATAAAAAAATATTAACATTTTTAATAAAAAAAATAATGTTTTTTAAAAAATTTATAATATTGTAATATTTTTATATCAAAAAATATTAACGTTTTAATATTAACCTCATATAAAAAAAATTAATATTTTAAAAATATTAACGTTTTTTAATATCAAAAAATATTAATAAAATATTAACATTTTTTAATATTTTTAATATCAAAAAATTAACGTTTTTAAAAAAAATTAAAATATTTTAATTAGTATTTTAGTTTTTTTTTTAGTATTTGATATAAATATGTTATGTTTTAAATTTTAGTATTTTAATTAAATGATGTAAATATGTTATACAAATTATTTTATTTAATTAATTGTTTTGGTTAACTAACAAAATAATTTGAATTTTAGTATTTTGATTAAATGATGTAAATATGTTATGCTTTTTTTATTTTGAATTTTAGTATTTTTTTTGTTTTGATTAAATGACATATTTACATATGTCAGGGGCATTTTTGAACCTTCTCCCTTTAAGTCTCCATTTGTCAGCCACGTCAGCAAAATTCTAACCCCGTTAGTCTTCTGTTAACGGCAGGGGCACGGGCGACCCAAAAAATATAACGTTAGGGGTATTTTTGGACAAAAAAAGTATAGGGTGCTCGGTAGACATCGCAGTAAAAATCAGTGGTATTTTTGACCCTTCTCCGTTTGTTCTGCCAAAATAAGATTTCGTTATATATATATATATATATATATATATATATAGGTATCCATCTACAGCAACCGGTTGTTAGGAGCAACCCCTTTTGACCCAGCCGCTACAACCTATAGCAGCTTATAAAATAAAAATAAAAATTTGTCTAAGGCCGGTACAGGTTGTAGCAGCTTGGCCAAAAGGGGTTGCTCCCCAACAACCGGTTGCTGTGGATGGAATCCCTATATATATATATATATATAACTGATCCGGTCCGGACTCCCGTACGGAAGTAAAATCCAGACCTTTTTTTTACTTCTTTTTTTAAACAATTAAAAAAATGTTTAATATTTTATAGAACGGAATTTTTTTTATAATACAGTGTTTTGGGTGTGATTTGGATACATATAATAAAATATGTATGTACAGTCTGTACAGACCTATTTTGTTATGGGCCGGACTTTGGGCTGCAGATTTTTGACCCAGTAAAAATAGAACCTTTTTGGCCCGTCCGTTTTTTACCCGGCCCGTTTGGGCTGGGCCCGCCCGTTTACCAGATCTAGTATTATATGTGCATTATTGTTAATAAGAGGGGAATGATTAGTATGAAGTTATTTTTGGTCAATTGATCAATACAGTGTCGACACGCAGGCCGTGAGGTGATCTCTTTCTGCGTGTCAGCATTGTATTGATCAATTGACTAATTTATTATGAAGTTAAATTCATGATAATCGGATTCTAACAAAAATGAATACTTGAAAATAATGGTAATAAAATCCACGCACCCTCATAAAACCGAAACACAATTATTTTTTATAAAAACAAATAAATGAACTCTTTTGACCGTTTAAGATTTGAACTTCAAATATTACTTTTTTGAGTTAAATAAGTTATTTTTAAAATAAGTTATTTAACACGTAAAAGATTATTAACCAAAAAAATAATATTTTTATATAAAATTTTGATGTTTCTATATGTACTTCTCTCACATAAAGGTGAGATCCATCTTACTATTTTATAAGAAAAGATCGCATAAAAATATCAAAATTAAGTGTAAAAATAGAGCTCCCCTATTAACTACTTCCTTCATCCCATTTTATCTGACGTTCTAGAAATTTTCACATAAATTAAAAAAAGATGTAGTTTTATTATTCTACTCTTAAATAATACTTTGAACTCATTTAATTCTCCATTAACACCAAACTTGAAAAGAAATGAAAAAAAATAGAATTTGAGTACTCCGTATTTATTTTATCTCTCCGCCGGTGCCTAAAGTCTAAACAACACCATCGCGCAGGGCACAATACGCACCAACAACCTCCCACTGTCGAAGGAGATCACACACACAGCTTTAGCTCTGCTGTTCTTGCCCCCCTTTGCCCGTTCTCTCTCTACACGTACACTTCCTATAACTATACATCTCACTTTCGAAGCTTCTTCCTCTTTCTAACTCATCGGATTTTGGATCGGGTTGTGCTCGCAAGATGGATCCGTCGGCCGAGGAGATGATCCGATGGTTCTGGACTAGAGAGGAGACAGAAAACGAAGTTGAAGGCTTCTCATAAATGTATCCTTGAAAATGAAAGAATAAAATTTGAACTGTTTTTTGAAAACAGAGAAAATAACCATTAATGGTGGTGGATAATAAAGGGTAGAAAAGTAAAACAAATAAGCAAAGTTGTTTTGGTTTTGTAGAATGTCAAATATTTTGGGAAGAAAAAAACACTCTATAATGGGATGGAGGGAGTATATGTTTGATTTGGAACTTTTGAAGCTTTAACTCGCAAACCTAATTTTTAAACCCCAAAATTTAGTGCTTAAAAATTTCATAAACTAACTTTTCTAAAGCACCAAATAAATGCATTAATGCACCGAAAGGAACAAGTCACTCATTTGGTGAACTTAAAATTTCATTTAGTACTAAATGTAATTTATTATCAAAAGCATAGACTAATGTTATTTTTTTTTTGACGACAATACTAGTAGTATTAAAGATTGGTTGTACCAAAATATAAATCTTTATTAATTCAAATTATTACCAAAAAAACTTAGATACCTAGTTTACATCCGGAATCACCCCTGTAACAACCCAAAATTACAACTCAGCCACCAATAACTAATGCTATGGCGCCTACAAATCCTCCCCCACAATCAATCCCCTCGCCGGAAAATTAAACAAAGAATATATACACCGATCTCTGCCGTTTAAAAACTAGCTATCTTCAACGACGTTACAGTAACAGCTATCCCTATCGTCGACTTAGCCACGTCAATCTCGAAAGAATCATACCTCATAAACAGCTCCACCAACAACAACCTCGACGCGAGCACGACAAAATCTTTTCCGGCACACTGTTTGTTCCCGACTGTTGGATTCTCCGTCTCCGGTCCATTAGACCAGAGCACGTGCTTCAATAATTCTTCACTCTCCTCCCCCACAAACCGGTCCGCAACAAACTCCTCGGGCCGGTCAAATATCTTTGGGTCCTTGGTCGCAAATGGTTGGTACCCGAATAACAACTCCCCCTCTTTGACTTCAAACGCCGCGTCATGAGATTCAACGATGAGATCACGTTTAGCTCGGCCGTATTGTAACGCCACCGGCGGCTCTATCCGGAGCGATTCGTATACGGCCGATTTCATCAGCGGCATTTGCTCCATCGCCGCCATTGTCACCTTTCCGCCGTTGGATCTGATTACCGATCTGATCTCCTCAGCTAATTGGGTATGGAGTTTGACTCCAGCTCTTCCGATCCATTTGATCATATTGGGGAAAAGAAACTTCATCCCGCCGAACGAATTAAAGCAAGTGGCAAATAAGAGATTATGGCAAGCTTCTTCTTTCGAGATCCCGATTCTTTCAGCTTCCTCAAAGACAAAATCTGATGATTGAAAAAAGAATTCGTACAATCTGTTGTAATCCTTTTTCACTAGAATTGGAGGAAGAGAGAAAGTGTGGATCAGTAATTCTTCTAGAAGCTTTGGGAGGCCGAGGGTTAGTAATGGATGAAGATTGAACAAAACCCATTTGCTGATCAGTTTGGGTCCGTCGAGTCCGAGTTTCGTATCGGCCGGATTTGTATCGTGGAGTGACCGAGCCAGGAAGTTGAACGCGGCTTGATCGTTGGCTTCGCTGAAGCTGGATTTGCCTTGACTAGCTATTTCGCTCTCCAGCTTTTCAAATAGCTCGCTGTAGCTGGCTTGGAACTCCGGGATCACTTTGTCGCGCCGAGATTTGAGGAGGAAGAAGAGTAGCCGCTTAAGCTTGCCGTGGCTCGGCTCGCTGGGATCGAGATAGGAGAGAATACGGTAGCCGCCGGTGAGTTCAGTGGAGGGCATAAATGTCCCGGTGAAGAGATTTTTCTTTTCTACCTTAGTAACGTCGAAAAGAAGCGGAAAACTTTTGGCGTCGAGGAGAACAACGACGTTTGGGTTGGAAGAGATGAATGGGCCAGGTGGCATGTTGGCTCGAAAAACAGTCGACTGGTATTTTTGTATCCGGGACCTGAAGTATTCATCTCGGCCTTGGTTGTAAAAGTAGTCGAGACGATCATTTAATGGGCCAACGAAGGGCAGCCCGTAATCTCCCGGGACTTTACGGATCGGGAGCCTGGTAGATTCCGGTGGCGGCACCGCTGCGGAAACGGATAGTTTTTCGGACACCGAGGCGGTGATAGGCCGAAGAGTGAGGCGACGTGAGTAGGAATACTTGGATGATCTTTGCAATGGGAATTGTTGGTGTTGGAGTGAAGGAAATGGTAAAGAGGAGGATGCCATTTCTAAAATGTGATATTACTACAATTTGGCTTTAAATATGTAAATTGTAGTAGTAGTAGTATTAGTAAGAGGAGGACTCAATTATTGTATGATGGTGTGATAGATGAATTTTGAAAGAGCCAGCCTATCTACTACTTTTATATATATATTGAAGTGGAAAAGGGTTGTGATGGTAATTGGGATGGTGCAGTGGGACAAGTAATTGTAACATATATTATATATATATATATATAGAACAAGGATAAAATGCATACCCCTTATCTTATTCATCCGTACTCACCTCCTTTTAGGCGACGGTTTCGGTCATACAACCGTCGTCTATACTTTTAGCGACGGACAACCTATAGCGTCGTTAAAAGTATAGACGATGACTGTATGCTCGAAACCGTCGCCTAAAGGGGGTGAGTACGGGTGAGTAAGATAATGGGTATGCACTTGATCCGGACTGTATATATATATATAGTCTGAATCTTAAACTCACCCCTTATTCAACTCACCCGAGTTCACCCCCGTTTAGCGACGGACCCGACGACGATTCGGTCATACAACCGTAGTCTATACTTTTAGCGACGGACAACATATAGCGTCGCTAAAAGTATAGACGACGGTAGTATGACCAAACCGTCGCCGGGTCCGTCACTAAAGGGGGTGAGCTCGGGTGAGTTGGATAAGGGGTGAGCTTAAGATCCGGACCGTGTGTATATATATATATATATATATATATATATACGGGGTTCTATTCACAGCAACCGGTTGCTGTGGAGCAACTTATTTTTGGCCTGTTGAATTTTTTTTTTTTGCTTTAGCTGAAATTTCAACAGGTCAAAAAAGAGTTGCTCCACAGCAACCAGTTGCTATGGATGGAACCCTTATATATATATATATATATATATATATATATATATATATATATATATATGAGAATCGATTCATAATTAACATTTTAAAAAAATCTATCTTTACAACACATAGTGAGCATCCAATTAAAGATCTAACGATTTAATAGAGATCCTGTCCGTAATTTAATTTTAAGTATTTCGTAATTTAATACTGCGAACGAGATAAATGTCCAAAATACTCTCCTTATAAAAGTCATTCGTCCGCAGTATTAAACCGCGGACGCTAAGTATTTTTGTCCAATTAAAAAACTGCGGACGCTAAATATGGTAGGTCAATTGGTCAACGACGTTGTATTAGCTAAATTCAGATTTTTTTTTTAGTCTTCTAGGCTCCGAAGTATTAAATTGTCGATGCCAAATGACTTCGACGCAAATGACTTCAGGATCGGGACGATTACTTCAGGAAGGATTCAGGATCGAATTTGGCTTTAGGAAGTATGATCAGACTTTGATATGTCTTTTGCTTCCAATTTTAATCCCAATTCATTTGTTTTACGGAATCTTAAACTGTCGATGCCAAATGACTTCGACACAAATGACTTTCGAGATCGGGACGATTACTTCAGGAGGGATTCGAGATCGAATTTGGCTTTAAGAAGTATGATCAGACTTTGATTTGTTTCTTGCTTTCAATTGTAATTTCAATTCATTTGTTTTACAGAGATATTGAAGTACAACAACCAAAGATTCTTTATTGACCGTTCCTAGGTTTGTTGAAATTGTTTTATAGGGTTGTACTATTTGGAATCATCTCTCACGTCGTCCTATTAGAATCAATTGGGTCTTTATGAAATTGATTCCAAACTTGGTTTAATTTTCAAAGAGCCTTTTTTGTAGTCGGCCTGTGAATTATTTGTTGGAAAGGTTTCCTTAGAGTTATTTGCAAGAATAAGAAACTGAAACCGTTATATCCTTGGTAATGGGTTTCTCCTTCATAGGTTTCTGTCCCAAAAGAGTTATCACTTGAAATTTCTCACTAGATCCTTCACAATCTGTTGCGGTAATAACAGGAACCTGCACACAGAGAAATCCTTGGTTCTGGAAGGTGTGAGTTTTTGGAGATTTAGAGAGAATGTTTGGTATTTTAAAATTAAAATTTTAAGTGATGATGACCATTTTTTAGTAGTGATACTGATTAGCAATATATCTATAACTGATATATCTCTTTGATTAACACCAACGGATATAAAATAAGAAGTTATCATGAATATCTCATATCATAGTTGGAATAGAAATAGGATTTCAGCAGCTAATATATATCAACAGATATAATAACTATCAGTTAAAAAGATTTGAAATTCAAGTCAAACTATGATAGCTAGAATGAAGGAAAGAAGGAGTTCAACATATTTTGTTTAGTCAATACAATTTCATTTAAAAATAGTAATTGAGGTCCACCTCATGTGAGAAAGAAGCTTGTAGAACTATCAAATTTACTTTTGAAAATATCAATTATATATATATGGGTCCCATCATTTAAATTATGTATAACATTAATTAATTTTTACATCAATAGTATTATTCAATACATGAGGAGGGCTTGCTTGTGCACGATTATTTGTAAACAGTTTGTGCACATAGAATTACTCATAGCAATATCGATAACATTAATTGTATTCTTATCTATGGAATTAATAAAGTTTTTAAAAAATATCAAATTTACTTCGTGGAAATAACAATTCTCTTTATATATAAAGGATTAGGCACACTCTATCTATTGTAACGACCCCAAAATTCATACAATTTAATTCTCAACTTTCGTCGTTAATAACACATCTACCTTCTGATTTTACATCATTATTCGATGTTAAACTTTATAAAATATGGAATAATTTAAACTTTTATGTCTCCTTACTTTAATTCCCTGAATCAAAACCTTTATCAACTATATGTCTTTGAATTAATCTTATTTTATGATTCACTTTATCACTGTTATCATATTAAATTTTATAATTCAATCTAATAACCTTTACATAACAGATAACTATAACTCTAGCTTTACAACTCAATATAAAATTATACATCATAAAACATTTAATACATCTCATGAGTCTTAATCATGTTTTAAGGAAATAGTAACTTTAACTAAAATATACATTTTCGTATATTATTTCTGATTCACTTCATCCAAGTAGCACATAGTGTTATCTTCAATCCTTAACCTGCACAAATGGTTATTTGCAAGGTTGAGCTCGACAGCCCAGCAAAATCTAACAGCTTTCATGCATCACGTAGCATATAATAACATGCTCAACATATATCTCATAAACATTGGACTAGCATGACGTACATGTTACAGTTCATATAACAAGTATAAAGATGTATAAAGATTGAGTTCCTTACTCAATCAGCATGCTTTACTCAATCAACATAGTCATAAGTTGACTTTAACATTTTATACATTCAACACATATATAACACATCATGCTCTTTGCAATTAAGATTTAAAACAATTAAATTCACATAGCAAATAGGACCTGAAAGACTTTCCTTGATCGTTGTTTACCAATAACAGTTTAACAACTTACAGTTATCTACACTTCACGTGCCCTACACAATTATATAATCATGCACATCAACTATTAGTCACACAACAATGCATAATAGTTGTAATGTAAACTTTACTCTACCTCCCATAACCCTTCTTATTAATTAATACACAATGTTCAATTTGATTGTGTTAACTTTCAACTTATATTTCACTTTATTTCATATTCGAAGTTCATTCAAGTATTTAAGTCTTTCTAGGACTACTTATTGATTTTATATTAATACTATTCAATATCTTATTATATTCATTTCATTTGATTTAAAACACTTTTTATGTTCATTATCGCTTATCACGGCGTTTCGACGTTTATTCGTCACATGCCCAATTTGTCTCTTTTGTGTGTGCTTAGTATACGTATACAACTTATCTAATATATCATTTATTAATGTTAAGCATCATTATACTTCATAATATTCATATTATATAACTTCGAACAACATTTAATATCATCGACATTACTATACTTGTGTATGTGCATGTCTGACGCCCTCCGATTGCCTCCGAATACGCATCAGTCACAAAGATGACCATTTTGACTACTGTTTCCGACCTCAAATTGAAACACTTAAAGAATAAAAGTTGTAGGTCTATTCGTCTTCGTTCGGGATCATCTTGAATCACCTTAATCGGAGTTCGTATGAAAATGTTATGCCTATTTTACTAAAACAGGTCAAAACAGTTACACCTGACATAGTTTGGGCGCAGCTGCGCCCAATTAAGCCTTGGGCACAGCGCAGCTGTTCCCACGATTTTTGACCCTTTTTCTTTTACTAATCTTCATAACTTGAGTTATATACATCCAAATTAGTCCATTTTGATTCTATGGATTCGTAATTCATAGAACTAAAACATATTAGAATTCTAACAATTTATAAAAACATTAACCAACCTAAAATTTGACCCAAAATACATGTTCATACTCTATTTTCATGTTTTAAACACATTTAGCGAATTCAATCGCCACGACTTTGTTTCTTAATCAAATTGATTCATTCAACTTCCGTTCTTTTCGTTTCTTATCTTATTAACACAATCAATCACCAATTTTACAATTATAACATAAACTCCTAACCAATTTTAGTCTCAAAACAGACACAAAATACATATATTAAACAAAACTCATAGTATTCATCTTTAACATGTTCTCATGAGTTTGATTACTCTAAAACCACTTTTAGATGATATAGAATGGATTATACAAACCCATTAACATCTACAACCAATTCCTTAAGAAATCCAATTTATCAATAAAGAACCCAAGAAATAAAACTTAAGCGTTTAGAATTGATTCTTACCTCTTAATTCTTCCTAATCTTAGTTTGGTGATAAAGAGCAATTGCTTAATCTCCTCCTTAATTCTCATTGACTCTTCATCCCTCTTCTCCAATTCTCTCTAAACTCTCTCTTTCCCTCTGTATTTTTACTGATATCTAACCTTAGGGAAAGAAATAATATGCATAGAAATAAACTGATATGACTTTTATGTCTGCATCAGTTATAATAAGCCAAAGGTCATAAGGCCTTGTTTGGCTACACATAATTCCCCTAATTCCAATTTATTTTGATAAGATTATATTATATAGTTTTTATTTGTCACACTTGTAACTATTTTACATAACTTACAATAATAATTATAATTTTTATTATAATTCTTCTGATGATTAATAAATAATCATATATCTAATTTAATTAATAAATTAGATTTAAACAACGCTTTATTTAATTTACTTATTTTCTTTAATATTAAACAACTCATTTAATTTAATTAATTCATTAAATTAAATCTTCAATGAATAAAATTTACCTTTGCTTTAATTTAATTATCATACACACGTAACTAAATTATTATACCATAATTTCATAAATTATTTATTTTTCTCAATAAATACATTATTTAAAATATTTATTTAATTCAATAAATATTTAAAATTAATTACCAAATTCATTTAATTTCTCCAATAGTTGACTTAACTATTGAACCTCACTTTCCCAATATATGAATATATATTTCTCTTCACACCAGATCACATATTTAAAAAAATATATAGCATGTATATATACATACTCAAACTCAAAATATCTCATAATAATAATTTTAATTATTCAATTTCTATTTTAATAACTTATAAAAATTCAGGTTGTCACATCCTTCCCTCCTTATAAGGATTCCATCATCGGAATCACCGAAACCCTACCTTACTCAGGTTTTCATCAAATTGATCTCTTCGTTGAATAACTTCAACATATTACCTTAATATAGATTTTATATTTCCTACTCCCACCATTTTTGATAATAAATTCTTGTAAGTTTTATTTCACAACTATCACTTGAACTCAATTATATTTTGAGTATTATATATTCTTTAACCCATTCATTTCCTTTTCTAAGGATCATTATCATAAACACTCAGGATATTACATTCACCCATTCTTCTAAGAATTTCGTCCTCAGAATTTTATTAATCTTTATTCATTCAATCTATCAAAGTAGATTTTATGTTAATGCTTTATTCATTCATTAGGTTCTATAACCAAATTCTTTCTCTAAGGATCTTTCTAAGATCATCATATTCCTCACATCTTCATCATCTAAAAGTTTCACATTTCTCTTCTTTTCTAGAATTTCATTTATTTCTTGAATAACAATAATATTCCATAATTGCTCAATAATTGGGAAGCGATATGAATAACAGGAATTTAAAAGATTCCAAATCATGCTGA
Organism: Panax japonicus; assembly: GCA_020205505.1. NCBI lineage: Eukaryota > Viridiplantae > Streptophyta > Magnoliopsida > Apiales > Araliaceae > Panax > Panax japonicus. The sequence goes on along the minus strand of CM035094.1, from coordinate 28,497,145 downwards.
GGGGTCACAAGACCGTGAACTCTATTCTCGGTTTACTAGTGCTTTAACTCAATCCTTCACACTGCAAACCATAGTGTTATCAATCACAAAGACGGAAAAAACCCTCCTCACGTACACTAGGTGGCCAGCGTATTGTACCACTATATTGGGCCGCAACGTAGTGTTTTGTAATGACTATATTCGTTACGCTCGGAACCATTGTCCCCGAAAACATATCCCTTTATAGGGTTGTTCACCTCACCTTTTCAACATCTGAATCCGCACCAAAAAAATTTGGGTTGGCATAACTTTTCAATGAACGTTTGAATTTCATGAACATCTTTCAATAATCTTCTAGCTGAATCAAATAGAATAGACTTCTACAACAATCCGGACATCAATCGAAATATATACATATATATATATATATATATATATATATATATTTCCATATTTAAAAAAATCTCAAAACTCTTTTTATGAAGTCATGATACCGCACTGTATTTATAGTCCATTTGAGGATTCCGTCATTTGGTGATTTTATCATACTACATCATACCATAGTGGGCTGACGATCCTTAGATCACATCCAACACTAAGTAATACTGCATTGATGACTCCATCATTTTTTTCATCTCTGCACCAGGTTCCATGATACATTGATGATATAAAAATACATTTTGATATATTTCAAATCATTTTTGTCTAGCCGAAGCAATTAGCATAGACATACGAATAACGGTATTGTTTTTAAAACTCATTGGTTTCATCATTTGATCCAATGTTTTTCAAGAAAATAGAAGTGCAAACATCAGCACGAAGTCAATAAATTTCAAAAGTCTAGCATAGCTAGTAAATTTAGAATATCTAATTTTCTCCATCAATTTCAATCTTTATACTAAATATTCTTGTATTTCAACTTACCATCCTCCTATACCCCTAGTATAGTTCATCAAACTTACCACACATTGGAAGTTCAGAAACTTGCTACAATAATATGAGTTTAAGAACTTATCCTAGTCAGACCATAGGCGTCCATTCGCTGAGGGGTTCAAAACATACCATATTATTATAAGCCACGAACTTACCATATGCATTAGTTTTAAGAACCACACCTAATCCTAATAATATCTGACTAATCTTAATAGTTTTTAACTATCAAATATACACATGAGAAAAGAATCACCTTTTCACCACATATACATTGATAGCGCGACACCAACATTCCAATGATTATCAATATGATAAACTGAGTGCACGCACAAAACCCTCACCCATACAAAGATTTGTACAACTCAACCATCACATGAGTCCTCAATTGAAATCCCACCTAACTCTATCTTGTTTATAACTTGCTCTTTGCTTGATACGAATTCCTCGTATCACATCATCTATAACTCCTCGTGAGTTATCTCATACTATTTCATAGTACATCATTTTCATAGCATCAAGCTATAATTATTCAAACATTACCGACCATCTTTCTTTTATAACTTAAACTGATCACGTCGTGATCTTATTCTATAACCATCTCCCTTAAAATTCTTTTCATAACTCGTGATCGTTTTATTTTACGATCCCCTTTCTTTCCTTTCATTTACAAAATTATTCGTTATCTTGGCCATTGGAGTTAGGTAACTCCCATTTCATATCTACATATCTCTTCAAGATTCTTCTTTGAATCTTCTTGTTTATATAACAATTCATGTTTTAAGAATTTCCAACTTCATTTATATTGTTCAACATTTCATTCAAGTTCCACATTTTCATCATACGTATCCATTTTCTCCACTTGGTACACATCGAGTCTGTAATAGTTTCAATATGGTACGCTGAGTGGTTTCCCACAAACAACCAACAAACTAGGTTCCAAGTTGCTAGTTCATATATACCTCCGCTGTGAGACCCCAGATTTTATGAATAAAGATATAATTTTTTTGAAATATTTGTTTTTAATATTATGGTGTGGATTTGAGATAATGTTATAGTTATGGGTAGTATTTATAAATTTTGCAAAGTATGCAAGTTATCATATTATATTCGATTGGTCGGGGAATATTTTATCAGGGAATATTCGTGCAACGGCACAATCATTGGTGGACCCCACAACAGAATTATTGTCTGATTGAGAAAATGACAAAAATATTTTATGAAAATAACGGCGGAAGTTTTACCGTTAATACTGTTGAACTACTCGGTAATAAAAGTACAGTAATACGCGTGGTTGCATAGTAGCACACGATATTGATTATTGATGCTTACGTGATAAGTCATTCAGTTTTGTTGGTATTATTAATGTAATAATACAGAAAAGCTTTTAATATAAAACAGAATACTTTTATAAAGTTATTCTATAAATAGGATATACTATAATCTATTATGCATAGTATTGCATAGTGTCTGCATAGTATTTTGTATAGTAAAATCTTTTTATATAAAACAGAATATTTTTATAAAGTTATTCTATAAATAGAATATATTATATTTTATTATGCATAGTGTTGCATAGTGCCTGCATAGTATTTTGCATAGTAAATTTTTTTTTATATAAAACAGAATACTTTTATAAAGTTATTCGTTTTATTAGATTATAAATAGAATATATTATATTTTATTTAAAAGATTTCGCTTTAAATATGGACCGTCGGATTAAAGTAAATCAATCTGGACCGTTCATGAGTTAGTTACTATGCAGTCTATTTTTCTATAAATAGAAGCTCATTCCTTCTTTATTTCTTACGAATTCACTGAAACTATAGAGAGATAACTATAGAAAGAAAGAAGAAAAGTATTCTGCTACCTCACTACTCATATATCCAGTACTCTTCTTCTTAAGGTAGGGAGTATTATTTCTTTTGTATTCATGAAGAGAACTGCTGTTATTCCATTCTTTATTATTCTGTTGGAATAACCTGTATATGCGGGCTACCCAATACTTGGTGACATTCTTCTATTATTTCGTCTTTATTATTCTGTTGGAATATCCTGTCTGTGCGTTTTACGCCGGACCTGATTCCGTCTTTATTATTCTGTTAGAATATCCTGTCTGTGCGTTTTACACCGGACTTGGTTCCGTCTTTATTATTATTCTGTTGGAATATCTGTCTGTGCGTTTTATGACGAACCTGATTCTGTCCTTATTAGTATTCTATTGGAATAACCTATCTATGCGAAGTACCGCATGCATAGTGATTTCTATTTCTATTCCATTCTTTATTATTCTGTTGGAACATCCTGTCGGTGCGAATTTCGCCTGACCTAGTTCCGTTATTTAGTATTCTGTTGGAATAACCTGTCTATGCGAAGTACCGCATGCAATGATGATTTCTTTTGTTATTCCATTCTTTATTATACTCAGTTGGTTAAAGTTTTGACTTCTATACATCCATAAAATTAGTGGAATATCCTTGATATTTGCACTTCATTCAGTATCTTTTCATGGAAATATTCTTCTGAGCATTCTTGAATTTTACTCTACAAAGCAGTCTCATGATGACAATTTGAACATTATTAGTTCCCTGGATAAATTAATTCTTGAACTTGTTTTATTGAATTCTTATATCATTGTCATCATCCTCATGTTTATATTTTTTTGAAAGTCATTTGTGGCTTGTAGTGCATAGATGGACTTGGTATAATTATGACCAAGGATTATTCGGCGTAATCATGACCGTAATGATAAAAATGATGTGATAAAAGTCCTCATTGGTCTGTAGTGCATTGATGGACAGTTGTTGGCATGATCATGACCATTAATGAATACACAAATATTCTTGGCCCGTAGTGCATGGATAATTATGGGCGTGATACTAAAGAATATCCTTGGCCGTAGTGCAGGGGTGATTCGATGATGTGGATTATTTATTAAGATGAGTCCCAGCGATAAAAGTGATGAAAAACCTTTTAAATCATAAAAGATAGTAGATTTTATTCTCTACTTGACTCTTTTTTAATGGATCGCTTGTTCCGCTACAAGTTAAACTTGATATTTGTTATATTGTATCAGTTTAACACTGTTTAAGGCTAATGATAATTTATTCTGCATTATCTTAGTCATAATATTTCTTACTGGGCTAGTTGAGCTCATCCTTTCTTTCATTGTTCTCATCAGGAAATGAGAATATAGCTGGGACGAGTCGGGGAACGGAGTGATGGTCCTAGATGGTGCATTAGTAGTCCTCACTATTCTGTGAAATAGTGTGATAATAATTATAATAAGGACTCCTTTTGAGTTTGTATACTCTCTAGTAGACAATATTTGTATTCAAACTCACAGTTTATGTTTTGTCGTATTGTACACGACAGTTGTATTATCAAGTTGTATTTGAATTCTGTACCATGTATCTGGCGACTCAAGATGGGTGATGTATACCTATTTTTGGGGGCGTCACAGTTGGTATCAAGCTTAGGGATATGATCCCTGGCTAGGATATGAGAATAGAACTAGGAGGGGAGAGACTTGGAATTCCTTCGCTAGTATGACCTACCTAAGTTTATTTGGTATTTAATTGGTCGGTCAGAGTATAGAGATAATATGTGATATGTTAATTAACCCTTGTTTTGTTGTAGTATTTGAAAATGGCATCTGAAAATGTTGAGATAAGCAATGGATCACAGGAGACTGTTGAGTCTCAACAAATCAATAATCAGGACAATGTGCAACAGGATGGCGATAATCCTCCTGTAAACAACAACACTGATCAATTGACGAACGAAGGTACGTTTAAGAGCTTTTTAGAATTCATGCAACATCAGGCGAAGACGGCTCCTGTTCATAATGCAGGAGGAAATAATGGCAACCCACGGTTGGTCACCGCTAAGCAATTCAAGCAGCTGGGACCACTGGAGTTTTTGGGAAAGCCAGAACCACTTAAGGCGGAGACGTGGTTAAAGCAGATCACCAAAATATTTGATGTCTTGGGATGCTCCGAGGAGCAAAAGGTTCCCTTTGCCACCTTTATGTTGCGTGAAGAAGCAGATCATTGGTGGAAATCTGTAAAACGTACCCAGCCTGACGCACTCAAGATGTCTTGGGAGAAGTTCCAAGAGCTGTTCAATGACAAGTACTTTCCCGAAAGCATTCGTCACATGAAGGATGTGGAATTTATCAAGTTGGAGCAAAACAACATGACCGTATCGCAGTACGAAGCCAAGTTTGCCGAGTTGTCCCGATTTGCATCCCATTTGGTTGATAATGAGGAGAGAATGACGCGAATGTTTCTAAGAGGTTTGAAACCTGAGATACGTCAATATCTTATCTCTCATAAACTGTGTTTGTATTCAAATATTGTTAATAGGGCTCAGTTATTGGAGCGCGATAATGAATCAACTAAACCAAAAGAGAGCAGCCGACAAAATGATAATACCAGTGATAACAGTCATCAAAGCGGTGATAATAAGCATGGAGGGAATCAACATGTCAGAAATGGTAACAACTTCGGTAGTAATCATGGCCAAAATAATAAGAATGAACATTTCAAGAAGAGAAGGTTCAACAATGACATAAAGACGTCGGCACCAGCACCCGTTTCAAAGGAAGAAGAACTGACCACCGGTCGTATGTTTCAAATGCGGACAGGAGGGACACATCCGTCCAAACTGTATGCAGCAATCCAAAACGTGATTTAATTACGGAAGAGAAGGTCACCTAGCTCGATTTTATTATTTGGTGAAGTCAAGTCCAGCTAGGATAGTGAATGCCAAAGGATGTCCCAGACAAGCTAAAGCATGTAGTTTAAGAAATAGCATTTTTTTTCGTGACAAGGAACCTGAATAAAATTATCACGGGTATGTTAGTCATAAACTCTTGCGAAGTCTATACCGTGTTAGATACCGGCTCTACTCACTCTTTTATTTCACCTAGTTGTGTTCAATGTTTGAAGTTAATCTCCGGAGAAGTTAGACTTTGATATATCTGTTTAAAATCAGTTCGGAGAAACCTTCGTTACCTCCACTATTTATAAATCTTGTTCAAATCAACACTTTCACGTTACGTGTTTATCTTGTCTCTTTGAAAATACTTGCCTTTGATGAAATTTTAGGAATCGATTGGTTAACTACTCATCATGCTTTTTGTAAGGTTGTTAGCTTTCATATTCCTAACTAACCTGTTATGCGAATTCAAGAAACCAAACCACTAAAAGTCAATCATTGTCATATCAAGCCATAAGTAAAGAGCCCCGATCCTTTCGTTGTTGACTTTCTTGTGTGGAATGCACCGAAGCCAGACTTTCTGTAGGCGATGTCGTGAATGACGATGGAAAGTTGATAGGTATCAATGAGACGTACTATCCAAGTCTTGGATGAGGGTCACAGTTTGAATGATATTTCTATTGTTAATAAATTTCCTGACGTATTCTTGAAGACTTCTTAGCCTACCCCTAGAGCATGAAATCGAATTTTGTATTGACCCCATTACAAAACCCGTTTCTTAAACCCTCAAATATTTCTTCAACTAAAATGAACGTAACATGCGCTAAAGACGTTGGCTCGAGCTGTTGAAGATTACGATCGTACCATGCAATATCATCGTAGGAAAATCGAACATGGTAGCTAACGCGCTGAGTAGAAGATCGTATGAGGTTACAAATGCGAATATACGAACCCACGTGAAGATAACGAATATACGAGTAGAATCGACTTTTATCTATAAAGTTAAAGTCGTTCAAGCTACACACCCAGAGCTAATGAATGTGAAGAAGAAGGTTCAAGAGAGCATTATTCTAAAAGCAAGATTCGACGAAGAAAGGAAATCTCAACCCTCGATTTAATTGACCCATTTGAAATCCTCGATGAAGTAAGAACTTTGGCCTATAGACTCGTTTTACCGCCAAGTATGTTGCGTGTTTAGAATGATTTTTTTCATATCTATGTTACGTAAATATGTGGACGACCTGAACCACATTATTAAATTAGAACTAAACGATATAGCAGAAGATTTAACGTATGAGGAGATACATGTTAAAATCTTGGATAAGAAGGATCGTATTCAACACTCAAAGGTTATACCTCAAGAGTTAAATTTGAAGTGAAGTCAAGGTATCCTCACCTGTTCGACATACTAGATACGTACGTAAATTTTGAGGGCGAAATTTCATAAGGATGGGAGATTGTGAGACCCCAGATTTTATGAATAAAGATTTAATTTTTTCAAAATATTTGTTTTTAATATTATGGTGTGGATTTGAGATAATGTTATAGTTATGGGTAGTATTTATAAATTTTGTAAAGTATGAAAGTTGTCATATTATATTCGATTGGTCGGGAAATATTTTATCAGGGAATATTCGTACAATGACAAAATCATTGATGGACCCCACAACGGAATTATTGTCTGATTGAGAAAACGACAAAAATATTGTTTAATTGAGAGTCAAGGACACAGAGTCTTAATAGATCTTCAAGAGTTTGAATGGTCCTCTCTGACTGCCTGTCCGTCTGAGGATGATATGCCGAGCTAAATCGTAAATCCGTCCCCATATCTTTTTATAAACTAACCCAAAATCTTGAAGTGAATCTTGGGTCTCGATCAGAAATTATGGATACTGGCATACTATGCAGTCTTACAATCTCGTTTATGTACATACGAGTAAGACGTTCAAGTGTATAGGTTTCTCGTATAGGTAGGAAATGAGCAGACTTGGTCAATATATCAACAATGACCCAAATTGCATCTATGCCTTGAGAAATCTTGGGAAGACCAGTAACGAAATCCATGGTAATGTGTTCCCACTTCCATTCTGGAATTTTAAGTGGTTGCAATGGACCTTTTGGTACTTGATGCTCCGCCTTGACTCGTTGACAAGTTAAACACCTTAAGATAAACTCTGCTATCTCTCTCTTCATATTGCTCCACCAAAATGTATATCGAAGATTCACGATACATTTTGGTACTCCCAGGATGGATTGAAAACGGTGTTGTAAGACCCCAACTTTTATAAATAAAAATAAAATTTCTATAAATATCATTTTTGAATATTATGGAATTAATTTGATATAATGTTATAGTTGTGGGTAATATTTATAAATTTTTCAAAGTACACAAGTTGTTATATAATATTCGATTGGTCGAAAAATATTCGTTTTAGCAGGGATTATTCGTACAACGGCACAATCATTGGTGGACCCACAATGGAATTATTGTCGGATTGAGAAAACGACAAAAATATTTTATGAAAATAACGGCGGAAGTTTTACCGTTAACTGTTGAAACACCCGGTGTTAAAAGTACAGTAATACGCGTAGTTGAACAGTAGCGCACGGTATTGATTATTGATGCTTACATGAGAAGTCACTCAGTTTTGTTCAATTATTGCTATAGTAATTGTTGTCAATTTTGCTTGTTAGTTGGACCCCCATTTACCCATTTTTCAAAATAGTCGGTAAGAAGTTATAAAGTATATATATATATATATATATATATATATATATATATATATATATATATATATATATATATATATAAGCATGTGGGTGACTGTGGTGGTTTTGGTGGATTTTAACAGGATGCATTATTTTTCAAAGATTTGGACTTAGTGGCCAAACTTTTCAAACAAAGCATTTTGTAGATAACAAGTCTCAGGAAGGAATTTTTATAATATATATATATATATATGTATGTACTAGTATATATATTATATTATTTTTTTATAATGTATTATATATATATATATGTATGATGAGTGCAAGTGGGGAAGGAAAAGAAATTTGAGGCAGTCACGGAGGAAGTTGTGTATTATTATTATTATATATATAAATAGAATATATTATATTTTATTGCATAGTATCCTTTCTATTTTCCTATAAATAGGATGCTTAGTTAGAATTGAAATCACACCAGAAATTTCAGAGAATTCTCTCTATAATCTTGAGCGTATATCTTTAGACCTTTAAGAATCTTTGAGCGTAGTGCAAGTTTTCTTCAAAAATATCATCGCCCTACAATCAGAATACTTTTCTTTTACAATAAAGAATATTTTTTGTTGTACTCGTAAGGGGTATTATTTCTTTTGTATTCATGAAGAGAACTTCTGTAATTCCATTCTTTATTATTCTGCTGGAATAACCAGTATACGCGGACTACCCTATACTTGGTGACATTCTTCTTATATTCCATCTTTATTATTATTCTGTCGGAATATCCTGTCGGTGCGTTTCACGCCGGACCTGGTTCCATTCATTATTATTATGCTGGAACATCCTGTCTGTACGTTTACGCCGGACCTGGTTCTATTATTTATCATTCTGTTGGAACATCTTGTCTGTGCATTTTACGCCGGACCTGGTTTCGTCTTTATTATTCTATTGGAATATCCTGTATGTGCGTTTTACGCTAGACCTGGTTCCGTTATTTATTATTCAGTTGGAATAACCTGTCTATGCGAAGTACCGCATGTCTGGTGATTTCTTTTGTTATTCCATTCGTTATTAGACTCAGTTGGTTAAATTTTTGACTTCTATACTCCATGAAATTAGTGGAATATCCTTGATATTTGCGCTTCATCCAGTTTTTTTCATGGAAATATTCTTCTGAGCATTCTTGAATTTTAATCCACAAAGCTGTATCATGTTGACAATTTGGACGTTATCGGTTCCTGGAAAAATTAATTCTTGAACTTGTTTTATTGAATTCTTATATCATTGTCATCATCCTCATGTTTATATTATGTTAAAAGTCATTTGTGGCCTGTAGTGCATAGATGGACTTGGTATGATTATGACCAGGGATTATTCGGTATAATCATGACCGTAATGTTACAAATGATGTGGTAAAAGTTCTCATTGGCCCGTAGTGCATTGATAGACAGTTGTTGGCATGATCATGACCATTGATGAATACACGAATATCCTTGGCCCGTAGTACATGGATAATTTGTGGTCGTGATACTAATGAATATCCTTGGCCGTAGTGCAGGGATAATGTGGTTTATTTATTAAGTTGAGTCTCAGCGATAAAAGTGATGAAAAACCTTTTAAATCATAGAAGATAGTAGATTTTATTCTCTACTTGACTCTTCTAATGGATTGCTTGTTCCGCTGTAGTTAAACTTGATGTTTATTATATTTTATCTGTTTAACACTGTTGAAGGCTAATGATAATTTATTCTGCATTATCTTAGTCATAATATTTCTTACTGGGCTAGTTGAGCTCACCATTTCTTTCACTGTTCTCTTCAGGAAATGAGAACGTAGTTGGGACTAGTCGGAGAACAGAGTGACAGGTCTAGATGATAGCATTAGTAGTCCTCACTATTCTGTGAAATAGTGTTACAATAAATATAATGAGGACTCCATTGAGTGTGGATATTGTCTAGATGACAATATTCTTATTAAAACTCTTAAATTATGTTTTGTCGTATTTTACACGACTGTTGTATAATAAAGTTGTATTTCATTTTTGTACCATGTATTTGGCTACTCAAGATGGGTGATGTATACCTATTTTGGGGGAGTCACAGCTGCGCCCGTTAACAGAAACGAGACCTGAAGCTACTGTTCTCGCGATTTTTGACCCTTTTTCTCATACTAATCTTCATAACTTGAGTTATATACATCCAAATTAGTCCGTTTTCGATTCTATGGATTCGTAATTCATAGAACTACAACATACTAGAATTCTAAAAATTATAAAAATATTAACCAACCTAAAATTTGACCCAAAACACATGTTCATACTCTATTTTATGTTTTAAACACATTTAACGAATTCAATCGCCACGACTTCGTTTCTTAATCAAATTGATTCATTCAACTTGCGTTCTTTTTGTTTCTTATCTTATTAATAGAATCAATAACCAATTTTATAATTATAACATAAACGCCTAACCAATTTTAGTCTCAAAACAGACCCAAAATACATATATTAAACAAAACACATATTATTCATCTTTAACATGTTTTCATGAGTTTGATTACTCTAAAACCACTTTTAGATGATATAGAATGGATTATACAAACCCATTAACATCTACAACTAATTCCTTAAGAAATCCAATTTATCAATAAAGAACTCAAACAATAAAACTTAAGGGTTTAGAATTGATTCTTACCTCTTGATTCTTCATCTTTAACATGTTCTCATTGGATGAGGATGATTGATCTCATGATCATTTGTGTGGAGACACTAAAGCAAGTATGTAGGTGCTTATTAGAGAATAAGTTCACTGAACGTGACTCGCTAAGGAATACCTAATGGAGTTTTACTTACACGTCAATAGGAATTCCTGTAGTGATAGTAGTACAAGTGATCCTTGGACTTGAGATCATCATAGTATCTTGTGTATGATGAGTTATACTTTGACTTATTCCTTAAGACCCTTAGGGTATATCAAAGGGTATGCTTGGGTATAATAAGTTGTACATGGAGATAATGTATGATCAATAAAGAATCTACCACTTCTAGTAAAAGAAGAGAAATGTCTTATGTGATTCGATAAATGACAACTCAGTAGTCCTTGGCCAAGGCAGAATGAAATTAGAAAGGAGTTTCTAATTTGCATTATTTGGTGTTGTGCATTTAAGAGTCGAAATACATATAATTAAATAAAATAAGACTTGACAGTAATTCCATGTCTTATATTTAATTGGAACATTGTATGGTGGAAGGATTGAATTGTACGGTAACTATTTACTCAAAGGTTCTTTTATGATTAATGTTGAAATCTATATTATCTGGAAAGTCGTTGATCGCTAGGGAGGCTTATCCCTATTGTAGAATAAATATTATTTATTTAAATAAATTATTAGTTTAATTTATTTATTTAAATAAGATTAGAATTGTTCTAATTGATTTATTCACAACCGGTTTAATATGGAGAACCTAAAGGGTCACACCATAAAAGGAAGAATAATTATTTAAGAAGTTAATGGCATAATCGTAATAATAAGTTAAGTATATTTAATTTAATCTATGGTGATAGAATAAATTAAATAACTTAATATTTATTATTTAATATTTTAGAAATATTAAATATAAATTAATAAGAAGAGTCTTATTATTATTATTACTATTATTATTATTTAATTCCTAAAGGAGTTTGGGAATTAATTAATAAAAGTACTCTCATTTATTCTTAATAAGATTAGGAGGCTAATTAATTAAAAGTTTAATTAATTATCTCTAATAAGATTAGGGAGCCTAATTAATTAAAGGAATTTAATTAATTAAAATAAAACTCAATTCCTTAATTGTTAAGGATGGATTTCCAACATCTATAAATAAGAGGAGTCTTATTATGGGTGTGGAAGAGGTTGACGTATTATTAGAATACGTAATTCCAATAGTTGGGAGAGTACGCCTTTTTTCTATAGAGATAGAAAAACTAGGGTTTAGCCAACCACCCATCTTCTTGAATTCTTCTTCTTCCTTGGTGGATCACCTCTAGAGGTCAAACACTTGGGTGGCTAACGTTGATCAAAGGAAGGAACCAAACCCGGTGGATTCAAGTTGAACGCGAAAAGAATTGGAGGTGAACTTGTACCTGAGGAAGCTCGGATCTTCAAGGGTATGGTTCTTATTCTTTCTTTTTCGTTTAATTAATAATTGTGCATAAAGGGTGATCCGGGTTTATGGTTTGTAAAATTTTTTAAACTCTGATTTTACACGTTTCCGCTAATTTTTACAATTTGATTGCGTTCTTGAATATTACAAACCTAACAGTGGTATCAGAGCCAAACCTTTATGCGAATTATTAATTGTTTTGATTTGATATGTATATTGATATGTGTTTTGAACAATTTAATTGGGCATAATTTTGTTGTATAAAATTTATTTAAAAAAAAAAAAAACTGGTACTGTTTGTGATTTAAGGGAGAATCACGAATTCCTGCAATTCACGTGTGGGTAGAATCACGAATTCCTGCAAATTGTTTTTTTTTTAAAGAAGCTGCTGATTCGTGGGTTGTTTACAGGAGATTCAAGTTTTTTTTCATTTAACCATGTGTTGCACGGAAATCAAGAGACTTGTTTATATATATATATATATATATATATATATATATATATATATATATATATATATCGGTATATATAATATTTTATTATTTTATTATTAAAATAAAAGTTTATTTTAATCTTAAAATAAAAGGTTTATTTTAATTTTAAAATAAATGATTTATTTTAATTTTAAAATTAAAATTTCATGCTAACTAATTAGAGTTGGAATTGGATTCCATGATAACTAATTGGAGTTGAAATTGGATTCTATTTTTCCTTAAATAAAGGAGTTTATTTAGATATGAAATAAGATTTCATATTATTCAAAATAAAAGAGTTTATTTGTGAATAGGAAATAGAATCCTAATTTTCCTTAAATAAAGGAGTTTATTTAGATATGAAATAAGATTTCATATTATTCAAAATAAAGGAGTTTATTTGTGAATAGGAAAGAGAATCCTTGTTTTCTTTAATAAAAGTTTTTTTTTTACATGGAATTGGATTCCATAATTAATTAAAATAAAGGAGTTTATTTTGATTAATGATTTTGATTAAAATAAAATAGTTTATTTTATTCAAAATTGGATAAATAAAAATAAAATAGTTTTATTTTGATTTAAATTTGGATTAAAATAAAGGAGTTTATTTTGATTCAAAATTAGATTTTATACTAACTAAATTTGCCCATTAAATGATATCAATATATATATTAAATATTTATTATTCATGAGATGATTGTTATTTATTGATGCATATGGTGATGTGTATGATAATAAATGGGATTGATTATGGACTATTGACCAATGCGATTGGATTTTATTTTAGTTGGATGCATGAATATATGGGTTTTGTTAAATGGGGTTTGTGTACCTCGTCTTCTCTAATTTTTCTTAATGTAAATTCTAACTCACTCCTATGTACTTCCCCTTGACTGCTGATCAAGGTTTCTATTTATTTTAAAATAGTTTTGTAATAGGAATAGTTAGAATTAATTTTGAAGAATTGGAGATCAAGGATTAAGGAGCGCGTGAAGACCCGTTTGTAATGGAGCCCGGGTTTTAAATGTAATAGTTATATTTAAATATTAATTTTTGCACCCCTAGGGTTTGACCTTTTGGTTCACTTGGTGGCTCTAGTGAACCAAACTAGAATAAAAGTCCATAATCAATCCATGTAGAATATAGTATTCTATATGTGCATGCTTATATTATATATATTATATATTATGCAAACATGTTTCGCATGTTAATTAATATAACGCGTATTTTATATATATATGTGCATGCGCGCTAAACAAGATGGGACAAATTAATAACAAAACCCTCAAATATTTTATATTAAGTTGTAACGTTCAAAGATATTTGAAATATCGAACGTCGCCTTCTAGCATGATAGAAACAATAGAGTTTTGAATATTTAATATGAGTTTGTTGTGCACACACAAGGCAAGTATTAAATATTTAAGATGTTATTTTTATTACATATGATGTTTATAAGGAATTGAACATTACTGCTTTGTTGTGCACACACAAGGGCTGTAGTTTTCTCTTCACTTATATGGAAATGTTGGGTCTGACTTAACTTAAATCGTTTTAGTTCGGATGTGCACACACTTGACCATTATGATTTAAGAGGCAAAATAAAAGGAGTTACATAGTTGATGTAATTGACAAGAGTTGTCTACCTATTTATTTATAAATAGTTTGTTGTGCACACACAAGGCTATATACATTTGAAATGGGATCCTTATTCTCACTAGCAAATCTTTAATTAGATTTTGCCGAACTATATAAGTGAGGGTAATATAGTTTGAAGAAAATAGTGGGAGATACCAATTTAAAATAAGACCTAAATTATTTTGGTAATTAATAAAAGAATGTATGTTAAAATGTTGTTAATTACAAATTCATTTACAGAATTTTATAATGTCTAAATCACTATCACTGCGAAGCATATTAGATGTTATTTAACTGGACCGCATTAAACGGATTGGTTAAGGTAATTGAGAATAGTTCTCACGGCTGAAAAGCTATCTTATGTCCTTAATACGCCTATCCCTGCAATGGTTGCAGACAATGCCTCTGAGGGAGAGATTGCTACTTTTAGAAAGTGACAAAATGATGCACAATTGGCTCAATGCATCATGCTCGCATCCATGAGTAACGAGCTTCAGCGTCAGCATAAAACTATGGATGCTCTCCTATTATATTCCTGCACATCAAGTAGTTGATGGTGAGGAAAGTAGGACTGATAGATATCAGATATCTAAGGAGCTCTTCCGATCTAGAATGACCGATGACACTACGGTACAGATAAAAGTCCTTAACAAAATCAATTTGATTGATCAATTAGGACAACGGGTTTTGTCATGGATGGAGAGTTAAGCCAAGATTTGATCTTGCACTCACTTTCGGACTCCTTTCACAATTGTTGTGAATTTTTCATATGAACGAGCTAGATATCAGCCTCGCTGATTTGCTTAACATGTTGAAAAATGTTGAGAGTTACTTTCCAACCAAGAAAGACCAAGTCTTACTGGTAGGGGTCAAATGATCTTCTGAAAAGAAGAACGATTCTAAGAAGGTAAATAGAAAGGAAAAAACAAAGGATAATAAGAACAAAATTGATACGGATAACAAAGGAGTTTGCTTCCACTGCAATAAGCCTGGACACTGGAAGGAAACTGCAAGAAGCATCTTGCAGAGGCTAACCAAAGAAACTTAGTGAAGTTTCGGTTATAAATACAAATTTGTTCATGATAGAAATAAATTTTTCTTTAAGTCAAGGTTCTACTTGGGTATTGGATACCGGCTTTGGTTATCATAAATATAGATTTATGAAGGGACCAAGCAGAAGTAGAAAGCTAAACAAAGATAAGCAATCCTAAGTGTGGTAAATGAAGCAAAGGTTGCTGTATTAGCCATAGGAACTTATAGTTTAGCAATGCCTACAGGCAAGTCTATTAAGTCAATAAGTTGTTATTGTATTCCAGTTCTCGTTGGAAACATTATTTCTATTTTATTGTTGGACAATGAAATCTTTGGTATTATATTTAAGAACAATTGTTGTTCTATTTATAATAATAATGTTTTGTATAGAACTGAAATATTACTTAATGGATTTTGTATACTTGACTTACGTGAAAAATATATTTTTTGCAAATTGAACAAATTAATATAAGAAAAGGAGATGATCATTCAAAGAGTTGAATGAATGTATTTGTTCAAATACAAGTGTGAATTATTTGAAAGGTTCAAAGAATTCAGAAGTGAAACAAATTGGCAAAGTATTAATATTCTTTGATTAGATCAAGGAATAAATACTTGTGCAATAAGTTTCTAGATCATCTTAAATGGTTTTCTCATAATGGACACATCCTGATACGCAATAATTGATTGATGTATCTGAATGGAAAAATCGTACCTTGATGGACATGGTGCGGTCCATAATGATTTTACCGACATTCCAGTATCCTTCTAGGATCATGTCCTAGAAATGGCTACATATCTACAAAAAGGTAACCTCAAAATCCGGCCCCAAGACTCCATAAAAGTTATGGACAGGGAGGATTCCTAATATTAAGTATGTTAAGATAAGGGGTTGTCCAACTTATGTGAAAAGGTTTCAAATGATAAGCTTGGGACAAAATTTGACAAGTATAGATTTGTGGGACATCCTAAAGTAAGTTTAGGGCATATGTTCTATAATCCTACTTATCAAAAGGTGTTTGTTGTGAAATACGCTACCTTCTAAGATAAAGGTGTTTATCATTGAAGGGGCTAGTGGGAGGATAATAGATCTTGAAAAGTTCAAGAACCACAAAATACTACAAGTCAAATAAGAGGAACCTATAGATAGACCTATTGTACCACAACCGAATCGTAAATCTGGAATTGTACCGAAGATACCTAGGAGGTATGGATTCATCATGGATGATGATGATGAGGTACGTATCATAGAAGATGATGATCCAGTTATATACGATGAGTTAAGAGTTGTAGACACTTAGAGAAATGGATTGAAGCAAGTTTCTCAAATAATGGAACATTCATTTTGATGAGACAATCAAAAGAGTTTGATTTATCAAAAATAAGAATGAACCAAGTGTGTACAAAAGGGTCAGTGGGAGCATCGTGAAATTTCTAGTATTATATATTGATATACTACGGATGAGGAATAACACACCAATGCTACAATCAGTTAAAGATAAAGTTGTCTAAACATTCCTCCATGAATGATTTAAAAGGATGCTCGGCTTAACCCAAGGAACGTATATTCATTTGATGCTAAAGTCGTTTAGCATGACAAACTCCAAGAGATATCTCATGTTGATGAGCCATGGAGTGTATCTCTCTTAATAGTCCCCATAGACTCCTAAAAGAGAGATCGCATGAGTGACAATCATGTATGCAATGAAATATACGCGACCTGATGTTGATCAGTTATATTCTGGAGAAGTTCACTGTGAGACAGTGAAAAACATCTTAAAGTACTTAACCAACACTAAGGATGTGATATAATTCATGGCGGGTCTGAATTAAAACTAGAGGGCTTAACAGACTCAAGTTTTTCAGACAGACTAAGACGACAGAAAATCCACTTTAAGGTAAAGGGTTACCTTGAACGGTGGTGCAGTGAATTGGAAAGGTTCCAAACAACAAAGAATTGTTGGTTTAGTGATAAAGACAAAGTATATAGCTATAAATGAAGCTACAAGTTGATTGTTTGGATGAAAAGTTCATTACAGAACTAGGAATAGTTCCTAAGTCTCATCTTGGATCTAAACATGTGTTGTGGTACTTTCATTTGATTATAGGAATCATTGAAAGATGGGAAATCACTATAGAGATAGTGGACTCTCAAGAACAACATTATATATCCATTAACTAAAGCTTATCCAACAGCAGGATAATCGTCACTTAGAGAAGAAGAGCATGAGATACCATGACGATTGGCTTTAGTGCAAGTGGGAGATTGAAAGTAATATGCACACAAGCCAATCATGTTTGATGATAAAGCATATACTTTGTAACAATCTTATTCATTTATTAATAAAAAGTATTAATTTATTAAAGGCTTTTAATTATCTACATGTTGCTGTTTTATAATATGTGATAAACCCATAGTTTTAAGCAATGCTTTTAGAATAATGATGATGATCATTCTAATGAGATCTAAATTCTTAGAAAGCTTAAAACTAAAATAGTTCCCAATCATTGGATTACTAAATTGGGGATTAGTGAATCCGGATAGATTGGTACATACGTTGCTTGCTCATTGGATGAGGATGATTGATCTCATGATCATTTGTGTGGAGACACTAAAGCAAGTATGTAGGTGCTTATTAGAGAATAAGTTCACTGAACGTGACTCGCTAAGGAATACCTAATGGAGTTTTACTTACATGTCAATAGGAATTCCTGTAGTGATAGTAGTACAAGTGATCCTTGGACTTGAGATCATCATAGTATCTTGTGTATGATGAGTTATACTTTGACTTATTCCTTAAGACCCTTAGGGTATATCAAAGGGTATGCTTGGGTATAATAAGTTGTACATGGAGATAATGTATGATCAATAAAGAATCTACCACTTCTAGTAAAAGAAGAGAAATGTCTTATGTGATTCGATAAATGACAACTCAGTAGTCCTTGGCCAAGGCAGAATGAAATTAGAAAGGAGTTTCTAATTTGCATTATTTGGTGTTGTGCATTTAAGAGTCGAAATACATATAATTAAATAAAATAAGACTTGACAGTAATTCCATGTCTTATATTTAATTGGAACATTGTATGGTGGAAGGATTGAATTGTACGGTAACTATTTACTCAAAGGTTCTTTTATGATTAATGTTGAAATCTATATTATCTGGAAAGTCGTTGATCGCTAGGGAGGCTTATCCCTATTGTAGAATAAATATTATTTATTTAAATAAATTATTAGTTTAATTTATTTATTTAAATAAGATTAGAATTGTTCTAATTGATTTATTCACAACCGGTTTAATATGGAGAACCTAAAGGGTCACACCATAAAAGGAAGAATAATTATTTAAGAAGTTAATGGCATAATCGTAATAATAAGTTAAGTATATTTAATTTAATCTATGGTGATAGAATAAATTAAATAACTTAATATTTATTATTTAATATTTTAGAAATATTAAATATAAATTAATAAGAGGAGTCTTATTATTATTATTACTATTATTATTATTTAATTCCTAAAGGAGTTTGGGAATTAATTAATAAAAGTACTCTCATTTATTCCTAATAAGATTAGGAGGCTAATTAATTAAAAGTTTAATTAATTATCTCTAATAAGATTAGGGAGCCTAATTAATTAAAGGAATTTAATTAATTAAAATAAAACTCAATTCCTTAATTGTTAAGGATGGGTTTCCAACATCTATAAATAAGAGGAGTCTTATTATAGGTGTGGAAGAGGTTGACATATTATTAGAATACGTAATTCCAATAGTTGGGAGAGTACGCCTTTTTTCTATAGAGATAGAAAAACTAGGGTTTAGCCAACCACCCATCTTCTTGAATTCTTCTTCTTCCTTGGTGGATCACCTCTAGAGGCCAAACACTTGGGTGGCTAACGTTGATCAAAGGAAGGAACCAAACCCGGTGGATTCAAGTTGAACGCGAAAAGGATTGGAGGTGAACTTGTACCTGAGGAAGCTCAGATCTTCAAGGGTATGGTTCTTATTCTTTCTTTTTCGTTTAATTAATAATTGTGCATAAAGGGTGATCCGGGTTTATGGTTTGTAAAATTTTTTAAACTCTAATTTTACACGTTTCCGCTAATTTTTGCAATTTGATTGCGTTCTTGAATATTACAAACCTAACAAGACCGTCGCCCAAAAATGCGCATGAATTATTTTTACTGACGGTCAGACAATAGCTATAGCGACGGTCGCCTACCGTCGCTATAGATGCTTTTGGCGCCAATTATTGATTTCCTATAGCGACGATCCCGACCGTCGATATATGTGTTCTAGATTTTTAAAAATAATTGTTGTTATTACACAATATTTCTTATTTATTTTGCCTGTTAACAAGTATAATTACATTCAAACCATACCATCCAATCTGAATATAACATTTAAAACTAAAATATCTTTCTAGGCCTACAAGATATTCTTTAGAATATCTTGGTAATTCCATCCACCCCTTATCCATGATATTGTGTCCCTAATTCAAATTGAACAACCATCCAATTTTAGGTACCAAACAAGAAGCATCAAGAAAGCATTTAGTACGGACAAAGAGAAATTGATGGCGAAATAAGATAATGAAAGTAAAAAAGGAATGGATATGGATAGGGCAAATCGTTGGAGGTCAACATTGAACGAAGTTGTAGACTTAGAATGTGGTTCGAACATCTCTTGTTAATCTAAAAATATAATTCTTCTCAGTATTGTTGTACTGCTATTTCTATGTCAGTTATATATATATATATATATATATATATATATATATATATATATATATATATAACCAACCAAATTCATCCCACCTAGGAGGCTATTGCAGATTTGTTGTTGGACTGAGAATGTATATGTATACTGTTCGTAAAAACAACAATGTACTCCTCCTATTCCAATCTTAGGCAATCACATAAAAACAGTAATATTTCCTAAACTTGAACCTCATCAAACTTGAGCTATAACCGTTAGAGGATAAATTATAAAATTGGGCGCATACAAATAAATCACTTGAACTAAAAAGAAACAAACAAATGTACAAGAGGTGGAGGCGTAGAGCTATAGCTTATTAGTATTCTTCATATTAATCTCATCAAAAATAAATTATTAATAATCCACAATGGAAACAATAACAGCACAAAAAGTACCAATTTGATCTCACAGACCCACCCAATAATCAGAAACCATAACTTACATAAAACAAACATTACTCTAGCTATGAAATAGATTTCTGACCTTCGGGCCCTAAAATTTGATTCACAACAGAAGTAGCCACCAGAACCCCAACAACCTCTGCTCCTGCCACCGAAGCACCTCTAGTCGCCGGCGCCAGTTCGATCGACTGAGATGGTGAGAGAGGAGATTCGCGACTGAGATAGTGAGAGAGGAGATTCGATCGACTGAGATGGTGAGACGGATCGACTGAGATGGTGAGATTCGATCGACTGAACTGAAAGGGTTAGAGATGAGTGAGACAATTGACTGAAAGGGTTAGAGATGAGACAAGCTCAGGATTTGTACGCGCCCAAGCTAAAGACTCGGTAATGACCCATCCCAAAAAAAACTCCCTACACTGACGGTCAGATATTGACCGTCGCTAAATACTCCTATAGCGACGCTTCCGCCCCAACCGTCGTTATAGGCTAATTTTCTAGTAGTGGTATTACATGAATGAAATATTAACGATTATGTTCTACTTGACTCTTCTAATGGATTGTTTATTCCGCTGCAGTTGTTGATCTAAAACTTGTTGTCTATTATATGCTATCAGTTGTTATACTATTGAAGGCTAATAATAATTTATTCTGCATTATCTTAGTCATAATATTTTTTACTGGGCTAGTTGAGCTCACCTTTTTATTTTATTGTTCTCTTCAGGAAATGAGAATATAGTTGGGACTAGTTCGGGAGTGGAGTGACGGTCCAGATGTTTGCATTAGTAGTCCTCACTATTCAGTGAAATAATGTGATAATAATTGTAATAAGGACTCCATTGAGTGTGGATAATGTCTAGGAGATGATACTCGTGTTAAAATTCTCAGCTATGTTTTATCGTATTTTACACTAAACAATTGTATAAAAGAATTTTATAGTTGTATTTTGTATCATGTATTTGGCGACCCAAGATGACTGATGTATACCTATTTTGGGGGTGTCACAAACATTTCTTCTCCTCTTTCTCCACTCTTGCACAAAAAATAATTTTTTTAATATAAAAAGAGGTATTTTGGATATCTGTTCTGTTCGCAGAATTAAACTGCGGACGGGAGATCAATTTCACCGTTAGATATGCAATTGGAGAGTCATGATGCGTTGTAAGGATAATCTTAAATTGACAATGTTGACTATGGATCGGTGCTATATATATATATATATATACAACACGGATCAGGTCCGGGAGTCCGGACCTGATCCAAAATCCGGACCCTATTTTTTTTTTTTTTGGTAGAACAACTAAAAAAAATTATGGAACTAAAAATTTTCCATAATACAGTGTTTTGGGTGTGTTTTTAATACCTACACCAACCAATGTATGTACAGTCTGCCCAGACTGTACAGATATATTTTGTTATACGTATCCAAATCACACCCAAAATACTGTATTATGGAAAAATTCAAGTTCCATATTTATTTATTTTTTAGTTGTTTTAAAAAAAGTAAAAAAAAAAGTCCAGATTTTGTTAAAATCCGGGAGTCCGGACCTGATCCGGACTATATATATATATATATATATATATATATATATATATATATATATATATATATATATATATATATATATAACAAGGATCCTGTCCGGGAGTCCGGACAGGTCCTAAAATCCGGACCATTTTTTTTTTTTGCTTTTTTTTTTGAAACAACTAAAAAAATAATAATTATGGAACTGAAATTTTTCCAAAATACTGTGTTTTGGGTGTGTTTTTAATACCTATACCAACCAATGTATGTACAGTCTGCCCAGACTGTACAGAAATGTTTTGGTATAGTCATCCAAATCACGCCCAAAACACTGTATTGTGGAAAAATTTCAGTTCCATAATTTTATTTTATTTTTAGTTGTTTCAAAAAAAAAGGTCCGGATTTTGTTAAAATCCGGGAGTCCGGACCTGATCCGGACTCTCTCTCTCTCTCTCTATATATATGTATATATATATATATATATATATATATATATATATATATATATATATATATATAATGAAGCAAAAGGAAATATATATTATAGAATATGAGTTTTGATTTAGAGTCATGGAAGGTGTGCATGAATTGATCAAGCGAGGAAAACGAGCTATTTTTTGATTTTACAACCACCCCACTTTCGTTTTGGTTTCCTTTCATACCATCTCTCAAAGGAAATTTACATCGCCAATTGAAACACATGGTTAGGTTAGACCGACCAAATGAGTTAGTTAGTTTGACATATTAAAAAATAAAAAAATAAAAAAGATAATTCGACACGGGTGCATAGGTTTCTTTCTTTATTTTCTCCCACGATTTGTAGTGGAAATTGGCATGGCATGGCATGGCATGATATATTAAAAGTTCATAGCATGGTATTTACTTAAATTTTACTACTCCCTCCGTCCCAAATTATCTGCTGTTTTAGTAAAAAAAATTTGTCCCACAATATCTGCTTTTTTAAGATTTTAATGCATTTTTTCCATTTGTTTTCCTAATTTGCCCTTTTATCTTAATTGTTGATAATCATTACTCTCATGTTCATACCAAATGGGAGTGGGGGTGGAGTGGAGTGGGGTAGGGTGGGATAGGTGGTGGAGGGGGTGGGGTGGGGTGGGGTGGGATTGGGAGTGGGGTGGGTGGTTGAGTTTCTTGAATCTATCTAATAAAATACAAATGATTTTGAATTTTCCGCTCATTCAATAAATCATGTTCAAAGTTTGAGATAAATCTCACCGTTCATACAATGCCGGAGACACGGGACTAAGCTAGTATGTAAATATGGGTGGAAAAAATTTTTGATTTGAATTTGAAATAAAATATGGATCGAAAAATGGTTAACCGGGTTGAAACTATATTGTCAGGCATACCAAACTCTCATTTTCAGATGAAAGAATTGCATGTGTAGATCTATTTCAGTGGTTTTAGATGTGAAGTTATTTTTTACTAGGGTGGATCCTACATACCTCTCAGATATGAAATTATCAACTTGTCGTGCTCAAAAATATAATTTGCACAGATATTAAGAAAAAAATAAAAATAAATTTAAATTTATCCTTAGTAGCTTCATAAGATTATATAAATTGACGAATTCTTTATTTTTTTGATACTAATAGATCCCACTAAATGACTAAGGGGTGTTTGTTTAGAACTGAATGAAGCTGAATCTGAATGACTGAATCGATCAGTGCGTTTATTTTGGTCTGAATGGCTGAATCGGTAAGATGGATGAGCTGAATGGCTAAGCCAGATTTTTTTTAGCTGAATAACTGAATGAGCAGCTGAATGAAATAAAAATTAAAAAAAATTAACTATTATATTAAGTAATACTCCTTCCGTCCTAAATTAATTGCCCAGTTTTGACTTTTTAAGTCAAATTGACTATTTTTAGAATTAATAATTAAGCATATATAAATATATTTCTAAAATTATAAAAATTAGGATTAGTAATAAATTATATATACTTTCTTTTGGTTATAATCTCTTCGCCTATATTTTAGCTAAAATAGTAAAAAGAATAGCTTTAAAAATGGTCAATTTGACTTTCAAAAGTCAAAACTGAGCAATTAATTTGGGACGGAAGGAGTATTAAATAAATTTACAATAATTTTGAATTTTTTTCAAAAGGGTAAAATAATAAAATTTTATCATTAAGATGTTTCAGAAATGCCAATTATCAAAGAGCTTTTATTCATTCAGATTCAGCTTATTCATATTAAGATTCGGATTCATTCAGTTTTTATCAAACGCCCCCTAAATTACTTTTCACTTTATTTCATTCTTTACGGGACAAAAAATTATATTTTTAATCACCATTTTGGGGCTAGAGGGAGTATAAATATTTTTTTTTCTTTTTTTTGTAAAGGTGGAGTCTGCATTGATTATTCTTTTTATTCGCCGTTTTTAAAGAAAATAAATATAATTAATGTTTTGTCGATCAAAATAGTTATAAAATCTCAAAACTATCTTTCTAAAATTTATTAGAAAAGATAAAAAGAGAAACAAGTTGATATTTAATATATGAATAATATAAAAAATTAAATCATTACTATTTTTTTTAAATTTACAAACCACAAAACTAATAAACACAAGTGTGGCCATCACTTGAACTAACCCCATTAATATCCATCTTGCTTCATCTTGACCTAACGACCGTTCATATTCGGTCTTGATTCTTGAATAAAGTGTTAGGGTTGAATGAATGGAGGTGAAAGGTCAAAGTCAAACACCTTACACCCCATGCTTGGATACCGTCCAAAAAAGACCCAACATATCTTTCGGTTGATTCCCACTGCCGGCCGATAAGCACGCGCCTACTTTTTCTCATTTTATTTTATTTATTTAATGAGAAATTAATACTTGTTTTTTCACAACCAAATAACACATGTTACTTCATCGGATACATTTTTTTGCTCTTTGTTTATTTCCTAATTTCTCTCTTACATTTTATTTAATTTAACTTACCTAACACGTGTTTTTATATTCTTAGTTGTTGTTTGTATATTTTTATTTGTTAGAAAATGAAAAAAATTCTATGTAGATAATTTAGTAAAAAAAAAAAACCTCTCCCTTAAAATATGATATATATATATATATATATATATATATACGGGGAGGATCTAAAGCGGACCAAAAGAACGGATCAAGGAGCGGACCAAGGCAAAAACACGCGGGTTTCAGGGTCAACCCGCGTGTTTTTCCGACCCAGACCCTGAAACCCGTGTGTTTTTGCCTTGGTCCGCTCCTTGGTCCGTTCTTTTGGTCCGCTTTAGATCCTCCCTGTATATATATATATATATTTATAATTTTATGTAGTTTAATTAACATTAGAAAAAACCCATATAATATTGAACCTTCATCAAATTGGTTTTAAAATGTATCTAACCACTTTATTTAGTTAAAACTAAAAAATTGTTTTCTTAAGTCAATTGAAAAATATTTTATTTTTTTTAATTAAATAAAATGACTACTTTCATTTTTAAGTAATTTTTTATTAAATAAAAATATAAAATGATTAGTTATAGGTTTAGGTTGTTTTTAGTTGGTTAAAAAAACTTAATTATATTTTTTAATTAAATAAAATGCCTACTTTCATTTTTAAGGCATTTTTTATTAAGTAGAATGATTAGTTATAGGTTAAGGTTGTTTTAATTTAGATAAAATAAGTAAATTATGATGTTAATAATAAATTATAAAAAAGTAAAAATAAAAAATATGACCCCTCATTGTAGCACGACTCCAAGTTCAAACCAAGCTTGCTACTTGAGTTACAAAACTTGCAGCCTACCTATGAGGGGAAGCACCTGTCCTAAAAAAGGCATTCAACGTTTACCCCATGTTCTTCCCTCACTCCTAAAACCATAACTATTTGATTTTAACTCACAGAACTCATATTTATTAAAAATAGATAATATAATTTATAAACTAAACCCAACTCATAACTACTGGGGCGGATCCAGCCCCTTAGTCTAGTGAGATTATTTTTTTAAAATAAAAATTTATAAAGAAATAAAATACAATATAATAAAGGTAAAAAAGATGTGAGTGACATTGCAAATAATTTTGTGAGCTATCATATAAAATCGATGTCGTTTTATGTAATTGAATATACTTCCTCCCATTTTATGTATAAAATGATATTTTTTAATTTTTTTAAAACATTGTTATTATAAGAAACATCTTGCGCAAGAACGTGAGATATCCCTCACTTACCATGTCTTCTAAAATAAATTATAAAACTAAATAATATTGTAAAAATACTGTTTATCATGTTAACTATAAGTTACTAAACAATATAAAAAAGTAGTCGGTTGGTGGTAGACTAATAGTAGAAATTTAAGACATTTAATAGTCTTTTAATATAAATTTTTTATTTTCATTAAACAGTTTAGAAAATCAAAAATAAATTCCTTAAAATTCAATGGGGTCAATTGACCCCATTCTATAACCATATATTTTGCCCAGTCTAGTAGAACCCATTGTATATTTATGAGAAAAACTATATAAAAATAGCAGTTGCTAAAATATGCGACAGATACACGCTTGATTTTCAGTGCTGCATGTACGTTAGGATATACTAACATATTCTAAAGACTTGGAGTAGTAGACCTTCTACGCGGCCATCAGCCTTAATTGCGACTTGCCAGCCAGGGAGTAGGGACGGTCCATCTGGTCCAACAATTACTACCTACGAAGCATTTAATGAGAAGTACAATATACTTGTTCATGCCAAAGCCCCAGATGAAAAGGAAGAGGCAGCCCAGCAGTAATAGAAAGCCTGAAAGCACTTTCTGAATATATGAAGCATTTATTCAGAAATTTCAAGCAAAGTTTGTTTATAAAAACTACTCCCTCCGTTACTTAATACAAGTCTTTTTAGAGAAATATTTTTGTTCCTTAATATAAGTCGTTTGAGAATTTCAAGTAAGTATTAATTGCTGAGTTTCCAATATTACCCCAAGTATTAAATGTAACTTTGGTTCTGCCACTATTTTATGTTCAATAAATAACAATCTCTTATTCCAATACAAGGGCAATATATACAATTGATATTATAGTTAATGATATACAATCATTTCCTTAATACTTGTGCACAACTCTAAAACGACATATATTAAGGAACGGAGGGAGTATCTGAGAGCTGAAACATCTGCAATTAGAAGGCATTGAAAACGAAATCAATAAAATGAACCCTCCCAAGAAGGCAAGAAGTGAAAGAGAAGATTCTTCATTTGATGACAGTGCTTCAACCCTCTGCAATGGATGTAAAGTTAAGCTACTAGTTACCATATATAGTAGTGTAGGACATCAGTCAAATAAACACTTGAATTTCAGTCCCTTGATAATGGGAAATTTGAGGTAATAGGATTCACAAAGCATGACAACAAACAATAACAAGGTGTTAACTTGAGTTCTACGTAATTAATGTTGATGACTTCCCTTCCGAATAATTCAATAAGGGGATAGGTCTGTTACAGAGTTTAATTTGGAAAACTTGGCAAAACTCCTTGACCAATGATTTATAAGTGATGTTAACCAGTTGATGATCAGCGTAAGGTACTTCTCCACATTCATTAGACGACAAAGGTTCTTCTTGCAGCAACCCCTTTATGCTTCCAACTCGACGGTCCTGTATCCCACATGGAACTATCCGCTGAAAGGGTGTAAGATCTGCGGTCACATTCACTGCTATGCCGTGATATGTTATCCATTTTGACGCACGTATGCCAATGGCTGCTACTTTCTGATCTCCTGAAGAAATCAAAGATGTCAGGTAACTAGGTTTATTTTATGTAATGATCAGAACTAAACATGTTAAAAATAGAATAATCAGTATTCTAAAAATTCCCGCCTAGACGCTAGGCGGTTCTCTACCGCCTAGATTTGGTTGGGCACCTAGGCATCCGCCTAGGTAAAACCAAACCTCTACTTTGAACCTCTACAATACTTAAAATGAATTTTTAAGTCTTAAAAGATTTTATTTATTTTTTGATAATTTTCATATAAAATTTTAAAAAATTACATCTATTTTATGCTTTGTATAGTATAACAAGTATGTATAATAGAAAAATAAATAAATGATGCTAGGCGGATCTAGGCGATGGAGGGAGCTTCAAGTGCCTAGACCTTGTAGGCGTGGCCTAGGCAGCTTTCCTAGGCGGTTTAGTTTTATTATTACTTTTTATATTTGTAATGAGGCTAAGGTTATTCTTTTGTATTTATAATAAAAGTAAAGTTATGTTTGTTAAAGGGTAGGAATTGATTTAAAAAATTCTCAAACTATGGGCCCAAGTTTAAACTGCTAGAAATTTATGGGACTTGGTAACAATTTTAACAAATTAAAAGGATAATATCTAACGTATCCCATGCCATCTTTTAAAGAAAACAGATCACAACCGTAAACATTATTTGGGGAAGAGGAGGAAACAAGTTGCAGCAACGGTACTGAAGCATGGTGACAGGAATGGTGACAACGATGGTGGTTGATGGGCATCACCTAGGTGGCTATGTGGGCGCCCAGAACTGCCTTGGCAAGGTTGGGTAGTGCCTAGACGGGCACCTATAGCCTGTCTTTTAGAACACTGACTTAACACTTTAGAATCATAATATTTTTCTCTTGTTTTAGTTTTTTCCCTGTTAAATCTTAGAACCATCAGCATTAGGATGTCATTAGTGAGGGCAGATCATGGACAGAGTTGTAACTCTTTATACTAGATTTATGAATTGATTTCCCAATAACAAACATTAAAAGGAAAAACAGTTATAGGGAAAAAAGAAGAGACAATTATAATGGTAATGGAGGATATCCAATAGATCTCTGCAAGATACACATTCAAACCATTATGTTATGAATTTGTGCTCTCAGTTATCGTAGCATAGGTTCCAGTACTAATCAGATGAAGGAAGAGTGTTCAAAATTAGATCTCAACTTTCTCTTTTTTCCATAATTAGATAATGCAGATATTACACGAGAAGAGTTATTGGTATTTATGGACAATTTAAATATTTGATATATTTTTACTTATTAATTAGTAGTCGGGTAATTTTAATTATTATTTAGTAATTTTGGGAAGTTTTTCAATTCTATTGTAATTAAGAATTTTTTAGGTAGATTTTGATTTAAATCAATTTGTTATTTTCTTAAAGAATTTTTGTTATCCCTTACTTTGTGAATTCATGTGATTGCAAAGTACATAAATTCAATTCTTGTGATTGTTTCTATTCTTTTCTCCGCCTTTCGTTGTGTCAGTTGGTATCAAAGCCTGGGAGTTAGCTCACGACAAGGACGATTCTATTAATCAAGCAAAAGACAACCCACTACGATGTCAGTGTGAAGAAGAATGACGTCGATCGAAGCTGCTTAGCCGGGGATTGCAAGCACCTGTTCGTTCATCGTAGGGACTAGGTAAAACTAGTCGAATCTATCTTTTAATTTTCTGTTGATTTCCCCAAAAAAAAAATCAATCTAGATCTGTGTAGCAAAAATATCTGAAGCTACAAAGGCAAAAATTGAACAATTATGATATTATATTGACTTTCTTAAGAGTGAATGTAATTTCTTAGATTATGAGATTACCGTTCGTCATCGTAAAAAGTTGTTGCCCCGATATAATGATCTTTTGGACAAATTAGAGGATTCACATTATATACTTGTCGGATTGAATCATCAGTATCAAGTTGAGAAAAAAAGAGCTAGAGAAGTGTATCAAAACGAGGTTTCTTTTCTGAATAAAGTTAGAAGGTGTTGCAAAAATATCATAGCCAACAGGGAAAATCTTCAAGAAAGTTGTAGCGTCATCAATCCTATTTCTAATAGAAAGTGTGATTTGTCCATTCCATGTGATTTATTCGTTCTAATAGAGAGTGTGGAAGACACAAAGGAGAAAGTTGAAGAAGAGATTATAGTTAAAGACGAATCAAATTTAGTGATTGAGGATGCTCAAGATTTGGAGTTATCGCGACATAAGGATATGGATATCGTAAAAATTGAGATTGATCATGAGATTGTTCAAAATCCTATGTTCGACAACTTGGAAATTTTTGATTTTATCGTTCTTAATCATTTGTTGCAAGTGCAGGTTAATACGAAGGCTTTGATTACATAAAAAAAAAAATCAAAATTTTTCTCTGAGAAACAACATCGTGAATACATGGTACAAAGAAGATTGCGAATGTCTAGCGGTTGGGGCTTGATATTACTTCATTTTAAAATTTGAGGTCGAATTTTCTCCAAGAAAAGGGGAATGACACGAGAAGAGTTATCTGCCAAGATTCGATATAATTTATGTCTTGGTATTTATGGACAATTTAAATATTTGATGTATTTTTACTTATTAATTAGTAGTCGGGTAGTTTTAATTATTATTTAGTAATTTTAGGAAAATTTTCAATTATATTGTAATTAGGAATCTTTTTTGGTAGATTTTAAATCCAAATCAATTTGTTATTTCCTTATAGGATTAGGGTTTCCTTTAAGTAGTATAAATATGGTGCAAGATTATTATTCTGGTTTATAAAATACTTGGCTATTTAGTCAATTTATCCCTTACTTTGTGAATTCCTGAATTGTAAAGTACATAGATTCAATTCCTATGATTGTTTCTATTCTTTTCTCCGTCTTTCATTGTGTCAAGAAAAGCTTAAGCTATTATTTGAGGAGGCATACCTCAATTAGTTGTAAACTTTGGAAGGTTGATATTTTTAATAACAGTTGCACTAGTTAACTTGATACAAATTTGTTGGTATTAGACATTCAACTCTTTACCACAAGTTTGCTAATGAGGTCCTTATTTTATTTAACACTCAAAAACTAGTTAAGGAACACTGATATTCAACAACATTGAGATTCTTTATGTAGGAATTATACTTAAAATCTGTTCTGAGCTACGATTTCTTTGAAGGTTTCTATGACATAGGCTTACACTTAATTCCTCTCTTTATGTTCATTTTATTCAAGACGCAGCAAGGGAACTCTTTCATAGCTATTTCTACTTTTGTACATGTGCTTTTGGGGGAGGAAAACAATATATTGACATGCAAAGGGTGGTCAATTTGATTATTCAGTTTCCATCTACTGTATCTCCATCATAGTTATTGTATGATACGTAGACAATTCGATACGTATCGTTAATGAATTTAAAATGACATCGTATCCTAAAATTAAGTTACGATTCGATACGATTCTTACGAAGCAATACAATGTACAATACTTTTTAATGTTAGCAAATGACTTGAATTTTTTTTATATGTAAAACCAAAAGAGGAAAAACAAAACTTTTAAGCCTTCTACTATTTCAAATGAAGAGGTTTTTTAGTATAAATATATTCTATATAGCTTGATAATCCTTTAATCACATTTTAGAGTTTTATATCTTCTTTAGAATGTCGCTCTATTTTTCTCACGTCACTTTTTATAAATAGATATATAAATCTCCATTTGTTAATCTGAATTATTCTCTTTTGTTTTATAGATAAAGGTGAATCTAAATTTTTGTTTTATCTTATTACTCTACAAATATTACTAAAATAATATCTAATAAATCAATTGAGACTATTTTGGATACTATCTAATTATAAAATTTAATTTTAGTCTATTACTCCCTCTGTCCCAGGATAAAAGTCCCTATTACTATTTTGGGTAGTCCCATGTTAAATGTCCACTTTCCTTTAATAACCAAACTTTTACGCATTTTTTCCTATTATGCCCGTATCATTAAATATCTCATACTTTTCTTATTCTAATTCTCTCTCCATATTTAATGACATTATTATGGGCAATTTTGTCATTTTATTTCTGTTCTTAATATGCATGAAAAGTCCACCATGACTTTTATCTGGGACGGAGAGAGTATAATATTTACTTGACTACTTTTATGTTATAGTCAATCTAATATGCTTCATTGTCCAATAAATTGTGTGTTTTATTTTTAACATATATTATCACATTTTTTATTTCATTACCGTATTGTACGATATGATTCATGATACGATACATGAAACAAAATATGGGGGTCTTCGATACACGATACGATTCACAATTTGACAACTATAATAACCATAATTACCATTCCTACGAGGAACAGATGGACTAGAGAAGATGCCCTGTGCAATGGTGAGATTACAAGCCAAAAAAGAATCTAGTATGTGGATAGTTTGGCTCATCCGAAGAATTCAGTAATTTGTCTATCCAACTAAAGAGGATAGGTTTGTGTTATTGTAACTTCAGTTTCTGTTTAAAGAGGCATAGATTTATCATGTTAGGACAATGATGTAAGAGTTTAATAACTAATAAGTGAATATTCTTAGAAAAAAATAAGTGTATTAAACAACATTATTGTCATCCATTTAATAAACAAAAAATAATACTGTTATATATACACACATGTATATACTTTAATAAAAACACAATATATACGTATATATCTTTAGATAAAGCTTTGTTCACAAAATAATTCTCGTAAAATCATTATTTTGCCAGTACCGACTTTATTATGCATAGACAAATGAGATATTTGATCAAGCATTCCAAGAGGAGGCCATTCTTGTGAAGCATTTAGTTTTTTTAATAGATAGCATCTTTTAAGAGGGGATGGGGGAACAAGACCTAGGTTCCTTACTGACAATATTCAGCTGACCAATTCCTAGAAATGAATGAAAATCCAAATCAAGTATCTTTTTTGGTAAACTACAAATACAGAACTACTATATAAAGATTCAATAGAAACACCATTATTCATATATTAGCAAATTAGGACATGTTGTTGGTGCATCAACTTAAACCTCAAGCATGAACAATTTCAAGCTAAAGAAGACATACTATACTAACAAGCAAAAACCGATAAAAACGTTAACGGGGAAGATCATGACAACATACCAACCCAAACACCAGTCAACCCCTCGAGTCGTGAAGCTTTGATAGAAAACGTTGAGGAAAGTACACGAATGATCACCTCCTCAAGTGCTCTGAGGTACCAATGAAGATCCATATTGTGATAGCGAAGATTTAGAATAGGGTATATAACTAGCTACAAAGAAACAAGTTAAAATCAAATATTTGTTGGGAACTAAATTCAAAAACTGGAGATAACTCCTTCAATAAATTGATTCAACGAACCCAACTAAGAAAACAAGTTAGCATCAAATAGTTGGCACTAAATTCAAAAACTGGAGATAGATCCTTCCATAAATT
The DNA here is from genome assembly GCA_020205505.1 of Panax japonicus. Lineage (NCBI taxonomy): Eukaryota > Viridiplantae > Streptophyta > Magnoliopsida > Apiales > Araliaceae > Panax > Panax japonicus. The sequence goes on along the minus strand of CM035094.1, from coordinate 28,463,653 downwards.
GATTCAAGAACTCAACAAAGAAAACATCTGAAACTAAGTAATGTATAGCAAAATCATTGAGTTCTTCAATTGGTTACTAACAAAAGATTCAGAATTATACAATTAAATTTGAAAAAGCATATGAATTTAACAAAGTAGAGTACAGAATATACCTGTCCTGGTCCATGGTAAGTAACTTCCCCACCGCGTTCTGTTCGATAAAAGTCTTTAACGTCTTTCAAGTGATCTTCAGAACTAGCCGTTCCCAAAGTATAAACAGGGGGATGCTGAAGGATAATTAGAGTATCAGAAAAATCTTCATCTTTATCACTCAATATTTTTCTTTCTTCAACAATGGATTTCTGCCAAGACCATGCCTCAGCATATGGAATTAGCTCATTGTGCATATCAAATAAATCGCACCTGTAAGACCAAACAATCTTCCAATAACCCAGCTAAGAAACAGTCTTTATGCATATAAAATATAAATCTTTTGTGCAAAAATGCTTATTTTACCTTCTTTTTCCATTCGGGGTTATCAAAATGGCCTGCCGAGTGTTGAAATATGAGAACCGATTTGATGGGTGTGCTCTTCTTGATGAATTTCCAGTTAGGTACATCGGAATTGAGCCGAAAATGGGATTTGTCACAGCAATCATGGTGTGTACTAAATTTCATAAGCAGGGTAATCCCATTTGATTGCTATATTTCAAGAAAATATAGCTTTCGGAGTTAGCGGAGTAACCAAAGTTTGAAGCTTTGCAGCAACAATTAAGTTAAATTTTTGAAACATCAAAACCCAGAGCAAAGCAATTGAGCTCAAGTCTCAAATGCATTCTATGGGATCAAATTTAGCTGAAGAAAAATTTGAATGTTCTATTTGGCAAGTGAAGGGAGGAGAGGAAAATAAAAGCTAGGGTTAAATAAAGGGTCAGTTGTGTAATTTCATCATTGAAGGGTAAACCCTAAACAAGGAAACCTAAACGCCTATAAATACAACTTACAATGACAAGGGTTCATCTTACAGCAGTCATCTTTTTCTAGTAGTTTTGTGCATTCTTATTTTATAGTCTAAAATATTTGTTGATTAGCTTTTTTCGTATGGTATTTTTTTGTGTTTATTGTAAAATTTTTGGGGGCGTTTTCTCAATGATGATGAACAACGATGACGAGTCCGATCTAATCCATTCCATTCAATTCTGACGACAATTCGAGGCATTTGTCTGAGAGGAAACACCCCCATCCCTCCTTTTTTTCAAAATGAAAAATCTAATCCTGTTTTCTCACAGAAGAATGGATTTTGATCTAAGATATGTTATCCTAACTTGTTCTTTCTGTTTTTGTTTTGACATCCTTGTTTATTAATTTATTTTCTTATTGGTGATGGTGGTTTGGCAGAAATCTTTGGTTATTCTATCCACCCAATATCCTACAAATTATACACATTCTACATCTTTAATTCTCCTAAGATGATAAATATTTAAAGTGCTGGTTCTGCAATAGTTTGTTTTAAAATGATTTATAAATTAAAATTTAAAGTAATTTATAAATTATTTTAAAATATGATTTAATAAATAAAAATATTTTGTTGGAAGGAGGATTCATATTACAATTTAATTGATAGCATAATATCTCCGGGTAGATCAACTTACAAGTGAGTTATTAAATTATTGTCAACAGATTTTGTGGTAAATTGATCAATTGACAAATAGAATATTGACATACAAATGAGCATATTGAAGAAATAATTTTTATATTGAAGAAATAATTTATGTAGAAAATGAAAGATTTATTCTAAATAAAATAACATATGTTAAAATAAATTAGTAAAATTAGTAAAAAAATATAATAAAGGAAATACATATTTTATTGTTTTTGTAATTAATATCAATGAATTTTTATTTATTTTTTTACAAATAATAATATAAATTAGAAAAATTTGCTAAAAAAATAAGAAAGTAACTAAATAAAATACGTTTAAATAATATCAAGGGAATTTTTATTTAATTATTTATAAATATAATAATATAAATTAGAAAAATTAGTCAAAAAAAGAAAATAAATGAAAAAATATTTAATTATTTTGTAATTAATATCAAATGAATTTTTATTTAATTCTTTACAAATATAATAATATAAATTAGAAAAGTTGGTCAAAAAAACAAAAAAAATGAAAAATATATTTAATTATTTTTAATTAATATCAAATGAATTTTTATTTAATTTTTTACAAATATAATAATATAAATTAAAAAAAATCTAACTAGGATAAATAAATTTGTACTTTTACATGCAAATAATATTTATTTAATTTATCAACTAATTTTATTGTAATTTTAATTTTATCAAATAATTTTTATTTTAAAATTATACAATATTTAAATTTTATAATTTAATTTAATTAATTTCAGAAATAATCATTTTTATTAAAAAGAGGAGGAAAAAAACAATTCTTATTTTTGTGATTATAAGAAAATAAGTTTTTAGATAATTAATAACAAGTATAATTATTTAAAAAATTATAAAATTAAAATATACTAAAATTACAAATCAAATCTTATTGATTTTATATACATACGTATTTATAAATTTATTTTTACAATTGTTATTGATTTTATATACATACATATTTATAAATTTATTTTGACATTTATATGCATGCATTTTTATTTGGAAAATTAATAAATTAAATGTAGTAAAAATGATTATTTTAACATTTAAATTAGCTAAATGTTGATATTGTTCATCTCCTTTTTCGTCATCTAATTCAAACTCATCATTCATCTCCAAAAGCCTAGATCTACTAATCGCTCAATATGCTTAACTTCATGAAACCAAGCCAAGGCCATGCCATTTTCACTGTAGAATGCTCACACTCCTTCCACTTCCACTGCATCACCTCCAATGTAAAACACGAAAATCAGATTTACCCCGTTTGTCGAGTAAAATGGAAGGAACCATTCCAGAATCCTTCTTTTGAGTCCTAATTTATAAAAAAGTACATGAGAAAACCATACTATATCAAACAATCATTAATTTTAGATCTAACTGGCTATTATGATAGAGGATAAGAAGGAATCGAAACCGCCGTGATAACTCTTGCACCAAATTTATTTTGCACCATCAAAAATAAAATTAGATAAATAAATTATTGCGACAAGTGATGAATCTATTATGATGTTGCATAACATGGTTGCTACGTACTTAACGGATTGTTGCATAACGGAAATATCAAAATGCCAAATTTGTTCTACACCATCAACCTAACATGGATGCCCTGTACTTGTTCTGCACCATCAAAAAGCAAATATCTCTTTCAATTTCCAGCTATCAGGCAGGAACCCAAGTGATGAATCTGAATCTGTGGCTAGATCTGAATCTAAACCCTTATTGCAATCGGAGAATGACTTGACCTTGTTCGAGATGGGTCGGAAACGATGAGTGGATGGAGCAGAAGGGTGGAGAGAGATAGATGAAAAAAATGATAGAAACCCAGATCTGTAAAAAAATTATTTTATTGAGTTAATTTTAATGTTAGATAAATGTGGTTTGACATATTTATCCTCAAATGATAAATAATTGTGAAAAAATATTTGAAATAAAATTTTAAATTACACATAAGCATGTTTAGGCCTAGTCATCAATTTATATTGAAAAATTAAGCCACGTAAGCGCCATGTCAAACTTCTGTTAAAAATTTAACAGTCAACGACGAAATTTAAAAATGTTGTTAGTAAAGTAAGGTATAGTGAGTTGACGGTAAGAAAAATCAGTTTAATGACTCACTTGTAAGTTGACATATAATAAAGTGACTAAATAAACATTTAACCCAAATATCCTCAAATAGCAAATTTGTTTGCCCATTTGTTAAACAGATTATACACAAGTCGATTTATAAGTTTATTTAAAGTTTACATTTCGTACTTGATTCGTTTTTATTATAAAAAAAAGCTCTTTAATTAATAAAAGTTAATTTGATGAGAATTAGTAATTTATCTTCTATTTGTCATATTTTTGCAATTGTATTTTTTAAATTTAGTTTTTAGCACAAATCTCAATCACAGACACATTAGTCATGTTGATAATAAAATAATTTTTATTAATTGAATTTGACAAAAAAATGCCAATTTATTATACCTTGAAATTAAGGTTATTATAGTGCTAATATGCATGTCATCGTGTTTTCATTGGGGTTAAATGTTTTTTCATATTATAGGTCGATTTACAGATGGATAACTGAATTTTTTTTTCTTACAGTCAACTCACTGTATTCGACTTTTCAAACAAAAAGTTAAAAAAATCGTTAAAAGCTTTTGACTTTAAACGGAACAGTATACATCACTGCTGAGTTGTCTGTTACAAATCTGATGTGGTGCATTGTGTGATATGACAGTGATTATGTGGATTTGTAGGAAATAATTTATGAACAAAATAAAAAAAATATTTTAAAGTATAATACAAATTATAAAATTAAAAATATTATAAAATTAAAATCTTTTCAAATTCGGACATAAAATTTATAAATGAATCAATTTGGTTATAATTTTTTTTCTTTTCTAACTAGGATAAATAAATTTGTATTTTTATATGCAAATAATTTTTAATTTTTTCAAATAATTTTAATTTTATCAATTAATTGTTATTGTTATTTTTATTTTAAAATTATAAAAAATTTAAAATTTAATTTAATCAAATTTAAGAAATAATTATTTTTATTTAATAAAAAAACAAAATGAGTTGTTGCGACGGAGAAGGAGAGAGAGCATTGTTTGTTTTTGTTTTTTTAATAAAAATATTTTTTTTTATTTTAAAAAATAAAACACAAATTTTTTTAATAAAATAATTATTTTTTAAAAAATAAAAAAAATGCAATTTTATTAATTAAAATAAAATAAAAAACACAGTTTTGTTAAAAATTAAAAAAACAACCTTTTTTAAAAAAAAATACAGTTTTGTTAAAAATTAAAAAAAAATTAATAAAAATAAAAAAAACGCAGTTTTGTTAACAATAAATAAAATGCAATTTTTTTTATAAAAATAAACTTTTTTAATAAAAGTAAACAAATGTAGTTTTTTTTAAAACAAAAAAATTAATTTTTAACAAAACTGCGTTTTTTATTTTATTTTTATAAAAATAAAAAATACTAATTTTTAACAAAGTTGTGTTTTTATTTTATTTTTATAAAACTGCGCTTTTTTATTTTTATTAAAAATAATTTTTTTATAAAAAAAACTGTATTTTTTTTTATTTTTAACAAAACTGCGTTTTGTTATTTTTAACAAAACTGTGTTTTGTTATTTTTAACAAAATTTCGTTTTGTTATTTTATTTTTATTTTTAACAAAACTGTATTTTTTATTTTATTTTATTTTTATAAAAATAAAAAAAACTAAATTTTAACAAAAATGCGTTTTTTTAATTAAAAAAACTGCATTTTTTTATTTTTAACAAAACTGCGTTTTTTATTTTAGTTTTATAAAAAAAAATTGTGTTTTTTTATCTTTATTAAAAAACTGCATTTTATTTTTTTTTAATAAAAATAATTTTTTTAAAAAAAAAATAAACAAGGATCTCTCTCTCCTTCTCCGTCACACCAATGCAGTTTAGTTTTTTTAATTTAATAAAAATAATTATTTCTTAAATTTGATTAAATTAAATTATAAATTTTAAATTTTGTATAATTTTAAAATAAAAAGTATTTGATAAAATTAAAATAACAATAAAAATTATTTGATAAAATAAAATAAAAATTATTTGATAATATTAAAAATTATTTGCATATAAAAGTACAAATTTATTTATCCTAGTTAGAAAAGAAAAACAATTTATTACCAAATTGGCTCATTTATAAATTTAATGTCCGAATTTGAAAAGATTTTAATTTTATAATATTTTTAATTTTAAAATTTTTATAATTTATATTATACTTTAAAATATATTTTTTATTTTCTTCATAAAAAATTCCTACAAATCCACATAATCATTGTCACATCACACAAAGGCGCCACATCAACTTTGTAACGGACAACTCAGCAGCTGATGTGTACTGTTTCGTTTAAAGTCAAAGTTTTTAACGGTTTTTTTTAACTTTTTGTTAGAAAAAGTCGAGTATAGTGAGTTGAATGTAAGAAAAAAAAATTCAGTTATCCATCTGTAAGTCGACCTATAGTACAGTGACTGAAAAATCATTTAACCCGTTTCCATTATGGCAATTGAATTATTTGCTTCGTTTGTAACACCAGTTTAAATCTTAACGATTACTTGCAACTTTATTTTCTCAAAATACGATTTAGTTGAATTAATTTTTAGCCCTAATTCAAACTATAATTTGAGACTTCTTAGCTCACATTTGTTATTTCTTGATTGTAATTGCGAATTTTTTTACTTTCAAATGTATTTCAAATAGGTATAATTGTTATAATGACTATTACAATAATTTTACGGGATAAATAACGTTTTGGTCATTGTACTGAGGTCCAGTTTTCATTCTGGTAACCGAAACTTTTTTTGTTACAATCGAATTACTGTACTCTCACATATTACAAAATAGTCACTCCGTCAGATTTTTCGTCCAAAAAACGTTAGCAATGCTGACTGTGCAAGTTGACTTGACTTTTTTGCTTACGTGGAGCACAGAAAAGAGAAGCAAGTGGATTATTATAGCACAAATGACCAAAATTATTAACTACTTCACCTAAACATTCCAAAACTAATAATAATAATAATAATTTCAAAATAATAATAATAATAATAATAATAATAATAATAAATACTATTAATAGTAATAATTTAAAAATTCTAATTTTAAATTTATTTTAAAAAAAACTGTTAATTTTAATAAAGTCTTTTTTTTTAAAAAAAGCTATTTTTTTAAAAAAAATCTGCTTTATAAAATTCAGATTTTTTAAAAAATTCTGTTTTTTAAAAAAACCTTAATTTTTTATAAAAACAGATTTTCTTTTAATTTTTTAAAAAAACGTTAATTTTTTTTGAACTAAACTAATATTTTTTTATAAAAAGTTTGTTTTTTAAAAAAAAGTTAATTTTTTATAAAAACAGAAAATTTTAATTTTTTTAGAAAATTAACGTTTTTTAATTTTTTTTTTAGAAAAGTAACGTTTTTAATTTTTTTTTTAAATTAATGTTTTTAATTTTTTTTTAAAATTAACGTTTTTTAAATTTTAAAAAAATCTGTTACTTTTAAAAAAAATCTGTTACTTTAAAAAAAGTTAATTTTTTATAAAAACAGAAAATTTTAAATTTTTTAGAAAATTAACGTTTTTTAAATTTTTAAAAAATCTGTTTTTAAAAAAATCTGGTACTTTTAAAAAAAATCTGTTACTATAGAAAAAGTTAATTTTTTATAAAAACAGAAAATTTTAAATTTTTTATTTTACTATATAAAATTATACAGTAATAAAAAATTAAAATAACTAAGTTAAGCACACCAAATCCGTACTTTGCACGGGTTTAAGGGCTAGTGGGAAATAATTTGGGACAATATTTTGTGGTGTGAGTAAGGTGGTGTTTGATAAAATTTAGTGTTAAGACCTGAATAGTTTAGACGTCTGAATAAAATAGAGTATCTGAATAGAATTGTATCTGAATTAAAAAATGTTGTTTGATAATTATTTTTTCAAAATGTCTTAATAAAAATATTTTACCATTTTAACCTCCTCCCTCTCCACTACTCCGGCCGCCGCCCCCTCCCCGCCGGCCCTCCTCCCTGCCGGCCCTCCTCCCTCTCCACTACTCCGGCCACCGCCCCTCCCCTCCCCTGCTCCGGCCCCTCCCCTCCCCTGCCCTCCCCTGCCCTCCCCAGCGCCTCCCCTCTCCTCCCCATCCCCGCCGCCCCCTCCCCGCCGGACCTCCTCCCTCTCCACTACTCCGGCCGCCGCCCCTCCCCTCCCCTCCCCTGCTCCGGCCCCCTCCCCTCCCCTGCCCTCCCCTGCCCTCCCCTCCCCTCCCCTCCCCTCCCCTCCCCTCAAACTATATTTTAAAGATGGGGTCGGTGGTGGCGGTGGTGGTGGTAGATCTGGTAGTGGTGGTGGTGGAGGTGGTGGTGGCGGTGGTGGCCGTGGCGACGGTGGTGGCGGTGGCACCGGTGGTGGTAAGATCTGGTAGTGGTGGTGGTGGATAGAAAAGGAAAATGATAATATTAATGAGGGTATTTTTGTCCAAAAAATAGCAACTCTCATTCAGACATGCCTCTTAATTCTACAGACTTGATTTTGTAGCTTAACCATCTAGAGGCATTAAGAGGTAAAAAAAAAAAAACAAACAACACACCGCCTCTGACCGAATCAGAGGCGGTCCATTCAGAGGCATTAAGAGCTAAACAAACACTACCTAACACTGACATGCATGGTGAAAAATTGTATAATAAATTTTACATTAATTCATATCTTTATAAATAATAAAAAAAACAATAAGAAAACTCATTTCCTAGAACAAATTATTTTTGCATATAGGAAGGATCGATCAAGAACACTTTCCTTGCAAAATTTAAAATTTTCTGTTTTTATAAAAAAATTAACTTTTTTTAAAGTAACAGATTTTTTTTAAAAGTAACAGATTTTTTAAAAACAGATTTTTTAAAAATTTAAAAAACATTAATTTTCTAAAAAAATTTAAAATTTTATGTTTTTATAAAAAATTAACTTTTTTTAAAGTAACAGATTTTTTTTAAAAGTAACAGATTTTTTTAAAAATTTAAAAAACGTTAATTTTTAAAAAAAAAATTAAAACGTAATTTTTCTAAAAAAAAATTTAAAAAACGTTAATTTTCTAAAAAAATTTAAATATTAGTTTAGTTCAAAAAAATTAACGTTTTTTAAAAAAATTAAAAGAAAATCTGTTTTTATAAAAAATTAACGTTTTTTTAAAAAACAGACTTTTTTTAAAAATTTGAATTTTATAAAGCAGATTTTTTTAAAAAAACAGCTTTTTTAAAAAAAAAGACTTTATTAAAATTAACAGATTTTTTTAAAAAAAAATTAAAAATAGAATTTTAAAATTATTACTATTAATAGTATTTATTATTATTATTATTATTTTGAAATTATTATTATTATTATTAGTTTTGAAATTGTTTAGGTGAAGTAATTAATAGTTTTGGTCATTTGTGCTATAATAATCCGCTTGCTTCTCTTTTATGTGCTCCACGTAAGCAAAAAAGTCAAGTCAACTTGCACAGTCAGCATTGTTAACGTTTTTTGGACGGAAAATCTGACGGAGTGACTATTTTGTAATATGTGAGTACAGTAATTCGATTGTAACAAAAAAAGTTTCGGTTACCAGAATGAAAACCGGACCCCAGTACAATGACCAAAACGTTATTTATCCCACCAAATGTGTAATTAATGGTTTATGTTGGTGCTTATTTACAATTTTTTTTACCTAAAAGAGAAAATCAAAAGGTTATAATAAAAATATGCAGATATTAAGATTCTTTGCAGAGATCTCCTATTAACTGGGAGTAACAAATATATGCTCTCTCCACTCTACTTGTATTCTCATTAGATACTGTAAGATCCCAACTTATTATAAATAAAATTGAATTTCCTCTAATTATTATTGTGAATAATAACGTATTAATTTGATATAATTCTCTGGTTATGGGTGAAATGTGCAAATTTTAAAAAATATGCAAGTGGTTATAAAATAATCATTGTTGTCGGGGAATATTCATTTGGTCGTGGAATATTCTTGTTGTCGGGAAATATTCGTACGACGGCGCAGTCATTTGTGGGCTCCATAACAGAATAATTATCGGATGAAGAAAACGACAAGTTTGAGTTTTTATAAATAACGACGTAGTTGTTACCGTTAACACTGTTGGAATACCCGGTGGTTAAAATACAGTAATACGTGTGGATGCACAGTATTGATGAATTATTGATCCTTACGTAAGAAGACACTACTCTATAATTGTTACAGTAGTTACTGTTCAATATTTTATTTTATTGATTCAATAATTGCTGCGTTGATATTTTATATTATTGTTGTTTCAATAATTGTCACTGCACAGTATTTCCCATTACCAGATCAATAATTCATATTATTTGAATAATATTATTAGATAGCATTATTGGCAATGTCTAGAAAGTTCTGTCAAGAAGATGTTTGGTCACCTAATTGCACGCCAGTAAGGAGAAATTCTTATTGAAAAGCCCCATTTTTCCTGGGAACGGTCTGGTTGTCATAAATGTGATTCTGTAATATTATTTGTGAATAATTAATTATTGATTCATATGATAAGGAAATATTTATTTTATGTGGATATAAATGTTGGATATATTTATTGTGGTTAAAAATAAAAGAGTTAATGTTGAGGTGTTTTATCAGTATTTTTGTCGGAATGAAGGTATTAAAAAATTAAACCAGTATTTTTGAGATATATTGCGTGAGTTATAATTTTTAATTCGACCGTTGGATCGTTGTAATTTTTGGATATGTTATACATATATAAGTTAAGTATATGTTCACAAATTTTGAACCGTTAAAAATGAACGTATGATTTGTTATGAATTTTAAGAGGTGACTGATTCAGAAATTGTTGAAGTATCCGAATTTAGCATTTTGGTGGAAAATTCTAGAATTGAGTGGGTCCCACTTGTAGTTGGTGAAGAAATGTGCTGAATTTTATTTCAAATGTGGTGGGTGGGAATAGTAGCAGGTAAAGCCATCAGGTTGCAGGTCAAGTCTGCTAACATTTTCCTATAAATAGAGGGCTAAGTTAGAATTGAAAATCACACCAGAAACATAAGCTTTCTCTCTTTCTCTCTTTAGATTATTGAGTGTATTTTGTGAGTATTTAGATACTTTGTGAGTTTCTATTCATCAGTGCAAGTTTCCTTCAGCCTTATACCGATATTCTGATCAGAAGTACTAATATTTTGAGGTAAGGGGTGTTATATTCTTCTTAAAATGATATTTTCTTTAATATCATTATACCGAAATATTGGTATGAACTTTTTATCAAATTTAGAACTTTTTGTGTCGGAGTTACTATTCACGTATACGACACTATTCACGTATACGGTACTATTCACCGAAAAATGAAATCTTCTTCTTTTTGTCCAAGATATCTATTGTGGTTACTATTTTTGATTGTATCCATGTTTTGATCTTTATTCTTGAATTTTGCTTCAAAATTGGTTATTATGGAGTATTATTGATCTTGAATAAACTGTTATACGAATCCTTACTATTTGTCCTTCTATCTCACTGGATTCGTTTTCTTTAAAATATTTTTCATCATCCTCAGTCCTAAATGATGATATTACTGAATATCTTTGGCCTGTAGTGCAAAGATGAATGATTAACTGATGAATATCTTTGGCCCGTAGTGCAAAAATGAATAGGTGTTGAGATGAACATGACCAACTGGTGATACAAATGAATATCTTTGGCATGTAGTGCAAAGATGAATATAGATTAAAGATGTATATTGATTGTTGTTACAGGGATAAAATTGATGATGGACTTTTAAATCTTAGAAGATAGTAGAACTCATTCTCTACTTGACTCTTCTAATGGATTGTTGTTTCTGCTGCAGTTGTTGATCTAAAACTTGTTGTCTATTATATTTTATCAGATTTTTCCCTGTTGAAGACTAACGATAATTTGTTGTATATTATCTTAGTCATAATATTCTTTACTGGGCTAGTTGAGCTCACAATTTTCCTTTTTGTTCTATTTTTCTAGAAAGATGTTTTAGCAGTCCTCACTATTTCTGTAAAATAGTGTTTGAATAATTATAATGAGGACTTATTTGAGTGTGGATATTTTCTAGAAGATAATATTTGTATTTAAACTCACAGTATGTGTTGTCGTATTTTGCATGACAATTGTATTATTGAAGTTGTAGTTTGTTTTCTGTACCATGTATTTGGCGACTCAGAATGGGTGTTGTATACCTATTTTTGGGGCGTCACAGATACGATTTGGATAGGTTTAGAGTGGTGTATAGATATGGAAAAAAATTGCTAACCTTTTCTTCTTAGGTTTTGTTTGATAAACACTGAATGGCTGACTGATTCAAGCGTTTGTTTTGAAAAAAAAATTATTTGAATGGCTGAATGAGTCAACCATTTAAACGATTTAGGCTAAGGGTGTAAACAAACCGAGTTGATCCGAGTATGAGTTGCTCAGATTTGGTTCACAAAATTTATCGATTATAAAATAAGTTTTGATTGAGGCTCATTCAGCTATCGAGTCGAGTACGATTCTGAATCGAGCCCGAACAGTTTGAACTTTTTGAACGAATATAATTTGAGTATCAATAAAAAAATTACAATTTAATAAGGTTCGGGTAATTTATCGAATTTTAAAATGTGCTCATATTTGACTCATTTATATTTCTGAATCAAGCTGGAATCGAAATTTTAGTTGAGCGAGTACAAGTTGAGCCCGAACTGTTTGCTCATTTTACAGTCTTAATTTAGGCTGAATGGTTAAGTCTTATTTTTTTGGCTGAATCAACTGAATAACGGTTGAATGAATTTTATTTTTTTTACAATATTAACTATTATATTAAGTAATATTAAATAAATTTACAACAATTTTGAATTTTTTCAGAGGGGTAAAATAATAAAAATCTGTTATTCAGATATTTCAAACATGTTAATTATTAAATAATTTTTTTATTCAGATTCAGATTTATTCAGTTTTTATCAAACATGTCCTTAGTAACAAATTTTAAGGGAGAAGGTTCAAAAATTTCCCTTAACGTTATATTTTTTGGGTCACCCGTGCCCCTGCCTTTAACAGAAGAAAAACGGGGTTAAAATTAGCTGACGTGGCACACATATAGAGGCTTAAAGGAAGAAGGTTCAAAAATGCCCCTGATGTTGGGTTTCGGCACATAAAACGCAACAAAAATTAAATAATTTAAAGTGAAATTTCGAAACCCTTAAACAGGATCCATGCAAAAACCAAATTAATTCAGTGGTTAGAAATTTATACCGACTATTGAAGCTAGGATCGATGCGGTCGAAGCTCCAACGCAATCCAAACGAACTGTGTCTCTACGGTATCCACACGAACACTCCGTGAATCGTCGAACAATTTTCAGAAAAAGGAACCGCGGTACTAGCCACCAAGGATGAGGATTTTCAAAACTGTTTTTCTCTAGTCTCTCTCTAAGAGCGGCTAAGGTTTTAGGTTATGATTCGTCTCCTAAAAATGGCTGCTATATATTATATATATAGTAGTTAATAGGAATTAATCAAAAACCCTAATCTAATAAAATTTGAATTTATATATATATATATATATATATATATATATATATATATATATATATATATCTTAATTAAGTCTTACTTAATTAATATACCTATATATAAATTATCCTATTAATTTAAATTCTATCAATCATATTGACATATTTAAATCTTTACAATTTAAATTAATTTCCTTTTAATTATGTTCTTTGTGTGTGACCCTATAATTTATTATTACGTTGACAATAATTTTAAAATCATATTATAAAATTATAAACAGTGAGCGGCATCTAGTAATGCATCACTGCTACCCAAGTAATAATAAGAACGATGATTCGATGCAACCTTTTCATGATCAATGTTTCAATGCAATTTAATCCTTTAAACCTTAATATCCTAGATTAAACTCGAATCATGGAATGTGTCATACTCTTCATAATTTAATCTGAGTTTTTCTTGATCAACGAGTAGACTATATGAAACAAATCACTATTTGAGCATGGCCATGTATTTCTTAGTCCTACTCAATCAAGAGGCATATGGATATCACCCCTAATAAATAGGAGGGTCTGTAATACCCCCTTTCCGAAATAGAAAGAGAGGTTACTCAAAACATAACAAAACTGATGAATTTAGTAGCAATGCTCAAAGCCACAAAAGAATAGTCTTAATAACTGATAAATCCCACAAGTCAACCATAATAAATCTCAAACTTAGGGCTGAGCAAGTAACCAAATTGGAACCAAAACTGCACCAAAAACCGCATGAACCGTGTGACGCCCCCATTACAATTATTAACACACTATTTCACAGAATAGTGAGGACTACTAATGCTATCCTTTGGACCGTCACTCTGTTCCCCGATTAGTCCCTGCTATGTTCTCATTTCCTGAAGATAACAGTGAAAGAAAGGGTGAGCTCAACTAGCCTAGTAAGAAATATTATGACTAAGATAATGCACAATAAATTATCATTAGTCTCCAGCAATGTTAAACTGATAAAATATAATAGACATCAAGTTTAACTGAAACGGAACAAGCAATCAATTAAAAGAGTCAAGTAGAAAATAAAATATACTATCTTTTATGATTTAAAAGGTTTTTCATCACTGTTATCGCTGAGACGCAGCTTAATAAATATTCTACATCATTGAATCACCCCTGCACTACGGCCAAGGATATTCTTTAGTATCACGACCATAATTATCCATGCACTATGTGCCAAGAATATTTGTGTATTCATTAATGGTCATTATCTTGCCAACAACTGTCCATCAATGCATTACGGGCCAATGAGGACTTTTACCACATCATTTGTAACATTACGGTCATGATTACACCGAATAATCCATGGTCATAATCATACCCAAGTCCATCTATGCACTACAGGCCATATATGACTTTCAACATAATATAAACATGAGAATGATGACAATGATATAAGAATTCAATAAAACAAGTTCAAGAATTAATTTGTCCAAGAATTACTAATGTCCAAATTGTCAACATGATACTGCTTTGTAGAGTAAAATTCAAGAATGATCAGAAGAATATTTCCATGAAAAGATACTGGATGAAGCACAAATATCAAGGACATTCTACTAATTTCATGGAGTATACAAGTCAAAACTGTAACCAACTGAGTATAATAAAGAATGGAATAACAAAAGAAATCACCATGCATGTGGTACTTCGCATAGACAGGTTATTCCAACAGAATACTAAATAACGGAACCAGGTCAAACCAAATTCTCATCGACAGGATGTTAAAACAGAATAATAAAGAATGGAATAACAACAGAAATCACCATGCATGCGGTACTTCGCATAGACAGGTTATTCCAACAGAATACTAAATAACGGAACCAGGTCAGGCGAAATTCGCACCGACAGGATGTTCCAACAGAATAATAAAGAATGGAATAACAACAGAAATCACCATGCATGCGGTACTTCGCATAGACATGTTATTCCAACAGAATACTAATAAGCACGGAATCAGGTCCGGCGTAAAATGCATAGACATGATATTCCAACAGAATAATAATAAAGACGGAATCAGGTCCGGTGTAAAATGTACAGACAAGATATTCCAACAGAATAGTAAAGACGGAATAATAGAAGAATGTCACCAAGTATAGGGTAGCCCGCGTATACAGGTTATTCCAACAGAACAATAAAGAAATTGAATAACATAAGTTCTCTTCTTGAATACAAAAGAATAATATCCCTTGCCGTAAAATAATACTTGATATAAGAGTAGTGAAGTAGCAAAAAACTTTTCTTCTATCTCTCTATAGTATCTCTCTATAGTTTCACTCTCTAGAGTTCAGTGAATTCGTAAGAAAATAATGAAGGAATGAGCTTCTATTTATAGGAAAATGGAATGCATAGTAACTAATCCATGAACGGTCCAAATTGATTTACTTTAATCTGACGGTCCATATCTAAAGAAAAATCTTATAAATAAAATATAATATATTCTATTTATATAAAAAGATTTTTACTATGCAAACACTATGCGGGTACTATGCATAATAAAATATAATATATTCTATTTATAGAATAACTTTAATAAAGTATTCTGTTTTATATAAAAAGATTTTACTATACAAAATACTATGCATAATAGAATATAATATATTCTATTTATAGAATAACTTTAATAAAGTATTCTGTTTTATATAAAAAGATGTTTCTATTTTATTACGTTAATAATACGAATAAAACAAAACTTCTAAATCAACAATAATTGAATCAAATAATGTGAGATACTATGCAACAACTATTGTAGCAATAATTGAACAAAATTGAGTGACTTCTCACATAAATATCAATAATCAATACCGTGTGCTACTATGCAACAAAGCGTATTACTGTACTTTTACTACCGAGTAGTTCAACAGTATAAACAGGAAAACTTCCGCCGTTATTTTCAATAAAATATTTTTATCGTTTTCTCAATCCGACAATAATTCCGTTGTGGGGTCCACCAATGATTGTGTCGTCGTATGAATATTTCCTGTTTAAAACGAATATTCCCCGACCAATCGAATATAATATGACAACTTGTATACTTTGCAAAATTTATAAATATTACCCACAACTATAACATTATCTCAAATTCACACCATAATAAAAAAATTATTTCAAGAAAATTAATTCTTTATTCATAAAATCTGGGGTTTCACAATTTCCCATCCTTATGGAATTTTGCCCTCGAAATTCTCGTACGTACCTGGTATGCTGAACAGGTGAGGATGCCTTGACTTCATTTTAGATTCTAACTCTTGAGGTATAACCCTTGAGTGTTGGATACGATTCTTCTTATCCAAGATTTTAACACGAGATCTCATACGTTAAATCATCCTCTATCTCGTCTGATTCTAAATTAATAATGTGGTTCGGGTCATCCACATATTTATGTAACATTGATACGTTAAAAAACGTTATGAGCACGCGACATACTTGGCGTTAAAACGAGTCTATAAGCCACAGTTCCTACTCAATCGAGAATTTCAAATGGGCCAATTAAATTGAGGGTTGAGATTTCCTCTCTTCAGCAACTCTTGCTTCTAGAATAACGCCCTCTTGAACCTTCTTCTTCACATTCATCAGATTCGGGTATGTAGCTTGAGCGTCTTTAACTTTATCGATTAAAGTCGATTTTACTCGTATATTCGTTATCTTTACGTGGGTCCCTAGAGTCTTTAACTCTATCTTTATCATTTGTAAGTTATACGAAATGAGTCTTTGTGTTAACAACATCGCACTTGTAAACGCATACGATCTTCTACTCAACACGTCAGCTACCACGTTCGCTTTTCCACGATGATATTGAATGGTATTATCGTAATCTTCAATAGGTCGAGTCAACGTCTTTGGCGCATTATACGT
Source organism: Panax japonicus (assembly GCA_020205505.1). Lineage (NCBI taxonomy): Eukaryota > Viridiplantae > Streptophyta > Magnoliopsida > Apiales > Araliaceae > Panax > Panax japonicus. Next base: position 28,446,549 of record CM035094.1, on the reverse strand, counting down.
TCATTTTGGTTGAAGAAATATTTGAGGGTTTAAGAATTGGGTTTTGTACTGGGGTCAATACAAAATTCGATTTCACGCTGTGGGGTAGACCAAGAAGTCTTCAAAAATATGTCAAGAAATTTATTAACAATAGAAATATCATTCAAAACTGTGACTCTCATCCAAGACTTGGATAACACGTCACATTGATACCTATCAACTTGCCATCGTCATTCACAATGTCTCCTACGGAAAGTCTGGCTTCGATGCTTCCCACACAAGGAAGTCAACAACGAAAGAATCGCGGCTCTTTACTTATGACTTGATATGACATTGATTGAATTTAGTTGTTTGGTTGCTTGAATTCGCATAGTAGGTTGGTTAGGAATATGAAAGCTAACAACCTTACGAAAAACATGATGAGTAGTTAACCAATCGTTTCAAAAAAAAATCACATCAAAGGCAAGTATTTTCAAAGAGATAAGATCGACAGGTAACGTGAAAGTGTCGATTTGAATCAAACAAGATTTATAAACAGTGGAGGTAACGAAGGTTTCTCCCAATGGAGTTTCAATAGATAAATGAAAGTTTAACTTCTCCGGAGTTAAGTACAAATATTGAACACAACTAGGTGAAATAAAAGAGTGAGTAGAACCGGTATCTAACACGGTATAGATTTCGTAAGAGCTTATGATTAACTTACCCGTGATAATTTTATTCAGGTTCCTCGTCACGAGAAAAAAACGCTCTATCTTAAACTACCGTTTTTGGCTTGTCTGGGACATCCTTTGGCATCACTATCCCAGTTGCACTTGACTTCACCATACGACAAAATCGAGTTAGGTGACCTTCTCTTCCGCAATTAAAACACGCTTTGGATTGTTACGTACAGTTTGGACGGATGTGTCCCTCTTGTCCACATTTGAAACATAAGATCAATGGGCGTTCTTCTTCCTTTGAAACGGGTGCTGGTGCCGACGTCTTCACATCATTGTTGAACCTTCTCTTCTTAAAATGTTCATTCTTATTATCTTGGCCATGATTACCACCGAAATGGTTACCATTATTGGCATGATAATATCCCCCACGATGGTTATCGTTGTTCCGATGACCGTTGCCACCGGTATGATTATTATCGTGTTGTTGGTCGTTGCCTTTTGGTTGTGCTGACTCATTATCGCGCTCCAATAACTGAGCCCTATTCACAACATCTGAATATAAATAAAGTTTGTGAGAAATGAGGTATTGACGTATATCGGGTTTCAAACCTCGCAAAAACATTCGCGTCATTCGCTCCTCATTATCGACCAAATGGGATGCAAACCGGGATAACTTCGCAAACTTAGCCTCGTACTGTGACACGGTCATATTGTTTTGCTCCAGCTTGATGAATTCTACCTCCTTCATATAACGAATACTTTTAGGAAAGTACTTGTCGTTGAATAATTCTTGGAACTTCTACCAAGACATCTTGAGTGCGTCTTTTACAGATTCCCACCAATGATCTCCTTCTTCACGCAACATAAAGGTGGCGAATGGAACCTTTTGCTCCTCTGAGCATTCCAAGACATCAAATATCTTAGTAATCTGCTTTATCCAAGTCTCCGCCTTAAGTGGTTCTGGCTTTCCCAAAAACTCTGGTGGTCCCAGCTCCTTGAACTGCTTAGCGGTGACCAACCGTGGGTTACCATTGTTTCCACCTGCATTATGGACAAGAGCTGCCTTCGCCCGTTGTTGCATGAATTTCTCCTTAAACTGCTTAGCGGTGACCGTTCGAGAGTTATCAGTATTTTTACCTGCATTTTGGACAGGAGCTGCCTTCGCCTGTTGTTGCATGAATTGCATAAAGCCTCTGACCATCCCATCATTCACCATTTCATCGGTGTTATTATTTTCATGAGGAGTATTGTCCTTTGGTTGCACATTATCCTGATTATTGATCTGTGGAGACTCAACGGTCTCCTGTGCTCCATTGATAATCTCAACATTCTCAGATGCCATTTTCAAACACTGCCACAAAACAAGGGTTAATTAACATATCACATATTATCCCTATACTTTGATCGACCAATTAAATACCAAATAAACTTAGGTAGGTCATACTAGCGAAGGAATTCCCCGTCTCTCTCCTCCTAGTTATTATCTCACATCTTAGCCAGGGATCATATCCCTAAGCTCTGATACCAACTGTGACGCCCCCAAAATTAGGTATACGTCACCCATCTTAGGTCGCCACTTACATGGTACAGAATTAAAATACAACTTACTAATACAACTGTCGTGTACAATACGACAAAACATATCTGTGAGTTTGAATACAATTATTGTCTACTAGAGATTATAAAAACTCAAAAGGAGTCCCCATTACAATTATTAACACACTATTTCACAGAATAGTGAGGACTACTAATGATATCCTCTGGATCGTCACTCCGTTCCCCGACTAGTCTCTGCTATGTTCTCATTTCCTGAAGAGAATAGTGAAAGAAAGGGTGAGCTCAACTAGCCCAGTAAGAAATATTATGACTAAGATAATGCAAAATAAATTATTGTTAGTCTCCAACAATGTTAAACTGATAAAATATAATAGACATCAATTTTAACTGCAGCGGAACAAGCAATCCATTAAAAGAGTAAAGTAGAAAATAAAATCTACAATCTTTTATGATTTAAAAGGTTTTTCATCACTGTTATCGCTGAGACTCAGCTTAATAAATATTCCACGTCATTGAATCACCCCTGCACTACGGCCAAGGATATTCTTTAGTATCACGACCACAATTATCCATGCACTACGGGCTAAGAATATTTTTGTATTCATTAATGGTCATGATCATGCCAACAACTGTCCATCAATACACTACGGGCCAATGAGGACTTTTACCACATCATTTGTAACATTACAATCATGATTACACCGAATAATCCCTGGTCATAATCATATCAAGTCCATCTATGCACTACAGGCCACAGATGACTTTCAACATAATATAAACATGAGGATGATAACAATGATATAAGAATTCAATAAAACAAGTTCAAGAATTAATTTATCCAAGAACTACTAATGTCCAAATTGTCAACATGATACTGTTTTTTAGAGTAAAATTCAAGAATGATCAGAAGAATATTTTCATGAAAAGATACTGGATGAATTGCAAATATCAAGGATATTCTATTAATTTCATGGAGTATAGAAGTCAAAACTTTAACCAACTGAGTATAATAAAGAATGGAATAACAAAAGAAATCACCATGCATGCGGTACTTAGCATAGACAGGTTATTCCAACAGAATACTAAATAACGGAACCAGGTCAGGCGAAATTCGCACCGACAGGATGTTCCAACAGAATAATAAAGAATGGAATAACAACAGAAATCACCATGCATGCGGTACTTCGCATAGATAGGTTATTCCAACAGAATACTAATAAGGACAGAATCAGGTCCGGTGTAAAACGCACAGACAGGATATTCCAACAGAATAATAATAAAGACGGAGTCAGGTCCGGCGTAAAACTCACAGACAGGATATTCTAACAAAATAGTAAAGACGAAATAATAGAAGAATGTCATCAAGTATAGGGTAGCCCGCGTATACAGGTTATTCCAGCAGAACAATAAAGAAATGGAATAACAGAAGTTCTCTTCTTGAATACAAAAGAATAATATCCCTTACCGTAAAATAATACTTGATATAAGAGTAGTGAAGTAGCAGAAAACTTTTCTTCTATCTCTCTATAGTCTCTCTCTATAGTTTCTTTCTCTAGGATTCAGTGAATTCGTAAGAAAATAATGAAGGAATGAGCTTCTATTTATAGGAATATGGAATGCATAGTAACTAATCCATGAACGGTCCAAATTGATTTACTTTAATCTGACGGTCCATATTTAAAGAAAAATCTTTTAAATAAAATATAATATATTCTATTTATATAAAAAGATTTTTACTATGCAAATACTATGCGGGCACTATGCAAACACTATGCATAATAAAATATAATATATTCTATTCATAGAATAACTTTAATAAAGTATTCTGTTTTATATAAAAAGATTTTATTATGCAAAACACTATGCATAATAGAATATAATATATTTTATTTATAGAATAACTTTAATAAAGTACTCTGTTTTATATAAAAAGATGTTTCTATTTTATTACGTTAATAATACGAATAAAACAAAACTTCTAAATCAGCAATAATTGAATCAAATAATGTGAGATATTATGCAGCAACTATTGTAGCAATAATTGAACAAAATTGAGTGACTTCTCACATAAATATCAATAATCAATACCATGTGCTACTATGCAACAACGTGTATTACTGTACTTTTACTACCGAGTAGTTCAACAGTATCAACGGTAAAACTTTCGCCGTTATTTTCAATAAAATACTTTTATCATTTTCTCAATCCGACAATAATTCCGTTGTGGGGTCCACCAATGATTGTGCCATCATACGAATATTTTCTGTTTAAAACGAATATTCCCCGACCAATCAAATATAATATGACAACTTGTATACTTTGCAAAATTTATAAATATTACCCACAACTATAACAATATATCAAATTCACACCATAATAAAAAAATTATTTTGAGAAAATTAATTCTTTATTCATAAAATTTGGGGTTTCACAAACCGCACCAATTAAAACCGCACCAACGGTTTCGACATAGCGGCGATTTTAGGTGGGTTGAATAATCAAATTTACGATTCCCGTTTGGTTACTAGCCAAAACCGGAAGCATAAAACCTGAAACTGCACCATGTGTGTGTATGTATAGTAAATTCTAAAGTTACTTTTCACTTGAACAAGCTCAGAGAAAACTCGAGTCTTGTATTGTCATTTTTCACCAATTGAAAGAAGATGTTAGGAGTCAAAAATTAAGCAATTGAGTTTTAGAATTTTGAATTTGTTTGATGCCTTATTGGAAGGGGCTTATAGCTGAGGGGCTCGAGCACTTGATGCATTGGTTAATATCAATGCTATAATAGTAATAGTCTAATAGATTATTTTTCAAATTAGGTATAGTTAGGATTATATTCTATAAGTCCTCCCTGCAATATATGAGATAAAATTTCATTCTATCTCCAGTATATACTTTTAATTTTTGGGGAACTAGATAAACATTCTTGCTTGTTATCTAATATATGGTCTCCGTTGTTTTATATAGCGTTTTTTTTAGTTTTAAAGTATGCTTGATATAATTTTTATTGTCGACTTTGTCACTAAGTTAATTGTGATGTAAGTTTTATGTTAAATTTTATTGAAGGCTTAAATTTTTTTGTTATTTCAATTGATTTTGGAACCAAAACCGCATCAATTAAAACCGCACCGCACACTTTAAAACCGTACCGCGCCAATCACAAGCAGTTTCGGGTGCGGTTTTGAATTTTTCAAACCGCACCATGCTCACCCCTACTCAAACTGTCTCAAACCACAATCTAAAAAAATTATTACAATTCCAAGTAAACTGACACATCAAGTCTAAACAGAATATTTCTAAATCATTGGAATGAATGGAGCTCTCATCACATTTGCCCTTGATTCCCTTGATTACTTGCCGGAAGAAAAATACAGCATGAGCCAAATGCCCAGTACGGATATAGAATACAAATAATGAACCGAAATAACTAACTCAATTAAATAAAAAGAGACGAAATGAACTTAAACGAAACGAACAAAACTAACTCAACGAAATAATAGGCTGAATCAAATGGATGGGTGTTATTTTTTACCGAGCTTAGAACAAAACAGAAATATATCTTGCCACACAGGCAAGTCAAATAATGCCAAATAGACAAATCAAATAATGCCACACAGGCAAGTCACAGACATTGGACCGTGAATCCAATGCATGTAAAATCGGAAGGTGTGTTTGGTACAAACATCACCAATCCGTAGAACAGAACAGAACAAAAACTAGGGTCGACCCATACGCCTCCCACAACAAAACACCAAATGGTTAACTCCCACCAGAGCACAAAACGGAGACGTCGTGGACTGATCATACCGCCACGGAAGGTGTCATGCCTCGGTGCCAAGAGGACATGCATGTGGTACCCCCACAGGTGGTTATAGCTCAGGTATACCCTACGGTATATTCTAACAAGGATACCATGTCACAACACATGCAACACAATATTAACATAAAGGGGTTCTAATATGTACATGCTAAACTGAAATGAATCATCAACTCAAAGTCCCCAAAAATTCTAACATGCACATTACTATAAATATAAAAATAAATTTAGACATGTTGTACTAGTCTAAAGAGTACAAATATGAGTTCCAACTATGAACGTCAAATAAAACTATCATAATGAATTGACAAGGAATAATTATGAGAGACAATACTAAATTTCGAAACGAATAACGAAACGAACAAATCAAAAATAAAAGAGTCTCGATGAAAGAGTACGGAATCCGTACCTGAATTAAGCAATGTAATACCCAAAGATTATATTTCAAATTTGACTCGTTTAGACTCTCTCCGTTCAATCTAAATAATTTAATAAGATTTTATTACAATCCAATCACTAATAACATAATACAATTAAATTTATTATTAAAAACTTTTATTACTATGTCGACAAAATTAATTAATTTAAATTAATATATATAACTTCAATTTAATTTATTAATTTTATTTATAAGTTTCACGGGCAAAATTTATTAACATATAATATATATAATTTGAATTAACGAAATACAACTTAAATTAACTATATATATATATATAAGGTAACTTAATTAATGCCTGCCAGAATCAAACATGCAAGACTTAAAAATAAATAAAATATAATTCATTATATAATAACTTGAACATGCAATTCACTGACGCCGATTGAATGAGTACTACCTTGATTTCACTTGAATATTTAATCAATTAAGTTCATCATATATATGATATACATCGATTATAAAAGCATTGATAAATATTAGCAATTTACCTGACAAAATAATAAAACTGTGATCCCCCTCCTTTTTGCAAGTCACAACTCAGCCGCTTGCTTTCTTCTTTCCCAAACTCGTATTAGACGTAATGTTTAAGTGAATTAGGTTTAGTTATTTATTCACTGAAAAAAAATAGATTTTATTAATTAATATATTTATTAACTTTCCAAATTTTAAAAGGATTTTAAAATTACACAATTAAAAATTAGACATACTTAGTTTAAAGCCCAATTTTACCTATTTAATTTACCCAAAACTTATTAATACATTAGCCCACAAAAATTAAATAACTAGTTGACCCAAATAAAAGACGAAGTCCAATTAGAAGAATTAAAATATGCATTTAAATGTTATTTACTTATTTATTATTTTACTGGGTATTACATCATCTACCCCTTAAAAAGAATTCCGTCCCGGGAATCAAAAGAATGGAACGCACCTAATTTTAAAGAGATGCAGATACTCCCCTCGAATAGACTCATCCATCTCCCATGTAGCCTCCCGCTCCGAATGATTCATCCACGAAACCTTAACAAACGGAATAGTCTTCCTCCTCATAATCCTCTCTTGATGATCCAAAATAGCCACGGCTTGCTCCTCACAAGTAAGATCCTCCCGAATCTTATCGAATGGATATTGCACCACGTGCAACGGATGATACTTGTAACTTCTCAACACTGACACATGGAACACATTGTGCACATGAGCTAGCTGTGGAGGCAAAGCTAACCGATATGCAACTTCACCAACCCACTCTAAAATCTCAAATGGACCGATATAACGTGGATTAAGCTTTCCTTTCAACCCAAATCGTCGAATGCCCTTCCAAGGAGAAAATTTTAGAAACACATGTTCACCAGGTTCAAACTCTAAAGTCTTTCTATGTTTATCAGCATAACATTTCTGCCGTGATCGAGCCGACTTCAATTTCTCCTTAGCCACCACTACCATCTCCATAGTGATTTGAACTAACTCAAGCCCTTCTATGGCCCTTTCGCCAACCTCATCCCAACAAGTTGGTGCCCGACACTTTCTACCATATAGTGCCTCAAAAGGAGTCATTCCAATACTTGCATGCCAACTGTTGTTATAAGCAAACTCAACTAGGCTCAAGTAATCATCCCAATTACCCGACCACTCAAGTGCACAAAATCTCAACATGCCCTCTAATGTCTGAATAGTCCGTTCGGATTGCCCATCAGTTTATGGATGAAAAGAAGTACTGAAGTTGAGCCGAGTACCCCAAGCTCGTTGAAATCCTTTCCAGAACCGTGAATTGAACCGTGGGTCCCGGTCTAAAATAATAGACACCGGAGTACCATGAAGTCTAACAATCTCCTGCTGAAAGATATGTGCCAACCTATCCACTGAGTAACCCTTATGGATCGCCAAAAATTATGTCGATTTGGTCAACCAGTCCACCACTACACATATGGCATCATTATTCCTGAAAGTATTCGGCAAACCAGTCACAAAATCTATCGTGATACCCTCCCACTTCCACACTGAAATGTCTAACTGTTGCAGCAAACCACTAGCTCGTTGATGTTCTATCTTCACTTGTTGACAAGTAAGACACTTCCCAACATATTCAGCCACGTCTCGTTTTATCCCATTCCACCAAAAATTCTTCTTCAAATCCCTATACATCTTTGTAGAACCAGGACGAATAGAAAATGGAAAACTATGAGCCTCAGCCAACACAACCTCTCGCATGATTGGATCCGACGGTACACACAACCGTTTACCAAACCAAATCGCACCATGGTCATCAATATGAAACTCGGACTGTTTGCCTTCCTTTAGATTCTGCGTCATAATCCACAACTCCCCATCTTCTTTTTAAACTTCTTTGACCCGCGAGATAAGAGAGGCCTCCACTCTCATACCCGCCAAATGTCCATCTGAACCTTGTACATACAACTGCAACTCGATCCCCTCCATATCCAAAATAAGCTGAGGTTGTGTAATAAGGGTTGCTACACTCTCAAAACTCTTTCTGCTAAGAGCATCTGCAACCACATTTACCTTTCCCGGGTAATACTTAATCCTCACATCATAATCTTTTAGAAGCTCCAACCAACTCCTTTGCCTCATATTGAGCTCCTTCTAAGTGAAAATATATTTAAGACTTTTGTGATCGGTGAAGATATCATAAGTCTCTCCATACAAATAATTCCTCCAAATCTTGAAGGCAAATATCACTGCTGCCAACTCCAAATCATGTGTGGGGTAGTTCACCTCATAAGGTTTAAGCTGCCTAGAAGCATAAGCAATCACCTTACTGTGTTGCATCAAAACACACCACAAGCCCTTCTTAGAAGCATCACTATAAATTTGGTAACCTCCCGTCCTCGACGGCAATGCAAGTATAGGAGTTGTCACAAGCCGTTTCCTCAACTCCTTGAAACTCTTCTCACGCTCTTCATTCTATACAAACTTCGTGCCCTTCCTCATCAACTGAGTCAATGGTAAGGCAAGCAAGGAAAAATCTTCCACAAACAACCTATAATACCCTGCCAAACCCAAGAAACTCTTAATCTCTGTCACTGTAGTAGGTCTCGGTCATTTAGTGATAGCCTCAACCTTCGCATGATCCACCTTAATGCCCTCAACAGAAACAACGTGGCCCAAAAATGCCACCTGCTCTAACCAAAACTCGCATTTAGAGAATTTAGCATACAACTTCTCTTTCTGCAAAATCCCCAACACTGTGCGAAGATGCTCCTCATGCTCTTCCTTAGACTTGGAGTAAACCAAAATGTCATCAATAAAGACAATGACAAATTGGTCCAAGTACTCCCTGAACACTAGATTCATCAAATCCATAAACACCACCGGAGCATTAGTCAACCCGAATGGCATAACTAAAAACTTGTAATGCCCATAGCGAGTGCGAAAGGCCGCCTTAGGGATATCCTCATGCCTCACCCTCAACTGATGATAACCCGACCTCAAGTCTATATTTGAAAAATATTTTGCCCCCTGGAGTTGGTCAAACAAGTCATCAATCCTCGGCAATGGATACCGGTTCCTGATGGTAATCTTGTTCAACTCCCTGTAGTCTATCCACAGCCTCATAGACCCATCCTTCTTCTTCACAAACAAAACTGGAGCACCCCACGGAGAAACACTCAGTCGAATCACACCACGATCTAACAGTTCCTGTAACTGTTCCTTTAACTCCTGCAACTCCAACGGTGCCATCCGATGCGGTGTATAAAATATATAAGGTAACTTAATTAATGCCTGTCAGAAACAAACATGCAAGACATAAAAATAAATAAAATATAATTCATTATATAATAACTTGAACATGCAATTCATTGAAGCCGATTGAATGAGTACTACCCTAATTTCACTTGAATATTTAATCAATTATGTTCATCATATATATGATATACATCGATTATAAAAGCATTGATAAATATTAGCAATTTACCTGACAAAATAATAAAACTGTGATCCCCCTCCTTTTTGCAAGTCACAACTCAGCCGCTTGCTTTCTTCTTTTCCAAACTCGTATTAGACGTAATGTTTAAGTGAATTAGTCTTAGTTATTTATTCACTAAAAAAATAGATTTTATTAATTAATATATTTATTAACTCTCCAAATTATAAAAGGATTTTAAAATTACACAATTAAAAATTAGACCTACTTAGTTTAAAGCCCAATTTTACCTATTTAATTTACCCAACACTTATTAATACATTAGCCCACAAAAATTAAATAACTAATTGACCCAAATAAAATACGAAGCCCAATTAGAAAAATTAAAATATGCATTTAAATGTTATTTACTTATTTATTATTTTACTGGGTATTACAGTTAAATTCCATCTAGATCACTCATATTCCTCACACGATTCATGATGTACCCAATAATCACCTTTATAGTCCACCCTATTAAAGGTGACCTTTGATGATATCAAAGTACATAAATTCTCGTGTATTAATATAGTGATTTCAGGTCGGAGGACCATTACATCATTGTCACTATGAGAATCGCTAATGACACTTCGCATAATGCTCCACATAGAATTTTCATGGTGGGTCTGTCCAGTACATCGTTCTCTAACACGTATATATGCATTGACTTAATATCTCATATATTTATAACCAATGAGATTTGGTTATCAGTCAATCCACATACTAGTCTCAATGTATCATTATTATCCCATCAACAATGATACTCGACTAGGGACATTTAAGAGCAATGATACTAATTGTAATTATATAATCTCATGTTCAAGTCACATACTTGAAACTATATAATTTGTATCACTATTCTAAGGAATTTTATTATGTTAACATTTATATAACGCAGTAAATAGAACTATAATAAAATCATTCATTTATTCAATCAAATATAATACCAAAATGTTTAAGCAATTATATCAAATAATTGGCCTCTAGAACATAAATTTTAACACCTAACACATGTAAATATATCATTTAATCAAAACAAAAAAAAATACTAAAATTCAAAATAAAAAATCATAACATATTTACATCATTTAATCAAAATACTAAAATTCAAAACATAACATATTTACATCAAATACTAATTAAAAAAATACTAAAATACTAATTTAAAAATACTAAAATAATAAAAAAAATCAAATTAAAAAATAATAAAATTCATATTATTTTGTTAATTAATCAAAACTAAAAAAATCAAATTACATCATTAAAATACTAAAATAATAATACTAAATACTAATTGATATAAAATTTTTAAATTACTAAAATCATAATACTAAATAATATTTTTAAAATTCAAAATACTAAATAACGTTATACAACTAATTGATATAATATTTTAAACGTTAATATTCAAAATACTAAAAAACGTTATCAATTTTTTTTAACGCTAATATTTTTAATATTACTAAATAACGTTATCGAAATTAACGTTGAATATTACAAAATTAACATTAATATTTTTAGTATTTTGAAAATTGAACTAATATGTGTAGTATTTTGATTATTAACGTTAATATTTTTAAAATTCAACTAATTCAAAATTTCAAAATAATTAACGTTAATTCAACTAAAATCATCAAAAAATAATTAACGTTAATATTTTTTACTAAATAACATTAATTATTTTGAATTAGTTGAAATTTTGAATATTTTTAAAATTCAACTAAATAATATTTTTAAAATTCAAATAATTACATCATCAAAAAATATTAACATTTTTTAATATATCAACTTATATTAAAAAATATTAACGTTTTTTAATATCAAAAAATATTAATAAAATATTAACATTTTTTTAATATTTTTAATATCAAAAAATTAACGTTTTCTAAATTATTTTTAAAATATTTTAATATTTTTATATCAAAAAATATTAACGTTTTAATATTAACCTCATATCAAAAAAATAAATATTTTTAAAATATGAACGTTTTTTAATGTCAAAAAAATATTAATAAAGTATTAAAAAAATATTAACAGTTTTTTATATTTTTTAATATTAGTTGATATGTTAACAACGTTAATATTTTGATAATGTTAAAATTAGTATTCCAACACTAGATATGCAGTTATTTTGATACTAATTGATAACGAATTTTGATAACCTTAAAATTGATAACGTTATTTAGTAATATTCAAAATAAGTATATTTTTTAATTAGTATTTGATATAAATATGTTATGTTTTGAATTTTAGTATTTTGATTAAATGATGTAAATATGTTATACAACTTATTTTATTTAATTAGTTGTTTTGATTAGTTAACAAAATAATTTGAATTTTAGTATTTTGATTAAATGATGTAAATATATAATGCTTTTTTTTATTTTGAATTTTAGTATTTTTTTTTTGTTTTGATTAAATGACATATTTACATGTGTCATTAGCATTTTTGAACCTTCTCCCTTTAAGCTTTCATGTGTCTGTCACGTCAACCAATTTTAATTCCGTTTGTCTTCTATTAATGGCAGGGGCACGGGTGACCCAAAAAGTGTAACATTAATGGTACTTTTGGACAAGAAAAATATATAAGATGTTCGATAGACATCGCGATAAACGTCAGGGGTATTTTTGAACATTCTCCCCAAATTTTAATATTACTGTTCAATATTGAAAAGAGTTAAAATAATTATGTTTCCAATAATTACATTGGAGTGTGTCCTACTAATTAATTTTAGTGGAAGATGTACTCTCGAATTTGCACCAATAAAAATAAGTCATTATTAGCTATCACCAATTTCTTTATAAAAAATGAATTTAATATTATTAAATACTCGTATATTTTGAATATTCACGAGTCATATGGACAGTCCATACTTGGTGTGAGAAAACAACTCATCATTTTTTCTCCCTTCCTCGTAAACGCTTCTTTAATTTCTTAAATTTAAATATTCTTCTCCTTATTCTCTTTAATCTTTAAATTGCGCATGCAAGATGACTAGTAACTATCAGAATTTCGGTAATGTGGGATGGATAACTACATAGATTTGCATCACTTGTAGAAAGAAAAAATAATTTCATCCGTTGGATTTGTAATCTTATATCTCATCATCTAATTTTTATAGATTTTAGAATATGTTTTTTTAATAATATATCATATTTAGCCTTTTATAAAAAAAATTGAAATATATATGTATTTAGGTGTATTAAAAATTATGAATTTGTTGCCCAAAAATCATATTTTTGGCCAAAAATATCAATACTCTCTTTCGTTAGTATTTACGTGTGTGTGTGTGTGTAAACACACACGTGGACGGCCTATTTTTTTCTAGTTTCTACTAGGAGTACTATTCAAAGGAACAAGACAATGTGTTGGAACAACAAAAGGAATCGAAATTGAAGATACTACTAGGTTGGCCAAACAAACGGTCCCAATTAGCTGCCCGGCCAGTAAAACTAAAAGTCCGCAAAAAGGTAGAGCCGAGGGGAAATGCTCGACTCACAACGGTCGAGGACCCACACGCTGACCAAACCCAAATCTTGCCTACTGCGCGTCATGAGATTTGGAATGGTCAATAAGCACACCAAGAGAAGTATCCAACCTCTCCAAGAAAACGTATGTATGTATGCATGCCAGTCTTATTTTCTGAACTTAATCTATATATTGCTTTCTTTTGTTCATGCGCGTGTAATTTCTCAAATGCCCTCCCCCACTTCAAGACAATTAATTAATTAATTAATTAATCCCCACGAATCTTCCTCCTCTTTCACCTACACATGTATAATACAAATATCATCATACTACTGATCATATCCCACCTCCAAAACAAACCAACCTTCCAACAAATTAAAAGCCAATTTAACAGAGAAGAAATTAAAAATGGCCAGCAGGTTGTTAGGCAAATCTAGGCCTTTGGGTCTTGGTGCACCTTCTTGCTTAAACTCGAAAAGTTATAATAGATCGATGCCCTCAACTTTCATGGTAAGTTTCCAAGGAGAGAAGATTAATAGGGTGACCGGAGATCATGGCCAAAAGAAAAATCCGGTGAAGGCGTCTCATGTGGAGAGTGTATTAACTGCAAAAACAGAAACAAGCGGAGGAGTGGATATAGCTTTTCTGTCGGCAAATGTTACGGCTTTGGTATTCCATGGCTTGAAGGTGGTTACTAGACCTAGGCCATGGAAATTACACCTTCAGATGTTCATCGAAAAGGTAAAACCATATATATTTTTATCTTTATATATAGTTCTTTTACATTTTTGTCATAGATTAATTATATATGTGATCTATAATAATATTTTTTATATAAAAAAAATTAGTTATAATTTATCATTTAATTTGTATGACAATTGTACTTGAAAACTAACTTTTTGGAGGATATAACTATACAAGATGTATACTCATTAAGGAACAATTTATTAATTATGGCAAATTAATTAAAGCATGTCTAAAAATTCTTTTTATTTTCTTTTTATTAATTAAACTTGTGAATTATTACAATTTTTCAGGTTATTATTGACTGCCGATTTTTCACAATGTTTGCGGTGGCAGGAACATTACTTGGTTCAGTATTGTGCTTTGCGGAGGTAAGAAGATCGATACACAAAATTAATTATATATAGAGTAGTATATTTTTCTTATTTAATTTGGTAGAATCAGCTGGATTGGATTGTAGTACTGCTGCTACCTAAAGAATTAACACAAGTGTTTGAATTTATTTATTTAGAAAGAGCTTTACAGAGAAATATTTATATGCTTATGAGTATATATATATAATTACAATGAAATAACTGCATGCCGCATGCAGGGTTGCTTTATGATTCTGGAGTCATATTTCCAGTATTTCCACGCTCTCTCACATGGGGCTGCCTCAGATCATGGTCATCATGTAGTCCAGCTGCTAATTGAAGCCATAGGTACCCCACCCCCTCTTTATTTTATAAATAAATACCAAAAATAGAGATGTTGTTTTCCTTTCTGTAAATTTCAAAATTTAAAAAATATTTTTATATTAAGACTAAAATAACATGATTTTTTTTTAAACCTATTCTATTACAATTAAATTGTAGAGATACATTTTATCCTAGGGTACGTTTTGAGAGAGCCTTGTCATTATTTTTTTACTATCATTTTTAACATTGCATGACCACCACTTTTAACCTCTTAGTTAATATGTATTATGGTATATTTAACTATTTGAGAATATAAAATTATCTTTCAAAATAAATGTATATTTAATTTTATAGAATGAGTAATTATATAATGAGCTAGCGTGAATATCTAATTAATACAGTATATATATTATAATTTTTTGTGGGTGCAGATATGTTTCTAGTGGGAACAGCCATGCTTATATTGGGGTTGGGATTGCATGTCATGTTCGTGGGAACACAGCTGAACTTGAAAGGAAAAGGATCCTCCCTCATTCCAGAATCTAACTTCTTTGGCCTTTTCTATCTCCAGGTATATATTTAATTACTCGTATCTTTCTGTACGTAGCTTCATATTTCATTCAAATCAACTGTATGTATATATAATTAAATATCTGTACGTTTGCATGCATGCAATATCACCAATCATTATATATAACATCCTCACTTTAAGTAACAACGTCTTATAAGTAATTAATTAGTGCATATAGAATTATTAATTCCATCTTTAGATGAATCGTAGTTTCATATATAGCAGGAAATATTATCTCTATTTGTTATTGTGTGTGCGACACTAAATAACTACTGATTGATCATATCCCTCACTGGCCGGATCCCTAATTAATTATATATCTTGCATGTATTCAGAAACTCCCAACATGGATTGGCATGCAATCCATAACACAAGCAAAGTCAAAAATCGGGCATGCTCTGATGATGATACTACAAGTGGGAGTATTGGACAAGTTTAAGTCCATACCTATGGCAACGGGGCAGGATCTCGCCTGTTTCGCAGCAGCTCTATTCATTTCCTCAGCTTCTATATTCCTTCTCTCAAAACTTTCTGATGGTGGCTCTAAAACAGATTAGTTTGTATTCATCATTCAAACATTCTTTTTGTCGCTACAGTATATAGTAATATAGTATATGAAATATATATCCACAGCTCGCGTTAGTTATGGGCACTATTCCAGCTAACTGTTATTCAGCTGTCCAAGATAAGATCCAAGCGTTGAGGATTAATAATAAAATTCTAAAATTATTCTTACACAGTCGATCTTTTGCCCATGCGAGGATTAAATAAACTAGAGTATATCAAAATTCTTGTCAGATATAGAAATACTGCTGAAATAGTACGTCGAATAACGAAATGAAGGGTGAAAGGCAAGATGTGTATATATTTACATATATCAATTGAGAGTTGCCTAACCAACATGGGAACAAGGTCAAGTTGTGTATCTCCCAAACTTTCAAAGTATAATTCACAATTGTGTATAGAATTTATTTCTTGACTGCAAGCAAATCCAACTGAAGGTCAAGTTATCATCCAAGGAGTGCTAAGAAACCTCAAAGATCATGGACATCAAGTCCTCAAATAAGATAACATGCCAAATCAATCGATTCCAGCTAAATGATTCTGAGAGAGAAATACATATTATACGATCGATGCTTTTGTGCTATTGTGAGATTAAAGATGATATTCTTTATCCTCCATTTAATTTGGTAAATCTACATAAATATTTATAAAAAGATGAATATACATTATCATAGAATGAATAAACAAATATCAGTTTGTAATATTTGCAGGGGAGAAAAAACAAGAGCAGTAAATAGCATCCTAGCAGGAAGTACGTATCGCCATTAAGTAAAGCATTTACCTTCGAAGGAAATCGGAGGTTGCCTGTATGCTTGCAAGTCCCTCCAGAATAAAAGTAATCACGCTCACCATCAAGTAAAGCATTTACCTCTTGAGGAGGTCCTGTCTGTATGCTTATAAGGTCCTCCATAATGAAAATTAAATTATTAGAGGCTTAGCCTTGTGCATGTGACCCATGCTATTAACAAGATCTTTACGGGTGCAAACAGGGAACATATTGATATTCTTTAACACTTTCAACCGCCAAAGAACATATGGAAAACTCAGTTGATCCCGAGAAGTGAACCGAACAGCCTCATTAAACCAAAGACACATGAGCAGATTAGTCAATGGCGTATGTTCCCTAACAATTACAGAAGCCTCAGCAAGAGCTGCACAGATGGATATTGAGGAAAGTCTATTAGAAAACCTCATTGAGCTTATACTTAATACACCAAAATGATCAATGCAAGATTTCTCAACCTATGGAATGGGGACTCCAGCTTCTCTGACCCCTAAAATTGCCTCTCCCGGCAAATGATGGTATATTTCTATTAAACTAGTTGTCCATTTTTGTCTATGGCTGTGGACAAACATAAACAAATTGGTGCTCCCCATGTATGCGTCCATGCATAATATGTTTAGTCTATAGGCAGCAATGATGAATTATGATTATAGGAAAAGGAGTGGCAGCTGCCAGCTAGAAGCATACCTTTCTTTCCATTAAACCTCTTATCCTCTGGGAGGCCATCCTGGCGGTATTGAGACAGTTGTATCTCCACTTCTTCTGGGGTGGCTTTATTTTTCTTGACAACAGCTTTTGCTTCATCGTAGACACTACTACGAGCTCCATGTTCAGATATTGCAAGTACAGAATTTGAATGCCAGAGAAGGGCTTCCAACACGCCCAACGGGTCCCTCCTAAATTGAGATTTTGAATCTACCCAAATAGAATATCTTGCATGAGGAAAGAGACGATGGGACAGCATCTGGTAAATAAAACACAAGCATCAAATGCATGAATCAATATCTTGAAAGTAAACATAACACAACCATCACAAATATATATCCATATTACACAATAAACATGCTTCATAGATATGACACCAAACCCAACATACCTAAACAATTTATATGAGCACCCATATGAATATGTGTGTACTTAATATATACACCCTAACTAAAGTTATATGATGTGACCAACTCTAATTGATGAGTTCAGCAGTGGTCCTATAATCAAGGGAGAACCTGACACTTAATTATTCAACAATGATTGTATGACATATTTATTGACAATTAAACCAGATTTTCACCATACGCAATGTCTGATCCGATAGGAACTTGACTCACATACATATACATATATAGACAGACAAAGAGGGTGGGGTCCTCCTGGCCATTAGGAAATACACATATATGGATGTCATAACTCTCGATTGAACAAAACTGCAAGGTTGTTTTAGAAAGAGATTGGTCCAATACTCTTCTGCAATTTTCAATCAGAATGCATATAAATATCTTACAACTTTACTGAACCCGCACTAATTTATTTGATCAACAAGTTGATTACCAACAACAAGCACTATGATATGCTAGCTGGGATATGTTATGTTATAACTGAGTCAATTAGCCTTGTTTACCAGGACCCTATACACAACGGAAAGCATATGTTTGACAAGTTGAAAATTATTTCAGAATTTGCCAGTATCACATGAGCCTTCTAGAGTATGATAGTCAAACTGAGAAACCCATAAAAACTTAGTGATAGTTTCTAGTTTTTAGCAGTATATTGGTTATGAATATTTGAACAAGGAAAGAAAACAAAAAGTAAGGTTCATGGTTGAAGATGTTTAAAGTGTCAGAATTGGCTCCCTGTCAAGAGGACGGTAAAAGCAGCTAAGTTATAGCATTTCCAGAGATTGAGCTTTCAATAGATAATAGTCATCTTCTGTCTCTATTATGAGAGAGGTGGCAGCAGTAAACATTCTGCCGTGTGTGGGTGCTAAATCACAAGGGTAACATAACTGAGATGATGAGGTTCTACCTGCATATACAAAGTAGTCCAGCTTAAAGCAATGTCCAGACACTGGTATATTGACTTTGTGGAATTGCCAAATACGAATGTTTGGAAATAGCACATGCTAATGTGGTTTCAGGCATTACAATACTATAAAGTTGCCTCTAATTTCTAAGAAACAAGATACCAACTTTTGTTAGAACAATAGCAACAAATAGTGTCTTAGCCCAAATCAATGCACCAAGAGACTGACACTAAAAGTGAGCTACATCAGAATATCACATCAAAATGTTCATTCACTTTCAACACTTTTTCCCATGTATGATTCATAATTATTACTCATTGCAGGGTGAAAGAAGACATTAAACAGTAAGTATATAATATCATATACATCCAGGAGAACGGAATGTAAAGCCATCTACAACCCTCCTACCTTTGGGATTTTACCATTCAACCTTTGGTCTCTGAAAGGGAGATTCCTAACTAGTACAATGCGCCAATTTCCAATAAAGTTGTCCTTACCAATCCTGTGTCCCGCTGCTTCATGTGCAGCAAGAGTGATTTCATCCCAAAATGCCACATAGCAAACCTGCATCAATGCAAAACTATAGTATACTAAAATACAGTAAGAACTAGCTCCTTAATAGAATATTGCATATGAGATTACTACCTTTTGCAGTGAAGCCTCTAACATCCCGATAGGTTGATAAAGATCGTCCCCACCACCAAAGGTACAAGTAGACACCACAACTTTGCATGTTTTCATAAAACTTTTGTCTTCGTTGGAAATTTTAAATCCGCCATTCTCACTATAGAAGCCACAATGTACCCTGGAAGTTTCACTCACCTGTGACATTCATTCAACATGAAGAGATAAGAGGATAATAACAGTAATAAGAAGCATATATTGAAGCAAATCCAAAGATTATGGATGAACATGAGAAAGGTTCAATTATTGTTCATGTATAAAATTCTGGTACTGAAGCAAAATCCAAAGAAGTGATTTTATGTTGAACTTGAACTCTAACCGGATATCCTAATTCCTAAGGCCTAAGATTATAGTGAAAATACCAAGATGTGGAATACAACCTTAAAAGATTGTTCTCTTTGCTCGAGTGTTTGGTTTCCTGTGAAAAGATTAAATCTTGTGGTATCTGTGTGCTGATGAGATAGTTCCCTGTAAGGCGTATTACTCTCGGATATGTATACCACTTTATTAATAGCATTAGCGACTTCTTTTTCCATGGGAATATCCAAATGCTCTAGTTCTTCAGGAGGTAGGAGCTTCAAGCAACCTGATAGGACCAATTAAAGTGCGTTATTAAGTTAGATGTTTTCAATGTCTAAAAGATGTCAGACGAGGAATACAAAAAATAAACACACTAAATATATATACATATATATAGGTAAAAACACATCAGAGAACTATAACCATGAGTCTCTGTTTGGGAATATTGCCAAAGAGAGAAGGGGAGGAATTTATATACAAAAAACCAGAACTTAATTTGGCACCAACTTCTTTCCACTCCAAATCTCCACTTTAACACTTATTTCTTGTTATTGTTATCAGTCATTCTGTTTTCTAGAGCTCTTATCAAGTGCAAATCTCTACTCACCCAACAAGTATAATTTTGAACCTAATGAAGTAAATAACATAACAGATGTTTGACCAATGCTAAACAAACTTGTAGCTCAAATGCAAGTGGTACTGTTCAAGACTGTTGTTGTCAATACACATCAATATTGCAATTAGTTACGGTGGAAGTTGGAAGAAAGAAGACTTCAAGAATGGGAAAAAAATTGCGGAATATTTTTATAAATGATGTCAATGCAGAGTGCAGACTGGATTTCAAACAGGAATGGCACAAAAACAAGCAATGAATTTTAAGCTCCCTTGTCCATGTGCAATCAGGAATGAATAAAGTTTTATTCTGATCATAAACATAGATTACTGAACAACTCAAGAACTCAATGCAAGGAACGGTTAGAGACAACAAAGTCTTACCCATGAATCATGACAAACACCTCAAGTAGACACATGACCAAAGGCTCAAATATTAAGGTATTATTTCAAGAATTTTGGATCAGTGGCAGAAAGTCCGAAAGCTCGGTATCTATCCAAAACAAATAAGCACATGAGAATCCGTAAGGAAGAACTTCAACTACTAAATTAGATGACTGATGTAGATAAAAATCCATGCTGAGCAAACAAGATCTCAAGAGGACAATTTCTTAATTAGATTAATCCTATTTTCTGCAATAGATTAGAATGCACATAAGTTTAATCAAGTGAACAAAGTTACTGAGCAGACAAGAGGAAGCCCTAAACAAAATACCCAGATCAATCTGAATTTTTGCAAAATCAGATTTGAGCAATCATTCAATGAGTTACTTTTAAAAAATCAATCATTTAATAAATTTAAATGAGTTACTTTTAAAAAATCAATCACCCTAAGAAATTTGTCAATATTCCATTTAGCTTAATCCTCAATTTGAGCAATATTCTAAATAAACAAGCAAAGTTTAGCCACTCTCCATACTAGTAAATCATTATCTCATGTTTTGAATGGAGGGAGATAAATTTATTAAAAACAAGCTTAACTATGATTATGCTTCAATTATAATATAAAATCAGCTAAAATGCAATCTTTTCTAATTTTTGTCAGCCTAACAAGTCCTTATCAAGCAAAACTATAATTTTATAACGATATTCGAAAGGACTTACGTTGTCTCACTCCACCAACAACCCGAGTTGTCGGATCTAAACGATTCAAGTTCCCTTCAGATTTCTTCTCCACAATGATTTCCGGGCTCTTCTGGGTCACGATTTCCGGCCTCTTCTGAATCACGAGTTCCGAGTTGATCACTGGACTCGGTTTTCGTCCAATTCTCGAGGCCTCGAACACGATCAGTCCGACGGCGGGAAGGAAGAGCAAGACAGGCCACCATCTCCGGAGCTGTCTCAAAATTTGGCGAGCTAATTCGTTTTTGCCCCGGAGTGCCGATTTCTTGCGTTTTCTTCGGACTCGTACCCTCATTTTTCCGTTGACATCATCGGAATCTTCGTCGGAGATCATAATTGAAATATTGTTGTTGTTGAACATTGAAGAGGACATTGATCCGAGGGTTGAGCAGCGGACAATTTTACTGTCAAGTGACAGTTCCGACGCTTTTCGTTAAAATATAAACCAGTCAAACGAAAACATAACCGACATTTTTTTGTGTAGCTAGGCTAGGTAGCGTAATACATAAAAATAAATTATTTGAAAAATCATTAAAAAAAAAAAGTACTTCAAAAAATAAAATACTTCAAGAATGTTTACATTATTTTTTTTTTGAAATTTTCATACTGCTCGTATATTAGTCAATACAAATTTGAGGCATCAATTAATATATAAGTCTTATATATAAAAATATATATATAAATAATTAATAGCATGTATTTATAATACTCTCTCTATCATTTATTTTAAACATCAACATAACCGACGAGATTAAAAAAATCAAACCTCTCTTTCATCTATTTTAAATATCAACTAAAAAAGTTGAACTAATCATCTGCTACTTGCATGATTTGATTTATTAATTAGAGTTTAGGACTATTATTTAAGATTGATAGTTTATAAAATAGGGACTAGGATTTATTAATCAGGATTTAAGATTTATTATTTAAAATTTATGATTTATTAATTAGGATTTATTAATCGAGTTTAGAATTTATTAATTAGAAGTTAATAAATCCTAAATTTTAGTTAATAAAGGACTTAATAAACTCTAACACCTAATAACCCGAGTTAATAAATTATAAACCTTAATTAATAAAGTCAAACCCATCTCTTCCCTTAAAATGATACCCTATAAGGATTCATAGTATGTATTTGGATAGTTCCCCTATATGCATATATACAATTAAAATTTGGCATTCTTATTTTAAGACAAACTATTGTTTTATACTTTCTCCATTTTAAATTATAATATTATTATTAATTTTTAAAATTTTATTTAAAATATTTTTAATTTCAAATTTGGTATAATATATATATATATACTACATACCTTTTAAATAATATACATAGTAGCATATATTTATTAAAATTACGTCGTTTCGAAAATTCTTTTAAAAAATATATAGGGACGTGGGTAATATTTTTGTAAGTAAAAAAAAAGCAAAATTTATGAACATTGTTGTATGAACTACTTTATCTAATTTTGGCCTTTGGCCTCCATTGCACCAAAAAAAAAAAAAGTTTTTATTACTTATCTCCATTTTTACTTCTACTCTTTTATTCTTTTCTTACTTAATTTGTTTTCTTTCAAGGTTTTTCTTGCCCTTTATTTTGACACTTATTACATATGGATTTAAATTTATTTTACCTGGCCCAAAATTAGTTTGGGATAAACAACTTGTATCATTAACTAAAACCAAGTAAACATTAGTATTTACGTCCATTCCATATGCAATTAATCCTTAATTAAGTTCATTACTGTGTGGTATTAATGCTACATTTGGAATGGAGTAATTAAGATGAGAATGGAACATTCATATAGAATGAAAAAAATTGTGTTTAAGAAGAGCATGGAATAACTCATTCCAACTAGAATCGAATGAATCATTTCACTTTTCATTTCATTCCTTCAATTTAAACATAAAACTATAGACAACTGGCTGGTTACTTCTTTAGTTATAGTTTGTCTTCAGAAGAATATAGTAATAAATTAGACTGAATTCAAAAAAGAATTTGCAAAAATATAGAAATGACAAGTATCAAAACATTCTTCCAAAGGTGAAACAATAAACAAGAATCTGTGAAGACAATCAAGTCATGCTATGGATATTCCTTCTGGAAACAATCCACAGCCCTTAATTTTGATTAGGAAATTGTTAAATCCACAACAAAAATTGTTATTTTCACAACAAAAGTGTCGCTATAGATCATATAGCGACGATTTTCACCGTTGCTATACATCTACAACGACACTTTTGTTGTGAAAATAACAAAAAGTGTTGTGGATTTAACAATTCCTTTTGATTATTATTGATTGGAATGGACCCGAAACCTAGGGCATATTCAGTTATCAGCCACCACATCAAAAATGGAGCGAGAGAGCATTTAATGCTTTCATAAAAAAACATGATTGGAACTCAAAAGATTTGGCAAGGTGAAGTAAATCCCTCATGGCCATCTCCAACCAAATAGACTGCAATATAATTATTGTCAAAATCCACAAACCTTTAACCAGGTAATAAAACAGAGCATATACCAGTGAACTGGTTAAACTGGATTAAGATAAAAGGAGACCTCAACTGCGCTTTCCTTGGAGTTATCATACGCACAATCCCATAGTGGGTATATGTTACTGAAATCTACTTTTTGTACAGATGCGGTTTCAACTAACAAAATCGCATCTTATAGGTGAAAACTGCAGCTGGCTTAAGAACAATGAGGCTGATTCCACCAGAAACCGCCATCCTTGAACTCTTCTCTCTCTATTCTTGCACGCTTCAGAGAAAAACCCCTACCATTGTTTGAACTCTGAGAGCTAGAAGTAGGTTGATAAGGTCTTGCCGTACATTTTCCTATAATTAATTTGGTTTCAATGTCAGTAGGTAATTTTGAAAGAAACTTATATTTTATATTTTTCAATCTCTTCCGATTGACCTATGAATCTAGAAACAAAATGGTTCTATTTGTATATGCAGAAACAGTCCAAAGGATGAGTTATGCAGACAGATAAAAACAAAGGTCAGCTGAAAAAGAGCTCCAATATCCTTACCATTTGAATCAGAATTTTTTTTAGGAATTTCAGAAGCTCTCTCCACACCCTTTGACCTATAAGGAGCTATAATGTGAATTGCCTGCTGGAGTTCACCTAATAAATGAGATAAATCAACTTTTGGTACCTGTACTGGGACACGACTTACAATTTGGTACCCGAAGTGAAAAAAGTTACAAATTGGTGATTGCACTCGAAAAATGTTACACTCCGTTAAACATTAGGGACACGACTTATAGTTTGGTACCCGGAGTGAAAAAGGTTACAAACCGGTGATTGTACTCGAAAAATATTGAAATCTGGTGCTTGTACTTTCCAATTTTTAAATAATCGTTAAAATTGATCCAACGGGAGAAACAAACATACAGAGAGAGAAGCGAAGTCGACACGAAGAAGATCCTCAATGTTTTGTTCCATCTTTCCTTGCCGGGAGGAAACATTCGCACCATTAATCAATGGAGAGTAGCACCGACTTGGGAACTTTGGTGTAATCCATTCATTTTTATTGCATGAACTACAATTTTATTCTCTGATTTCATTTACGATTCCACTCCAAAACGAGTTCATCCTTTCAATTAAACACTGAAAATCCTTTAATAAATATATGAGAACCAGTAATCAATGGAGAATCGAGACAATAAGAATGAGAGAAGAAGAGAACCCTAATTTTCAAATAGAATAAAGATGAAACCTTACTGTTTAACGAAATGTAACATTTTTTGAGTACAATCACCAGTTTGTAACTTTTTTCACTTCGGGTACCAAATTGTAAGTCGTGTCCCTAATGTTTAACGGAGTGTAATATTTTTCGAGTACAATCACCAATTTGTAACTTTTTTCACTTCGAATACCAAATTGTAAGTTGTGTTCCAGTACAGATACCAAAAATTGATTTATCCCCCTAAAAAATCAGTGTCAATGCATTCGTACCTGCAAACAGTCCATATCTAGAAATGAGCAAGACAAACTTTGAAGGGAATGCTTTAAGAAAATATGGAATAGGAAACAGGAAGTTCAATTTGTTTTCATGGCATTTGCATCAAGTTTGTTTGTTTTATTATTTCAACAAAGAGTTTTAACTTTTTCTCTCAACACAATTTTGTAGCATCACAGAATCGACTAATTACTAATTTTGAAATATTTTATAATTTTTTTTTGGTAATTTAGGGTGTTTCATTTACATTATGAAGTAACAAAGGTAACCCCCGTGAATTAAACCAAGCCATCTATTGTCATGATATTACACAGATCCTGAAAAAGTTTAGTTTGAATATAGTGAAGACTCACAATTTTTTGCAGCACTTATCGGCGATTCCAGATAGATCAATGATCTTCACTTTTGTTTCCAGAAATTTATCCTCGGCATACTCATCAAACGGCAGTTCTAGAGACATTGAGAGTTGCTCAACAATCAACTCAAGCTGCTCCTGTTGGTTCTCAAACAAATTTTGTTTCATTTCCCTATCATTCTTTGTCATTTCATTCTTGAACAGTCCATCACCAAACATGTAATATGCAAAAGGGTAGGAATATGAGAGAACCCGCCTTGACCTGAAGAGTCTGTAAAGTCCATTTGTCACCCAACAGAAATTCGTGGATGCTAATTCCCTTGCTTCCAGATTTGCCGTCTTATCCTGTATTATTTCTTTCAGCTTGACTTCAGCTTTCAACGAGACTATATGAGCTTTGTACCGATTATGGTAGTGAATATAGCGCAAAAGTTCTGTTCTTGCTTGTTCAGTATTTACTTTATGCTGATCATCTTTGTATCTTCCACGCTGTGACCTTGAATACCATCCCATGTGTATTCACAAGCACACATCCAACTACAAAATGAGGAAGGCAGCTAGGAAAATAAATAAAATATCACTCTCAAATTTTCTATTCATAAAAACACGATTAAAAGAAAAGGATTGAAGACCAAGTATTGAACAATCAAATATGAGCCTTATATCATGTAAAAGGTCAGCTGAACCGAACATCAAGTGAATCATAATATTATTGCCCTGGAACTTCATATGCACCAATATTGATGCCTTAGTTGTTCACATTAAAATATTATTTTCCTGGAACTTCTAGCTTAGAAGCAAAAACTTAAGAGGTACTAACTTTTACTTGGCTAGAGTCCACTATACACTAGCATAGTTAAATGTTGTCTGACTTTCAAAACGTTGCGTTAAATCATACTCCCTTCTCAGGATAAAAGTCCTTATTACTATTTTGGGTTGTCCCATGTTAAATATCCTCTTTCTTTTAATAATCAAACTTTTACACATTTTTTCCTATTATGCCCGTAACATTAAATATCTCATACTTTTCTTATTCTAATTCTCTCTCCATATTTAATGACATTATTATGGGCAATTTTGTCATTTTATTCCTCTTCTTAATATGCGTGAAAAGTCCACCGGAACTTTTATCCTGGGACGGAGGGGGTATTACTTAATAAATTTCATAGTAACTATGAGGCTGGCAGGGAACGATCAGACATCTTCTGCTGCCAAATGTCACCATCATATACAGAAGAAATGATGCGATAATATTCAAATTATTTAATGGCGTGGCAGAAGTATCACTAGGATAGCACAGTGGGTTTGCAAAATAAGACTGCTACATTTGATTCAAGGAGTTGCACAAAGAAGGGTCACACTGGCACTTCAACCATGCAAAGAAGAAAAATGAAACACATTAACAGAATGTTAAACAAGAATTATAAGCCAGTTTATATGGGTAACAGAAGAAAGTATAAAGTATTTCTATATGTAAATGCAGCAGATAAAAAAGTATCATCAAATGGAACAGAATTAGCTAGTATGAGAGATCAATAAGAATTCTCACCAGAATGCTTGTCCACAGATACAGCGTACTCGGTTGCATCCTCCATTCTTCTCCACTGGTTTGTGACAATGTGGGCAAGGCTTAGTATTGACCGTAATCCAGTTAACTGTCTCCGATTCATCCTTGCACTTCTTGGCCCAAAGCTCCCACATTAGACATGAGCAAGGTGAGTGTGCTTCAGATGAACAATTAAAGCAGAATTGTAAACCACATGCACATTCAACCTCGCAATATTGGTCATCCTCAACACGTATTGCATTTCCACAATGCGGAATGCTAGGGCACCATTTTACCATCTTATTATCGTCAATATATGACTCTAGGAGAAAGCGATCAAATTTCTCAGCAAGATCAGGATCTCTAGCACTGACCAGACTTTTGATCTTACCTTCATCACAAATTCCATTGCACTTGTCCGCCATGCATCTGACTCGTCTGCTCTGACCCTCATTTATTTTCACAATGAAATGTTCTGTCCAACCTAAATGGAATGACACAAGTAACAGTAAAGATTCTATTAATCATTCATTGTAGAAGAAAAGCTGAAAAGGAGAGGAGAATAAGTAAAGACTAAAGAGCTGCAAACATCGGCCCTCAAGGAGATGATCTTGTTGTTGTAAACTAACCTAAGTCTAAAAGTGTGTTTGGCCACAAGACTAAAAGACTCGAGCAAGAGCCATGACCCTTGACCCTTGTACACAAACTTAATGTTCGACTCATTCCACAACGCACTATTATTAAGCATGTCAATCAAATGTTATCATTTATCCTTACAAATTTCAAACATGGTATATACTCATCATCCAAGATTGAACATCAAAACATACAGCAGACAGAAGTTCCACATTCCTTTGCAGTAAATTGATTATTCAATATATTATCTGAAACATATTTAAAGTAATGATTTTAAGGAGTTCATATTTGTAGGATCTATTATATGGGTGCATCAACCAGCTAGTGCTGACCAAACTTAGAGGTCTGTCACATTAAGTATGGTCTCCATGCCGTTCTAGTTTCATTCATTGAAAGTCTAATATATTCAAGAATACATAATTTTTATTATAAAAAAATCAAGAGAATGGATTAAAAGATGTAATGTAGTTAATTATATCATGTGATTATATTGCTGCAACAACATTAATTAGGAGGACCCTGTAATCATGTAATTAAGGAAACAAAAAGAAAAAAAGCAGCATGCTCACAGTTGTTGCAGTAACAGTGGCCACACTCCATTGTTGTTGTCTCAGTGACAGAAACTCTCTCTATGCAGATTTCACACATTACTTCAGAAGAATATTGAGACAAGGAAAGGCTATCACGCGGCCCCATTGTTACACCTGCTTCCGCATACAACTTGTTATTTCCCTTCTCCACAAACACCGTAAAGACCTTTTCAACGTTCCAACGATAATGGTCCGCGCATGATGTTCTTTCAAAGATAGCAAATCCATTACTTTTTGCAGGTCTTCTCTCTTCGAAATGCAAATGTAAACAATTCTACATTTTTTATATCCATCATGCAAAAAATGAACCCAAATTAGGAAAGTAAAAACATTGTAAACAGTAGTTCACTTGTGCAGCCAACAAAGACTCTTTCTTGATTACCTGCAAAGGCAAAAACCGCCAAAAAAAATGTATGACTTAAAATTAATGAACACATGCACCCCATAAGAATAAAATGGAATAAAAATCAATTAAATTTGACCTCTTTGTTCAATAATCAAAATATATGAAAGTACAAAATTGGGCCCTAGGGAAACTTCATATTTGCATGCAGCCACTTTCAATGAGTTCTTAAGCAAAATCTTTTGTTATTTTTGCAAAATTTCTATAATTTTTGCTGATAACTTCAAGTTCCAATTGCTAGCTTTAGTCGGGGATAGATAAATTTACTAGAGACTTTAGCTGATCAAAAGAGCCTAATCGCCACCATATTAAAAACCTTCACCATTTTTTAAAGTTTATAACAAAAACTCACATCAAAAGAAATATTTAACCTGAAATCCTCTTAAAACAAGAAAACAGAATATAGAAATGAAAACTAAAATATGTGGAATTCAGTAACGAACTAAGTTATAAAATCCACATAAGAACAGAACCATTTTTGGGCCTCTTTCTCCACCAGTTGCAGAAAAAACAAACAAAGGAAGCATATATTCTCAGTCAAAATTCAATTACCTTGTATGACAAACACATGGCCGGTAGAATGCAGCAATTTATCGAGAATGACACCATCATTATCATTATTCCAGTGCTTTTTGATGTTTCTTGCACAATACTCCATTGAATATGTACATATACATATATGCTATAATTAATATATGTGACTGAGAAATTTGAGGCAATGATGAATTTTACAGCAAGTTTTTTCCTGAAAAAACTGTGAATGAAGCAAAACCACTGACCGGAGAGAAATGGTAAAGTTTGATTGTGATTCTTCTCAATCTTTTAGATAAAGAAAGAGATTGAAGAAGCTCAACTAAATTTGAGTTTCTATGGACACCTCATTAAAAATATTAGTACAAAGTGTGCAACTGGGTGGCAACTTCTTTTTGGATTGTTCTACCAGTTTCTATGAACTTTTAATAGTCATGAGTAATGGCGAGAGATACGTTATAGATTTTTCCATTATCTATATTTTTTTTACCAATTTTGGATCTCTTTCTTTACATTTGCATTATATCCTCAACACCAAATTGAACCAAATTTCATTTTTATACTAGATAAATTAGAGAGAAAGAAATTATTTATTTTCAATACGACTCGAATAAAGAGTTTAATATATCAACTACTAACCAATCATGATAGTTGACTAGTTAAAACGATTTTTTGTTACACACTCATTTGAAAATTTATATTTATATATATATATATATATATTTAAATTAATGCATTAGTTCTGTTTGTTGAGGTGGGAAATAGTAAATTTTCTTTATGTTGTTCTCTTTTGGATATATGTCATGTTTCAAGCAGCTGGAGATTATGATAATCTTTTTTGACGTTTGTCATAGAGGCTAAAAATCTTCCACACTCATTGTTATTTAGGCAAGAGTTATGAATCACATACCCTCCCACCAAACTCCGACCATGTCAACAAAAACCATTTCTTAAACCACATGTTTTGCAAACCGCAACGCACTTCGATAAGGGTTACCAATGAACTCTTATTAGCATGCGTTCCACTGCTATCCAACACTAAAGAACGTAGTCTAACACTGATTTAGTTAACCATGTGTAACACTCCAATCCCACATCGAAAGATATGGGAAAATTTTGTCTGTATATAAGAAATTAAGTTACTAACAATAGTACCTTCAGTAACTTTTTGGGTGAGCCTATGGTGGACTAAGATGACCCAAGAAGATACTATTGAGTTAATGGTTTAAGGTCTTGTTTGAATAAATTTGATTTGATTTGGACTTGGGATTTGATCCAAGATTTGTTCCGGATTCGGATTTGACCCGGGTTATTTCATATGGTATCAAAGCCGACTCTTAAAAGCTCAGATTGGGTTATCCAATCGGTTTGCAGGAGGTGAGCACACGAAGCTAACCGGTATTATCCCAGAATGGTTAGAGAGGCTAAGATTTGTGGACCGTGTGTAATCGGTTCTGACGAGGTCGCCATAAATTTAAGTGGGGGAGTTTGTAACACTCCAGTCTCACAGTCGAAAGATATGAGAAAAAATTGTATGTATATAAGGAATTAAGTTATTAACAATAGTACCTCCAGTCATGATCTTTTGGGTAAGCTTGTGATGAGCTAAAATGACCCAAGAAGATACTATTGGGCTAGTGGTTTAAGACTTTGTTCGGACGGATTTGATTCGATTCGGACTTGAAATTAGATCCGAGATTTGTTCTGGACTCGGGATTTAACCCGAGTTGTTTCACCATGACTAAGAAACATACAAAAACAACTCCCAATCCTGAAAAATTGTTGACTCCATCAAGCCTCAACATAAACTAGAGTCACTACTCCAAGCCCACGTAAAGGGCCCATACTCCTCCAAATGTAAGTCCAAACAAGCTCATACCCCTAGTGAAGTCATTAAACTCATGCATCCGCATAAGAAGCTCTAATATAACCCATCCTCTCCAATAGAAATTCGACCACATTGAATCCCCTACAATGCACCATAGAACCTCCCATATACGTGTGGAGCCTGCTAACTTCTCTCATAATTCCCACCGATTCCTATCCTCCGTAAGCCCATAAATAAACCCATGAAAAGGACAACAACACCCACATCTCAACCGTTTTGCAAGGACACAGAATAAAATAAATGCCTCTCATGGGCTCCACTAAATGTACCACATAACCATCCCACAACATTAACACCCTTGACTATCCCAAGCATCAAAACACCCTTGGTTATCCCACAACATCAACACACACCAAACTACACCGTCAATTCACAAAATAGATTTCACAACCCCCTATCATAACCCTCATTTAAGTTTCTTGGAGGCACATCACCATCAAACTTGAACATCTAATAGCATCTTTGAGACTTTGACTCATGATCACTTCGAAGAATCAGTAATCCCCTTACTGCATTAATCACTTAATTGTATGAACTTAATCTTTTCATTACTATTAATTTTTACAATTTCATCCCGTTTGTCACCCTTTTAAAGAATTAAGACATAGATGATATGTACTCAATGTTTGGATTAGGGAAAAAATAAGAAAAACATAATGAAAAAAGAAAGTAAAGAAACATAAGACTTTCTTGAAAGTTCATTATAATAGATTTAAGTAATAATTCCTTACTTTATATTTATCGAATATGTATAGTTAGTTTTGTGCTAATTATGGGGTTTTACCTTGCACTTTTCAAATCCTTCCCTTTGTTTTCCATTCCATCACTCTTTTTGAATTTTAAACATATTAGTATATGAAAAAGAACACCCTTTCATCCATAACTTAAACTATCACTAATTTTTGGGCCGCAAAAAAAGAAAAACAAAATACATGAAAACACTGATACAGGAAAAACCCGAAAAACCTCATCAATGAGTATATGAAACTGCCAAGTAACTGAGCAATATTCAGTGTTAACTAAAGAAAATTTTAAAGTTGCAATCTTTTAACAGATTCATTAAATTTCAAGTTATGTTTAATATTAATCCTGAATAGAATTTTTAAAAAAAGATTTCAGCTTATCATTAGAACCCATAATTACCATTTCACAAAGCTGCAGCCAAAATAAACATAATTTCATTAAATTTACAGAACACACCCATTTCACTAATAAAACTCAACTTAAAGAATCATTTAACCCTAAACCCTCTTTTGGGTTGGCAAAAAGACAAGAAAATCAGTAAAGAACCAAACAAGAAAACAACTTTTTCTGCTGACTTCTATTACCACCACATTGCACCAAAACCCAACAGAGGCAAAGTCATTCACATGCGAAATTGAAAATTACCTTACACCATGAACCTTCATAACGCGGCAATTCATCGAGAAAATCGCTATCATCACCGCCATTATAGTATTCATCGCCGCTGCTCTCACAGTACTCCATCGCCGGTTTGTTAGAATGTTATAAACACAAGTATTCTGCCGTAGAAATTAGAGGAGATCATAAAGTTTCCTGCAATAATTTAGAGGGAGAAACTTGTAAGTAAAATTCCCCCAATTACAGAGAAACGGGAATTCGTTTTTCTTGATCTTCTCACACTCTCTCTCCTCCGTGTTGATGAAGAAAAGAGCTGAATTGTGACTTTGGGAGTTTATGGACTCTGACCCGCTAAAAAGGCTACTTAACAAGTCTTGTATGCATACCATTGTAAGTATTTCTTTGATGATAGTATAAACTTTTCATTAATCTTGTTTACCCACTTTATGCAAAGAAATAAAGAATTATGCATTATTCCCACTTACAAATGATTAAAAAAATTGTTTTTTTGTGATTAATAAGAGAAAATTACTCTTATATTTAGTGATTTGTACTCCCTCCGTCATAAAAGTCTTATTACTATTTTGAGTAGTCCATATTAAATGTCTATTTTCCTTTAATAACCAAACTTTTATACATATTTTCCTATTATACCTATAACATTAAATATCTCATACTTTTCTTATTCTAATTCTCTTTCCATATTTAATGATATTATTATGAAAAATTTTGTCATTTTATTCATATTCTTAATATGCGTAAAAATTCACCGGGATTTTTATTCTGAGAGTAATATTTAGTGGTTACATTAATATTGTTTTTTTTATATATAATTTTTGTTATTTATATTGTACAAAGGCCCCCAGGCATAAATTGTCCCCTATGTTGTGTGTTGTGTTCCTTTAAAAATCAGATGAATCAAATGTTTTTGCCATGGATAATATTAAGTAATTAGACAAAAATACACGAATAAATCAAGTACCACTAATGCTTGTCTAGACAAAAATTATTTTATAACATTAAGTTTGACTAATTCCATGTTTTTAGAAAATTATTTTACAACTTTTAGTGATGGTTGCCATTGTTTCCTTATTCCATGTTTCTTAGTTTTCCCAAGTTCCAAAAAGTGATTATTATTTTACAGCATTAAGCTTGAAAGACTATTTTTTATTAGAAAAAAAGTTGTTAAAATATTATGTCTAACTATCTCTTATGCAATGCAAATCTTAATATATTTGAAGAAGTAGACTAATTTATATACTAATGGAATATTGGAATGTTTGTTGTATATGACAAGAAAATAAAATTAGATTGCAAAGTGAGAATGTACCAAGTTTATCATCACATTTGGGGAGTTTGTTACAAATTATTTAAAATGATTATCTTAAATATTCAATAACGTAGTCAGTCATCTTTATATTTATAGATCATGCTTGTTATACGAATAATTTTACATTTTTAATAATCAGATACCCGGTAAAGTGTCAAAATCCCGATATGTAATATGATATTATGGCATAGTAGACATTTTAAAATTTTTATTTAGACAAAAATATCATTTATATTTAATAATTGGGACATAAATATTCACATAATTTAAATTTAATTTTTAATTTTTTGGTTTTTTGTTTGTTTATCAACTTGTTTAGTTTAACTTAAAATAACTCACTTACCATACAAATTATGCGGTGTTATTTGTTATTTATTATTATAAGTTTAATGTATTATTAATGACATACTTGAAAATTTTGTGTTTAATAATTGAATAAATCATAAATTCTTATTTTATAAATATATTAAAAATTCTATTGCAATTTACTAAGTAATACTGAATTAATCAATTTAATAATATTGTTGATAATTATATTTGACAATAACCCATGGGATAATATTAAAAAATTATACGTAGTAATCTTAAGTTCATACCAAACACTTACAATAGCAATTACAGATAATTACATATCTTCTGCCAAAGAAAAATAACACAATATATATAACTACTTTTTATTATTAATAATCTATGTTTAGATAAATATCCATTACATTTAAAAAAAAAGATAGATATCTATCATAATCTCTAACAATCACCCCTTAATATCTTGTTATATTAGAAAGTGAGTTTAAAATTTAAAAATAATGGGATAACAATACACAACATTATATAATTATGATGAATAAGATGATATATTGACAAACTATCATCAGTAACGTACCCACAACTACATTGAATTATTGTCATAATAAAGTTATCAAATATGTTAAACTTTTAACCTGCATATACATGAAGGATAACACACTACCATAACAACATCACAACACCATAAAATTTGTCATTTCACTACTAGATATATGTCATTTTATATTATTATGTTATAAGTCAAACTATGGCAAAAAGCACTTTTTAGCCACTGTGGTTATAGTGATTTAAGCAATTAGTCACTGTGGTTTTAAAATATTCAATTAGCCCACTATACTATTTAAAAATGTGCAATTAACCTATTCTGTCCAATTTTGCAGACGGGTGTTAAAAAATTGGCCCTATTTTCCTACGTGGCTTTTACAAATTAAATGCTAATGATGTGTATTTGCTGATCGGGACGAAGATATAAGCAGAAACCATTGCAAAGCAAACCATTGTTGCTCTTAATGTCTGTCGAACTCGATTGTGTTGATTGAGAGAGAGAATACATGGGGCGATCTTGATCGTATATGAGGCAAAAGTGAGTGGGTCGATTGAAGAACTGAAGATCGAGTGAAATCGAGTGGGTCGAGTGAAGAATTGAAGAATTAAAGAACTAGGGTTCCCCATTTCTGAGTAAAAGTGCACGAAAATTAGGGCTTTTGCTTGAAGATTGGTTTCGAGGTAAGTGAAAATGTATTGTACATTTGATATGGCTTCATCCCGAACTAGTTCAATGTCAACCACTGCTTCAGAACTGCACAAGTGTTTTTGTGATGTACCAGCTCGAATCTGTATTTTGAAGAAAGATAGGTCAAAAGGAAAAAGGTTTTATGGCTTGCCGCAACTATGGGGTTAGTTTACTCTGTCATATTTGTAATCTGAATTTCATTCCTATCTTTGTTTAATATGGTATGTGGCTCTGTTTTCCCCATCTCTGTTAAATAATGTTTGGTTAATTATATATATTTGATAGGAATCTGGGAGATATTGTGGATATTTTCAATGGATTGAAGTGTCTTCCAATGTTAATGAAGCACTAGTGTGATGAGCAAGCCAGTTGAAGAGGTGAGCTTGGTGATGGAAAAAAAATGTTAAACTGAAGCAGAAGTTGAAAATTCTGAAGAAGGAAACACTGATAAAGGAAATGGAAGTTGATAGACTTAAGGAGGCAAACTCAAAACTTAGATGTAATTGTGTATTTTCATGGATTGTCACTACAATTCTAATCTTGACATGGATTTACATGTATTGATTGTAATGAACTTGGTTATCAGTTGTCAAGATTTATATTTCCATGGATTGTAGTAGGTTGTAATGTTCCCCCTATTGAAAATGAGATTTTTAGTAGTTGAAAGTGTAATATTAGTGTGGTTTGATTGGTAGTAATTTTTTTAGTAGTTTATTTATTCAGTAAATGGTCATGGTACTAATAAATTGAACATGATTGTAATGGATGTGGTTTCTTGTAATGGTAATGTATTGATTGTAATGAACTTGGTTATCAGTTTTCAAAAACATAGACAACACTAATTGTTAAAAAATAGAGCCAACATCTTAACCTAACTTGAACACAACCAACAACAAACGTTACCAACAACAATTGCCAAAACAGTTGACAAAAAATAGAGACAACACCAAGTGTCAAAAACAGAGCCAACAATCCTGATAAAGTATATTAAGTCAACTTATAAGCATAACCATAATTATATTACGCATAGCCAACTGATAAAGTATAGTAAGCCAATACAAAATTTGGTTACCAATCACAAAACATAACCACATTAAGAGACCAATTCAATACAGAATTTGGTTACCAAAATATTACATTAATATGGTCCATTTGATCAAGTCAGAACAACAAAACAACAAAGTACAAACTAATGTCCAACAAAATTATGAACCATAACACTTTCAGTCTAGTCTTCTTTTAGCCTTTACTTTCCACCTGGTTGATGGTTTTGGTCCACTTGCTGCTCTTCTAGGCTGAAAATGGTCCCTTTGCTGCCCTTCCCCTACACCTACTCCAGTCTCACTTGTTTCCAGTCTTGGGCTCTTCCTTACCATGACCATTTACTGAATAAACTTATTACATGGTCACCAATTAAAGAAATCTGTTAACATTAAAGAAACACAACTATAAACATTAAAGAAACACTAAACCTTAATTTCTTTTTATGATTGCTTAACTCTTAAACCTATGTGATTTCCATTAATCAATTCAACCTATGTGATTTTACACTTTTACACTATTAGGGGTTTGGCAATCAGTGAAGTTATGGCTACCAACTATTAGGGAAAAAGCACTTTTACACTTTTACACTAATGTTGGTAGCCATAACTTCACTAATAATATTCCTCTGGTCATTCATGTTTAAATCTAAAGGCTAATCAAGTATTTTCACTGATGCATAAAAGTGCAATACTTCATATGAGAACCTGGGGATTTGAAAAAACAAAGATGAAAAAGAATGCAATATTTTAAGAATTCAGACAAAAATTGGTGGAACCCAGACCACACTTACATGTTCGGTAGACGATTGGAACCCTGACTTCCTTGGAATAATACCCCACCTTGTTCTTCTGTCTCTATCGCTTGATATGGTAGACGATTGGAACCCTAGCTTTATTGGAATGATACCCCACCTTGTTCGTCTGTCTCTATCGCTTAATATGGTAGACGATTGGAACCCTAGCTTTATTGAAATGATACCCCACCTTGTTCGTCTATTTGTGTCGCCAGAGAACCCCACCTCCTTCCTCGATTTCTTCTCAAACAAAGATTTGCTTTTGAACCCTAGATGAATTGTTTATTTGTGCCTTTGTTTTTCTTTGTTTTTCTTTGTTTTCTACGGTTTCTTCCCCCAATTCCACGAAGGCTAAACTGATATGTCTCCAATGACCCGATCAGCAAATACACATCATTAGCATTTAATTTGTAAAAGCCACGTAGGAAAATAGGGCCAATTTTTTAACGTCTGTCTGCAAAATTGGACGGAATGGGTTAATTGCAAATTTTTAAATAGTATAGTGGGCTAATTGAATATTTTAAAACCACAATGGCTAATTGCTTAAATCACTATAACCACAGTGGCTAAAAAGTGCTTTTTGTCGTCAAACTATTGTTATTTTGTGAATTCAATAGATAACTAGTTTTGAGGATCACAACACAACTTCGTTTATATATATATATATACACAAATAATTTTAAATTTTACGCCCATTCTAATAAATCATCTGGGTCGTCCAAAATTTGGAATAAATCTTACCGTCCATAGTGCCGGAGGGACGAGACTATTGCTAGTATATACTCCCTCCGTCCCAAGATAAAAGTCCTGGTAGACTTTTCACGCATATTAAGAAGAAGAATAAAATGATAAAATTACCCATAATAATGTCATTAAATATGGAGAGAGAATTAGAATAAGAAAAGTATGAGATATTTAATGCTATGGGCATAATAGGAAAAAATGTGTAAAAGTTTGGTTATTAAAAGAAAGTGGACATTTAACATGGGACAACCCAAAATAGTAATAAGGACTTTTATCCTGGGACGGAGGGAGTAATAAAATACAAATGATTTTGAATTTCCCGCTCACTCAATAAATTATCTGGGCCGTCCAAAGTATGGGATGAATCCTACTGTTCATACAGTGCCGGAGGCATTGGACACAACTAGTATATAATAAAATACAAATTATTTTGAATTTCTCGCTAACTCAATAAATTATCTGAACCGTCCAAAGTTTGAAATAAATCTCACCGTCCATTAGAGGTGGCAAATGGGCGGGCGGTGTGACGCCCCCAAAATTAGGTATACATCACCCATTCTGAGTCGCCAGATATATGATACAAAATTCAAATACAACTTCATTTATACAACTGTTGAGCTGCCGTATAGAATATGATCACAGTTAACTATGAGTTTTAATACAAATGTATGTAACTCTCATGGTACCTCGACCACAATCTTACAATGATACTTTACATAAAAGTATAGTCAAAAACTATTTTAGAAATTAAAATCTTTGGGAAGTGCTCAAGGAAGCCTTCGTACATGGGAGGCCATCCGTCTAGGTTATAATAGATATATCATATGGTCACAGAATTATCCTTGGTTGACCCAATAGACCCCCAAAAAAACGAGAAGATTACTATCATCTTCTTTCCAATGGTGAGTCTTCTCTTGACATATGACTATCTCCACTGTCTCCAAGTGCATATTATATTTTAAATCAACTCCAAGATCATATAGGTAGTGCCCATAAATATACTCAGCAAGTGGATGCGCACAACCCTGCCTTATGATAACACGAGGTTGTATGTCATTAGACATCTTATATGATAGTGGCAAAACACCCTTCCAAAGTTGGGTTCACCTCACCATATTTGATTCACCAAATATAACTACTAAATGTTGTATAGAATACAACACACTTTTCTATACTGTTTAAGGAGAACCTCCACAGCTAGAGACCACTGTTCTATTCCCCTGTTATCCCCGCTCGACCCGAAAACACTCTTACGGCAACACTCTTATTACCTGAAAGGAATTGTGAAGCATAAAGGGTGAGCACAATTAGCCCAATAAAGAATATCATGACTAAAGATAATTAAATTATCAATAGCTTTCATTAATAATAAATCAAAGATTTAGAACATAGGGTAGATGATA
Organism: Panax japonicus; assembly: GCA_020205505.1. Taxonomy (NCBI): domain Eukaryota; kingdom Viridiplantae; phylum Streptophyta; class Magnoliopsida; order Apiales; family Araliaceae; genus Panax; species Panax japonicus. The sequence goes on along the minus strand of CM035094.1, from coordinate 28,406,495 downwards.
AAACTTTTTAACCATAGTTGCAACGGAACGAGCAATCCATTAGAAGAGTCAAATAGACCATCAGATCTATTATATTCTCTATGTTAAAAGTCCTCCAATAATGTTTTATCCATGTAAAATAAATCAACAGTTCCTGTCCACAATCATATGAATAACTCATAATCATAATTGTGGTTCTAAATTCCTTTTCGCAACTAGAACGAAGATAATTCTCATCACCTATCTTCACCTGAAACATCAAAAATCATGGTTATACCAAATCAAAATTCCTGCTCATAATCATACTAATAAATTCATCTTTGCACCTCGGCCAAAGATATTCATTATCAATTCATCTTTGCACTACATGCCAAAGACATACAACTGTATTTTAAAAGAATCAAGTAGAACATGATATCTACTATCTTCTATGCATTTAAAAGTGTATGATAAATATTTTATCGCTGAGACTCAGCTTAATAAATAATCCACATAATCGAATCACCCCTGCACTACGGCCAAGGATATTCGTTAATATCACATCCATGAATTTATATTTCATCGCTGAGACTCAGCTCGATAATCAATCCATATCACTGAATTATTCATTCACTACGGCCAAAGATATTCATTATTATCACATCCATGAATTAATATTTCATCGCTGAGACTCAGCTCAATAATTAATCCACATCATCGAATCATCCCTGCACTACAGGCCAAGGATATTCATTAGTATCACGACCACGAATTATCCATGCACTACGGGCCAAAAATAATCGTGTTTTCACCAACGGTCCTGATCATGCCATAAAATAATTCATCTTTGCACCCTTGGCCGAAGAGAATCTATAGTCATAATCATACCAAAAACTGTCCATCAATGCACTACGGGCCAATGAGGACTTTTTCCACATCATTTGTAACATTACGGTCATGATTATACCGAATAATCTCTGGTCATAATCATACCAAGTCCATTTATGCACTATAGGCCACGGATGACTTTCAACACAATATAAGCATGAGGATGATGACAATGATATAAGAATCAATCAAATGAGATAAAGGATAAATATTAAACATTTATAATACAATTTATCCATCATCCAATAATAACCAAATTTTATCAATCACTTAATAATCTCATAATCTAATATCATTAATATTATAACAATATTTTAATCATTTCTTAAACTTATAAATAATTTATTTCAATTGTTTACACTTTATCAAATAATGCATTTAATCATTCAAAAATGCCATACTCATAAGATTTCATAATCAATGATCAAATCCCTCATCAAAATCTGCATATACCCTATCTAGGATTCTCAAGCCATAAAATCCTATTTTCCAATTTTATTACTTCACATAACATATTTAATTCATTTTCTCATAACTAGTTTATTTTCATGAAAAATACCAAATCAATCCCAAAAATATTTCTTTTCTTGGATTTAGCAGAATATAGTCCCATCTTGAACATATATTTTTCTCAGAATTTTTAAAATTCATTTACTATTTTTCATATGGCTAAAACTTCCGAATATTTAGACATTTATCATAAATTGTACTTTTGTCCAAAAATTCCAAAATTTACAGGGTATACTCCTGTTATATACATGCACTCCCAATAAAAATTTAACCAATTTTGGAGTTAACCACAAGGAGTTATAAGAGTTTACTTTTAAAATAGTCTTTTTCCCATAAAATCCATAACTCTTAATCTATACATCCAAAAATCGCCATTTTTGGACATAATTTAGAAAACTCATTAAATTATCATTTTAAAATTTTTCAAAATTTTTGAGGGTCAGAAAAATTACAAATCTGCCCCTGGCAGAAACCCCCTTTTAATGAAAATACTATTCGTATGAATACGAAGGATCATTCACCGTGCATGTGGTAATCCACATAGACAGGTTATTCCAACAGAATAATAAAGAATGGAATAACAGAAGGATTCACCATGCGTGCGATAGACTGCACCGACAGGTTATTCCCAATAGAATAATAAATAATAGAACCAGGTCCGGCGTAAACGCACAGACAGGATATTCTGACAGAATAATAAATAATGGAACCAGGTCCAGTGTAAACGCACAGACAGAATATTCCGACAGAATAATAAAGAACGAAATAATAAATAATGGAACCAGGTCAGTCGTAATACACACCGACAGGATATTCCAACAGAATAATAAAAAATAGAATAACAGAAGAATTTCACCAAGTATAGGGTATCCCGCGTATACATGTTATTCCAACAGAATAATAAAAAATGGAATAACAGAAGTTCTTTTCACGAATAAGAAAGAAAGAATATGTAAGACCCCAACTTATTATAAATAAAATCGAATTTCCTTTAATTATTATTGTGAATAATAAGGTATTAATTTGATATAATTCTCTGGTTATGGGTGAAATGTGCAAATTTTACAAAATATGCAAGTGATTATAAAATAATCATTTTTGTCGGGGAAAATTCATTTGGTCATGGAATATTCTTGTTGTCGAAGAATATTCGTACGACGGCGCAGTCATTTGTGGGCCCCATAACAGAATAATTGTCGAATAAAAAAATGACAAATTTGAGTTTTTATAAATAACGGCGTAGTTGTTACCGTTAACACTGTTGGAATACCCGGTGGTTAAAATACAGTAATACGCGTGGATGCACAGTATTGATAAATTGTTGATCCTTACGTAAGAAGTCACTACTCAATAATTGTTACAGTAGTTACTGTTCAATATTTTATTTTATTGATTCAATAATTGCTGCGTTGATATTTTATATTATTGTTGTTTCAATAATTATCACTGCACAGTATTTCCCATTATCAGATCAATAATTCATATTATTTGAATAATATTATTAGATAACATTATTGGCAATGTCTAAAAAGTTCTGTCAAGGAGAGGTTTGGTCACCTAATTACGCGCCGGTAAGGAGAAAATAATTAATTATTATTTGAACGGTCTGGTTGTCATAAATGTGATTCTGTAATATTATTTGTGAATAATTAATTATTGATTCATATGATAAGGAAATATTTATTTTATGTGGTTATAAATGTTGGATATATTTATTGTGGTTAAAAAATGAAAGAGTTAATGTTGAGGTATTTTATCAATATTTTTGTCGGAATGAAGGTATTAAAAAAAATTAAACCAGTGTTTTTAAGATATATTGCGTGAGTTATAATTTTTAATCCGACCGTTGGATCGTTGTAATTTTTGGATATGTTATACATATATAAGTTGAGTATATGTCCACAAATTTTGAACCGTTAAAAATGAATGTATGATTTGTTATGCATTTTAAGAGATGACTGGTTAAAAAATTGTTGAAGTATCCGAATTTAGCATTTTGGTGGAAAATTCTAGAATTGAGTGTGCCCCACTTGTGGTTGGTGAAGAAGTGTGCTGAATTTTATTTCAAATGTGGTGGGTGGGAATAGTAGCAGGTAAAGCCATCAGGTTGCAGGTCAAATCTGCTAACATTTTCCTATAAATAGAGGGCTAAGTTAGAATTGAAAATCACACCAGAAACATAAGCTTTCTCTCTTTCTCTCTATATATTATTAAGTGTATTTTGTGAGTATTTAGATACTTTGTGAGTTTCTATTCATCAGTGTAAGTTTTCTTCAACCTTATACCGATATTCTGATCAGAAGTACTGATATTTTGAGGTAAGAGATGTTATTTTCTTCATATATGATATTATTTCTTCAATATCATTATGCCGAAGTATGGATCTGAATTTTTATCAAATTTGAAACTTTTTGTGTCGGAGTTACTATTCACGTATACGGCACTATTCACGAATACGGCACTATTAACCAAAAAATAAAATTTTTTTCTTTTTGTCCAAGATGTCTATTATGATTACTATCTTTGATTGTATCCATGTTTTGATCTTTATTTTTGAATTCTGCTTCAAAATTGGTATTTATGAAGTATTATTGATTTTGGATAAACTATTATACGAATCCCTACTATTTGTCCTTCCGTTTCACTGAATTCATTTTTTTTAAAATATTTTTCATCATCCTCAGTCCTAAATGATGATATTAATAAATATCTTCGACCTATAGTGAAAAGATAAATTATTAATTGATGAATATCTTTGGCCCGTAGTGCAAAGATGAACAGGTGTTAAGATGAACATGACCAACTGGTGATACAAATGAATATCTTTGGCCTGTAGTGAAAAGATGAATATTTGATTAAAGATGTATATTGATTGTTGTTAAAGGGATAAAATATTGGTGATGGACTTTTAAATCTTAGAAGATAGTAGAACTCATTCTCTACTTGACTCTTCTAATGGATTGCTGTTTCCGCTGCAGTTGTTGATCTAAAACTTGTTGGCTATTATATTTTATCAGATTTTTTCTTGTTGAAGACTAACGATAATTTGTTGTATATTATCTTAGTCATAATATTCTTTACTGCGCTAGTTGAGCTCACCCTTTTCCTTTTTGTTCCATTTTTCTCAGGAGGTGAGAACATAGTAGGAACTAGTCGGGGTACGGAGTGATGGTTCTAGAAAGATGTTTTAGCAGTCCTCACTATTTCTGTAAAATAGTGTTTGAATAATTGTAATGAGGACTTATTTGAGTGTGAATATTATCTAGAAGATAATATTTGTATTTAAACTCACAGTATGTGTTGTCGTATTTTGCAGGACAATTGTATTATTGAAGTTGTAGTTTGCTTTCTGTGCCATGTATTTGGTGACTTAGAATGGGTGTTGTATACCTATTTTGGGGGCGTCACAGTTGGAATCAGAGCTATAAGTAAAGAGCCCCGAGCCTTTAAGGGAAAATCGGGGAATAGAACTAGGAGGGGAGAGATGAGTAAATCATGCGTTAGTGTGTCCTATCTAAGCTCATTTGTTGGTCAGTCATAGTATAGGAATATTATGTGATATATTAATTTGTTTAATTAACCCTTATTTTATGGCAGTATTTAAGAATGGCTGCTGAGAACGTTAACAATGGAGTGTATGAGACTGTGGAACAACCTTTAGTTACAAACCAGGAGAACGTGCAACAGGAAGGCAATAATCCTCCTGTAAATAACACTACCGAACAAATGATGAATGATGGGATGTTCAGAAGTTTTTTTTTGCATTTTATGCAAAACTAGACGAGGAAAACTCGTGCACAGAATACGGGTGGAAATGCTAGCAATATGGGGCTTGTCACAGCCAAGCAGTTCAAAGAGTTGGGACCACCAGAATTTAAGGGAAAACCAGATCCGATCATGGCGGAAATGTGGGTCAAGCAAATTACCATGATATTCGATGTCTTGGGATGTACGGAGGAATAGAAGGTTCCATTCGCCACCTTTATGTTCCGCGGTGATGCAGACTACTGATGGGAGTCTGTGAAGCGTACCCTGCCAGCCGCACTCAGCATGTCTTGGGAAACATTTAAGAAACTATTCAATGACAAGTACTTTCCTGAAAGTATTCGTCATATGAAGGAGGTGATGTTTATCAGAGTGGAACAAAACAACATGACGGTGTCCCAATACGAGGCGAAGTTTGCAGAGTTATCCAGGTTTGCACGTCATTTGGTTAAAAATGAGGAACGAATGACAATGATGTTTCTAAGAGGTCTAAAGCCCGAGATTCGACAATATCTTATATCTCATAAATTTTCTTTATATTCAGATGTTGTAAACAGGGCTCAATTATTAGAGCGAGATAATGAGTATGTGCAACCGAGGGACCTCAACCAGGGTTATACCGGTGACAGCAGTCATCAGTGCGATGATGTAAGACCCCGAATTTTATGAAATAAAAGTATTCAATTTTTCTTATAATTACTATTCAGTAAATGGTTAAATTGATAAAAGTTAAAGTTAAGGGTGATATATGAATTTTTTTTCAAAATACACAAGTGGTTATAAAATATTCATTATTGTCGGGAAATATTCGTTTGGTCGTGGAATATTCTTTCTGTTGGGGAATATTTGTACGACGGCGCAGCCATTTGTGGGCCCCATAACAAAATAACTGTCGGATGAAGAAAATGACAAAATTAAGTTTTTATAAATAACGGCGTAATCGTTACCGTTAACACTGTTGGAATATCCGGTTGGTAAAATAAAGTAATACGCGTTGTTGCACAGTAGCACACAGTATTACACAGTATTTTTGAATTATTGATTCTTACGTAAGAAGACACTACTCAATAATTGTTACAGTAATTACAGTTCAATATTTTATTTTATTGATTCAATAATTGCTGCGTTGATATTTTATATTATTGTTGTTTCAATAATTATCACTACACAATATTTCTCATTATCAGATCAATAATTCAAATTATTTGAATAATATTATTAGATAGCATTATTGGCAATGTCTAGAAAATTCTGTCAAGGAGAGGTTTAGTCACCTAATTGCGCGCCAATAAGGAGAAATTCTTATTAGAAAGCCCCCTCTTTCCTGGGAACGGCCTGGTTGTCATAATTATGATTCTGTAATATTATTTGTGAATAATTAATTATTGATTTATATGATAAGAAAATATTTATTTGATGTGGATATAAATGATGGATTTATTTATGTGGTTATAAATGAAGAAATTAATGTTGAGGTATTTTATCAGTATTTTTCTCGGAATGAAGGTATTAAAAATTAAACCAATGTTTTTGAAATATATTGTGTGAGTTATAATTTTTAATCCGACCGTTGGATCGTTGTAATTTTTGGATATGTTATACATATATAAGTTGAGTATATGTCCTCAAATTTTGAACCGTTAAAAATGAACGTATGATTTGTTATGAATTTTAAGAGGTGACTGATTCAGAAATAAGGTTTATAAATGATTTTGATGGAAAATTCTAGAATTGAGTGGGCCCCACTTGTAGTTGGTGAAGAAATGTGCTGAATTTAATTAAAATGTGGTGGGTGGGAATAGTAGCAGGTAAAGCCATCAGGTTGCAGGTCAAGTCTGCTAACATTTTCCTATAAATAGAGGGCTAAGTTAGAATTGAAAATCACACCAGAAATAAGTTTTCTCTCTTTCTCTCTCTAGATTATTGAGTGTATTTTATGAATATTTAGATACTTTATGAGTTTCTATTCATCAGTGCAAGTTTCCTTCAGCCTTATACTGATATTCCAATCAGAAGTACTGATATTTTGAGGTAAGGGATGTTATTTTCTTCATATATGATATTATTTCTTCAATATCATTATGCTGAAGTATTGATCTGAATTTTTATCAAATTTGGAACATTTTGTGTCGGGGTTACTATTCACGTACACGACACTATTCATGTATACAGCACTATTCACGAATACGACACTATTCACCGAAAAATGAAATTTTCTTCTTTTTATCCAAGATGTCTATTATGGTTACTATATTTGATTGTATACATGTTTTGATCTTTATTTTTGAATTCTGCTTCAAAATTGGTATTTATGAAGTATTATGATCTTGGATAAACTGTTATACGAATCCCTACTATTTGTCATTCCGTTTCACTGGATTCGTTTTCTTTAAAATATTTTTCATCATCCTCAATCCTAAATGATGATATTACTAAATATCTTTGGCCTGTAGTGCAAAGATAAATGATTAACTATTGAATACCTTTGGCCCGTAGTGCAAAGATGAACAGGTGTTAAGATGAACATGACCAACTGGTGATACAAATGAATATCTTTGGCCTGTAGTGCAAAGATGAATATTTAATTAAAGATGTATATTGATTGTTGTTACAGGGATAAAATATTGGTGATGGACTTTTAATTCTTAGAAGATAGTAGAACTCATTCTCTACTTGACTCCTCTAATGGATTGCTATTTCCGCTGCAGTTGTTGATCTAAAACTTGTTGGCTATTATATTTTATAAGATTTTTCCCTGTTGAAGACTAACGATAATTTGTTTTATATTATCTTAGTCATAATATTCTTTACTGGGCTAGTTGAGCTCACCCTTTTCCTTTTTGTTCTATTTTTCTCAGGAGGTGAGAACATAGCAGGAACTAGTCAGGGTACGGAGTGATGGTTCTAGAAAGATGTTTTAGCACTCCTCATTATTTTTGTAAAATAGTGTTTGAATAATTGTAACGAGGACTTATTTGAGTGTGGATATTGTCTAGAAGACAATATTTGTATTTAAACTCACAGTATGTGTTGTCGTATTTTGCACGACAATTGTATTATTGAAGTTGTAGCTTGCTTTCTGTACCATGTATTTGGCGACTCAGAATGGGTGTTGTATACCTATTCTGGGGGCGTCACAGTTGGTATCAGAGCTTAGGGATATGATCTCTGGCGGAGATCGGGGAATATAACTAGGAGGGGAGAGATGAGTAAGTCCTTCGCTAGTGTGTCCTACCTAAGCTTATTTGTTGGTCAGTCATAATATCGGGATATTATGTGATATGTTAATTTGTTTAATTAACCCTTGTTTTATGGCAGTATTTGAGAATGGCTGCTGAGAATGTTAACAATGGTGTGAATGAGACCGCGGGGATACCTCTAATCACTAACCATGATAATGTGATGTCATATGAAGAAGGAATTAGAGATATCCATGTGGTGAGTGAAGAATTGATAGTTGCACCTGAGATAGTCACAGAAGTAACAGCTGAGAGTGAGGAAGAAGAGGAAGTAGAGGTACCTGAGGAGAGTTTATTAGAGGTATTATATGATCAAAATGTAGAATTTCAAAATTGTATTCTTGAGTTAGAAGAGCAGACTGAAGAACTACAGGTGGTTGTGGAATAAAAGGATGCAACAATTCAAGCTTGTGTTACCCGATATGTGATGCTTGAACAGAAGCATTCTTTGGCAGAGTATAAGATGATAAAGATGGAATCTAAGCTGAAAAAAGAAAAAACTGAACGAGTAAGAATGAGTGATGCATGGGTAAAAGCCACACGACACGTGGATATTATGGAAAGAGATGTCCGATCTAAGAAAGCTAAAATAGATGACATGAATTTCACTTTTTAGAAATCAATTGGGAGAACCCAACATCGAGTTTTGAATTACCCTGTACATAGCGGTCAACCTAAATTCGATATGGATAGAAGATTGATGATTCAGATCATGAAACAGGAGTACGACGAGGCAGTTGAGGGAGGAATATGTCCTACAAAAAAATATATTCCAACGGTAGTGATAACGCCAAATGCTGCCCCAGACAAGTCAAAATCGGGTAGTTCGAGGGATGGCGGTTGTCATGACTTCCCAACAAATGAGGAACCCAAATGAAGTTATCACGGGAGATGGAGAAATCATGATGACCGGGGAGATAGAATCTAAAATGGAAGCAAGGTATTCTCAAATTTTCGAAATACCAGATACGTAAATTTCGGGGACGAAATTTCATAAGGAGAGGAGATTGTAAGACTCCGAATTTTATGAAATAAAAGTATTCAATTTTTCTTATAATTACTATTCAGTAAATGGTTAAATTGATAAAAGTTAAAGTTAAGAGTGATATATGATTTTTTTTTCAAAATGCACAAGTGGTTATAAAATATTCATTATTGTCGGGGAATATTCGTTTGGTCGTGGAATATTCTTTCTGTAGGGGAATATTCGTACGACGGCGCAGCCATATGTGGGTCTCATAACAGAATAACTGTCGGATGAAGAAAATGACAAAATTAAGTTTTTATAAATAATGGCGTAATCGTTACCGTTAACACTGTTGGAATACCCGGTTGATAAAATAAAATAATACGCGTTGTTGCACAGTAGCACACGGTATTACACAGTATTTTTTAATTATTGATTCTTACATAAGAATGCACTACTCAATAATTGTTACAGTAATTACTGTTCAATATTTTATTTTATTGATTCAATAATTGCTGCGTTGATATTTTATATTATTGTTCTTTCAATAATTATCACTGCACAATATTTCTCATTATCATATCAATAATTCATATTATTTGAATAATATTATTAGATAGCATTATTGGCAATGTCTAGAAAGTTCTGTCAAGGAGAGGTTTGGTCACCTAATTGCTCGCCAGTTAAGAGAAATTCTTAATGGAAAACACCCTCTTTCCTGGGAACGGCCTGATTGTCATAATTGTGATTCTGTAATATTATTTGTGAATATTTAATTATTGATTTATATGATAAGGAAATATTTATTTGATGTGGATATAAATGATGGATTTATTTATGTGGTTATAAATGAAGAAATTAATGTTGAGGTATTTTATCAGTATTTTTGTCGGAATGAAGGTATTAAAAATTAAACCAGCGTTTTTGAGATATATTACGTGAGTTATAATTTTTAATCCGACCGTTGGATCGTTGTAATTTTTGGATATGTTATACATATATAAGTTGAGTATATGTCCACAAATTTTGAACCGTTAAAAATGAACGTATGATTTGTTATGAATTTTAAGAGGTGACTGATTCAGAAATTAGGTTTATAAATAATTTTGGTGGAAAATTCTAGAATTGAGTGGGCCCCACTTGTGGTTGGTGAATAAATGTGCTAAATTTATTTCAAATATGGTGGGTTGGAATAGTAGAAGGTAAAACCATCAGGTTGCAGGTCAAGTCTGCTAACATTTTCCTATAAATAGAAAGCTAAGTTAGAATTGAAAATCACACCAGAAACAAGTTTTCTCTCTTTCTCTCTCTAGATTATTGAGTGTATTTTGTGAGTATTTAGATACTTTGTGAGTTTCTATTCATCAGTGCAATTTTCTTCAGCCTTATACCGATATTCCGATCAGAAGTACTGATATTTTGAGGTAAGAGATGTTATTTTCTTCATATATGATATTATTTCTTCAATATCATTATGCCGAAGTATTGATCTGAATTTTTATCAAATTTAGAACTTTTTGTGTCGGGGTTACTATTCACGTATACGGCACTATTCAGGTATACAGCACTATTCACGAATACGACACTATTCACCAAAAATGAAATTTTCTTCTTTTTGTCCAAGATGTCTATTATGGTTACTATCTTTGATTGTATTCATTTTTTAATCTTTATTTTTGAATTCTGCTTCAAAATTGGTATTTATGAAGTATTATTGATCTTGGATAAACTGTTATACGAATCCCTACTATTTGTCCTTCAGTTTCACTGGATTCGTTTTCTTTAAAATATTTTTCATCATCCTCAGTCCTAAATGATGATATTACTAAATATCTTCGACCTGTAGTGCAAAGATAAATTATTAATTGATGAATATCTTTGGCCCGTAGTGCAAAGATGAACAGGTGTTGAGATGAACATGACCAACTGGTGATACAAATGAATATCTTTGGCCTGTAGTGCAAAGATGAATATTTGATTAAAGATGTATATTGATTGTTGTTACAGGGATAAAATATTGGTGATGGACTTTTAAATCTTAGAAGATAGTAGAACTCATTCTCTACTTAACTCTTCTAATGGATTGCTGTTTCCGCTGCAGTTATTGATCTAAAACTTGTTGGCTATTATATTTTATCAGATTTTTCCCTGTTGAAGACTAACGATAATTTGTTGTATATTATCTTAGTCATAATATTCTTTACTGGCGCTAGTTGAGCTCACCCTTTTCCGTTTTTGTTCTATTTTTCTCAGGAGGTGAGAACATAGCAGGAACTAGTCGGGGTACGGAGTGATGGTTCTAGAAAGATATTTTAGCAGTCCTCACTATTTCTGTAAAATAGTGTTTGAATAATTATAACGAGGACTTATTTGAGTGTGGATATTGTCTAGAAGACAATATTTGTATTTAAACTCACAGTATGTGTTGTCGTATTTTGCACTGACAATTGTATTATTGAAGTTGTAGTTTGCTTTCTGTACCATGTATTTGGTGCAACTCAGAATGGGTGTTGTATACCTATTCTGGGGGCGTCACAGATGATAACCAACGAGGAGGGAAAAATACGAACAAAGGCGGTAACCACTCGGAATGGTCATCGTGGCCATGATAATAGGAGAGGTGAGTCAAGTGGAAATTTCAGCAAGAGGAGATTCAACGATGACGGGAAGACATCGGCAGCAGCACCAACACCAACAATAAATTCTAAGGGAGGAGAACGACCGCCAGTTAGATGTTACAAATGCGGGAAAGAGGGACATATCAGCCCAAACTGTCCACAACAATCCAAGGTATGTTACAACTGTGGAAAGGAAAGACACATAGCTCGGGATTGTTCTGTAGCAAAACTAAGTTCAACGGGGATGGTGACTCCAAGGGCTGTCCCGGATAAGTCGAAATCAGCGGTTCCTGGAAGAGCGTTTGTCGTGACTGGCCAAAACGCGAGGAACCCAAACGAGGTGATTACAGGTAAGATAATCTTGAACTCTTGCGAAGTTTATACCATACTAGATACCGGTTCTACCCATTCTTTTATCTCTCCTGCTTGTGCTCAACGTTTAAATTTGACTCCGGAGAAATTAGACTTTGATTTATCAGTGGAGACTCCATTGGGTGAAACTTTCGTAACATCCACAGTTTATAAATCTTGCATGATCCAAGTTGGCACTATCACATTACCCTGTTGATCTTATTCTTTAAAGATACTTGCTTTTGATGTGATTTTAGGAATTGATTGGTTAACCACTCATCATACTAAAATTGATTATTTTTGTAAGGTTGTTAGTTTTCATATTCCTAACCAACCTGTCATACGAATTCAAACAACTAAACCACTAAAATCAGTCACTATCATATCAAGCCATAAAGCTATTCGTTTATTGAAAAATGGATGTCAAGCTTTCTTAGCCCATGTTATGGATTTGAACAAAGACAAATTAGATTTGAATAATATTTCTGTTGTTAGAGAATTTCCTGATGTATTTCTTGAAGAACTTCCCGGTCTACCCCCAGAACGTGATGTTGAATTCTTTATTAACCTTGAGTCGGGTACAAAACCCATTTCTAAAACCCCATATCGAATGGCTCCTATTGAACTTCAGGATTTAAAAGTCCAACTACAGGAATTATTAGACATAGGTTTCATTCGTCCTAGTACATCTCCTTGGGGTGCTCCTGTTTTATTTGTAAAGAAGAAAGAAGGGAGTATGCGACTTTGTATTGACTACCGAGAATTAAACCATGTCACCATCAAGAATAGGTATCCGCTACCTCGCCTTGATGACTTGTTTGACCAGTTGCAAGGAGCACAATTCTTTTCAAAGATTGATCTTCGTTCTGGATATCATCAGCTGAAGATTAAAACTGAGGATATTCCAAAGACTGCCTTCAGAACTCGGTACGGGCATTATGAATTCTTAGTCATGTCTTTTGGATTGACTAATGCTCCTGCTGCTTTCATAGATATGATGAACAGTGTATTCAAGGAATATTTGGATCAGTTTGTCGTTGTCTTTATTGATGACATCCTCATCTATTCCAAAAGCCGTGAAGATCATGAGCACCATTTGAAGCTGATACTTGAAAGGCTTCGTGAAAACAAACTTTATGCCAAGCTGAAGAAATGTGAGTTCTGGCTTGAGGAAGTAGCATTCTTTGGGCACGTGGTGTCAAAACATGGAGTATCTGTTGACCCGGTAAAGATTGAAGCAGTACAAAGATGGGAGCAACCAAAGTCGGTGACCGAAGTGCGTAGCTTTCTGGGCTTAGTTGGTTATTATCGGAGATTCGTGGAAGGATTTTCTCGAATCGCTACTCCGTTAACTCAGCTGACTCGGAAAGATACAAAATTCGTATGGAGCGAGGAATGCGACAAGAGTTTCCAAGAGCTCAAGAGGAGACTCATTTCGGCACCTGTTCTGGCAATACCATCTGGTACGGATGGATTTGTTATATACATCGATGGTTCAGGCAAAGGGTTAGGATGCGTTCTCATGCAAAATGGGAAATCATAGCCTATGACTCACGACAACTCAAAGAATATGAGAGGAATTATCCTACTCATGATCTAGAGTTTGCAGCAGTCGTATTCGCGTTGAAAATTTGGAGACACTACTTATATGGGGAGAAAGTGGAGATTTATACGGACCATAAAAGCCTCAAATATTTCTTCACCCAAAAGAACTCAACATGCGGCAACGACATTGGCTTGAACTATTGAAAGATTACGATCACACTATTCAATATCATCCCGGAAAAAGCGAACGTAATAGCTGACGCATTGAGTATAAGATCATATGCGAGTACGAGTGCGATATTGTCAATGCAAAGGCCCATTCTGTATGACTTGCAAAGGATGGAGGTAGAATTAAAGACTCCAGGGACCCATGTGATGATGGCGAATATACGAGTATTACCGACTTTAATCGATAAAGTTAAAGTTGCTCAAGCTACGGACATGGAGCTGATGCGTATGAAGAAGAAAGTGCAAGAAGGTGTTATTCCAGAAGCAAGAATCGATGAAGAAGGAATACTTAGATTCAACTCTTGACTTTGTGTTCCTAACGATTCTGACTTGAAGCATAGAATCATGATGGAGGCACACAACACATCGTTTGCAATCCATCCTGGGAGTACCAAAATGTATCATGATATTCGACATACATTTGGGTGGAACAATATGAAGAGAGAGATCGCGAAGTTTATCTTGAGGTGTTTAACTTGTCAACGTGTAAAGGCGGAGCATCAAGTGCCAAAGGGTCCATTACAACCACTTGAGATTCCGAAATGGAAGTGGGAACACATTACTATGGATTTCGTTACAGGTCTTCCCAAAGTTTCTCAAGGCATAGATGCTAATTTTGGTTATTGTTGATAGATTAACCAAGTCTGCCCATTTCTTGCCGATACGTGAGATTTATTCCCTTGAACGACTTGCTCGCATGTACGTGAATGAGATTGTGAGATTGCATGGCATGCTAGTATCCATAGTTTCGGATCGTGACCCAAGATTCACTTCACGATTTTGGGTTAGCTTACAGAAAGCTATGGGCACGGATTTACGATTCAGTTCGGCATACCATCCTCAAACGGACGGACAATTAGAGAGGACTATTCAAACCCTTGAAGATTTATTAAGACTTTGTGTCCTAGATTTTAAAGGAAGTTAGGATAAGTACTTGCCACTGATGGAATTCTCCTACAACAACAGTTATCAAGCAAGTATAGGCATGGCTTCATTTGAGGCGTTGTATGGACGAAAGTGTCGTTCTCCAGTATGCTGGGGCGAGGTGGGAGAAGCAACGTTGTTGGGACCAGAATTATTACGCATGACTACAGAAAAGATCCAAATGATTCGACAATGTATTCAAACCTCACAAAATCGACAAAAGAGTTATGCTGATCTTCATAGAAAAGACGTGGAGTTTAATATTGGAGATCATGTATTATTACGTGTTGCTCCATGGAAGGGAGTTACAAGATTTAAAAAGAGAGAAAAGCTCAATCCACGATTTGTTGGTCCATTTGAGATTCTTGACCGAATAGGAAATATGGCCTATAGACTCGCATTACCTCCAAGTATGTCGCTTGTTCATAATGTTTTTCACATATCCATGCTTTGTAAATATGTGAAAGACCCGAACCATATTATTACGTTAGAACCAGATGAGATAGCCGAAAATTTAACATACGAAGAAGTACCTGTTAAGATCTTGGATAGGAAAGAGCATGTCCTACGCACCAAGGTTATACCACAACTTAAGGTTTTGTGGAGAAACCATGCTATTGAAGAAATGACCTGGGAGTTAGAATCAGAAATGAAAGCGAGGTATCCTCACCTTTTCGAAACACCAGGTACGTATGTCAATTTCGAGGACGAAATTTCATAAGGAGTGGAGGTTGTAAGACCCCAACTTATTATAAATAAAATCAAATTTTCTCTAATTATTATTGTGAATAATAAGGTATTAATTTGATATAATTCTCTGGTTATGGGTGAAATGTGTAAATTTTGCAAAATATGCAAGTGGGTATAAAATAATCATTTTTATCGGGAAATATTCATTTGGTCGTGGAATATTCTTGTTGTCGGGGAATATTCGTACGACGGCGCAGTCATTTGTGGGCCCCATAACAGAATAATTGTCGGATAAAGAAAACGACAAGTTTGAGTTTTTATAAATAACGGCGTAGTTGTTACCGTTAACACTGTTGGAATACCCGGTGGTTAAAATACAGTAATACGCGTGGATGCACAATATTGATGAATTATTGATCTTTACGTAAGAAAGCACTTCTCAATAATTGTTACAGTAGTTACTGTTCAATATTTTATTTTATTGATTCAATAATTGCTGCGTTGATATTTTATATTATTGTTGTTTCAATAATTGTCACTGCACAATATTTCTCATTATCAGATCAATAATTCATATTATTTGAATAATATTATTAGATAACATTATTGGCAATGTCTATAAAGTTCTATCAAGGAGAGGTTTGGTCACCTAATTGCGCGCCAGTGAGGAGAAATTCTTATTGGAAATCCCACTCTTTCCTGGGAACGGCCTGGTTGTAATAAATGTGATTCTGTAATATTATTTGTGAATAATTAATTATTGATTCATATGATAAGGAAATATTTATTTTATGTGGTTATAAATGTTGGATATATTTATTGTGGTTAAAAAATGAAAGAGTTAATGTTGAGGTGTTTTATCAGTATTTTTGTCGGAATGAAGGTATTAAAAAAAATTAAACTAGTGTTTTTGAGATATATTGCGTGAGTTATAATTTTTAATCCAACCGTTGGATCGTTGTAATTTTTGGATATATTATACATATATAAGTTGAGTATATGTCCATAAAATTTGAACAGTTAAAAATGAACGTAGGGTTTTTTATGAATTTTAAGAGGTGACTGGTTCAAAAATTGTTGAAGTATCCGAATTTAGAATTTTGGTGGAAATTCTAGAATTGAGTGGGTCCCATTTGTGGTTGATGAAGAAATGTGCTGAATTTTATTTCAAATGTGGTGGGTGGAAATAGTAGCAGGTAAAGCCATCAGGTTACAAGTCAAGTCTGCTAATATTTTCCTATAAATAGAGGGCTAAGTTAGAATTGAAAATCACACTAGAAATATAAGCTTTCTCTCTTTCTCTCTCTAGATTATTGAGTGTATTTTGTGAGTATTTAGATACTTTGTGAGTTTCTATTCATCAGTGCAAGTTTTCTTCAACCTTATACCGATATTCCGATCAGAAGTACTAATATTTTGAGGTAAGGGATATTATTTTCTTCATATATGATATTATTTCTTCAATATCATTATGCCGAAGTATTGATCTGAATTTTTATCAAATTTGAAACTTTTTGTATCGGGGTTACTATTCACGTATACGACACTATTCACGTACACGACACTATTCACGAATACGGCACTATTCACCGAAAAATGAAATTTTCTTCTTTTTGTCAAAGATGTCTATTATAGTTACTCTCTTTGATTGTATCCATGTTTTGATCTTTATTCTTTAATTTTGCTTCAAAATTGGTTATTATGGAGTATTATTGATCTTGGATAAATTGTTATACGAATCCCTACTATTTGTCCTTCTGTCTCACTGGATTCGTTTTTTTAAAATATTTTTCATCATCCTCAGTCCTAAATGATGATATTACTAAATATCTTTGGCCTGTAGTGCAAAGATAAATAATTAACTGATTAATATTTTTGGCCCGTAGTGAAAAGATGAACAGGTGTTGAGATGAACATGACCAACTGGTGATACAGATGAATATCTTTGGCATGTAGTGCAAAGATGAATATTTGATTAAAGATGTATATTGATTTTTGTTACAAGGATAAAATATTGATGACGGACTTTTAAATTTTAGAAGATAGTAGAACTCATTCTCTACTTGACTCTTCTAATGGATTGCTGTTTCCGCTGCAGTTGTTGATCTAAAACTTGTTGTCTATTATATTTTATCAGATTTTATCCTGTTGAAGACTAACGATAATTTGTTGTATATTATCTTAGTCATAATATTCTTTACTGCGCTAGTTGAGCTCACCCTTTTACTTTTTGTTCCATTTTTCTCAGGAGGTGAGAACATAGCAGGAACTAGTCGGGGTACGGAGTGATGGTTCTAGAAAGATGTTTTAGCAGTCCTCACTATTTCTGTAAAATAGTGTTTGAATAATTGTAATGATAACTTATTTGAGTGTGGATATTTTCTAGAAGACAATATTTGTATTTAAACTCACAGTATGTGTTGTCGTATTTTGCACGACAATTGTATTATTGAAGTTGTAGTTTGCTTTCTGTACCATGTATTTTGCGACTCAAAATGGGTGTTGTATACCTATTTTGGGGGCATCACTGAATACCCCTTACGAGTACAACAAATAATATCTCTTACCGTAAAAGAAACTGAATATAAGAGTAGGGAAGGATAAGAATACTTTTCTATAGCTTCTCTATAATTACTCTCTCTAGAGTTTCAGTGATTTCGTAAAAAATAATGAAGGAATGAACTTCTATTTATAGAAAAATGGACTGCATAGTAACTAACTCATGAACGGTCCAGATTGATTTACTTTAATCTGACGGTCCATATTTACCGCAAATTTTTTTAAATAAAATATAATATATTCTTTTATAATCTAATAAAACGAATAACTTTATAAAAGATTTTACTATGCAAATACTATGCATAATAAAATATAATATATTCTAATTATTGTCTAATAAAACAGATAATTTTATAAAAGTATTCTGTTTTATATAAAAAAAATTTACTATGCAAAACACTATACAGACACTATGCAACACTATGCATAATAGAATATAATATATTCTATTTATAGAATAACTTTATTAAAGTATTCTGTTTTATATAAAAAGATTTTCTATTTTATTACATTAATAATACCAATAAAATAAAACTAAGTGACTTATCACATAAGCATCAATAATCAATACCGTGCTATTTACCAAAATAGAAAACAAATTTGAATACTTTTTATTTCATAAAATTCGGAGTCTCACAACCACCCCTCCTTGTAAAGTTTCGCCCTCGAAATTTACGTACGTACCTGATATTCGAAGAGATGAGAATACCTTATTTTCTTTTCGGATTGTACCTTCCCGGTTATATACTTTATATCATGATTTTTCCATTGCTCATCTCCTGTATTTCAGATATCATTCTAGAATATATCTTCAAAACAAAGGTTAATTGACATATTACAATTTGTCAACTTATCAAGTAAACAATTTCAGCTTAGGTAAGTCACACACTAGCGAAGTATATAACTCGTCTCTCCCCTCTTAGTTCTAGACTCTTATCTCCGTCAGCGACCATATCCCTAAGCTCTGATACCAACTATGACGCCCCCAAAATTAGGTATACATCACCCATTCTGAGTCACTAGATACATGGTACAAAATTCAAATACAACTTCATTTATACAACTGTTGAGCTGTCGTATAGAATACGACCAAAGTTAACTATGGGTTTTAATACAAATGTATGTAACTCTCATGGTACCTCGACCACAATCTTACAATGATACTTTACATAAAAGTATAGTCAAAAACTATTTTAGAAATTAAAATCTTTGGGAAGTGCTCAAGTAAACCTTCGTACATGGGAGACCATGCGTCTAGGTTATAATAGATATCATATGGCCACAGAATTATCCTTGGTTGACCCAATAGACCCCAAAGAAAAACGAGAAGATTACTATCATCTTCTTTCCAATGGTGAGTTTTCTCTTGACATATGACTATCTCCACTGTCTCCAAGTGCATATTATATTTTAAATCAACTCCAAGATCATATAGGTAGTGCCCGTAAATATATTCAGCAAGTGAATGCGCACAACCCTGCCTTATGATAACACGAGGTTGTATGTCATTAGACATCTTGTATGATAGTGGCAAAACACCCTTCTAAAGTTGGGTTCACCTCACCCTATTTGATTCACCAAATATAACAACTAAATGTTGTATAGAATACAACACACTTTTCTATACTGTTTAAGGAGAACCTCCACAGCTAGAGACCACTGTTCTATTCCCCTGTTATCCCCGCTCGACCCGGCAACACTCTTACGGCAACGCTCTTATTACCTGAAAGGAATTGTGAAGTAGAAAGGGTGAGCACAACTAGCCCAGTAAAGAATATCATGACTAAAGATAATTAAATTATCAATAGCTTTCATTAATAATAAATCAAAGATTTAGAACATATGGTAGATGATAAAATTTTTCAACCATAATTGCAGCGGAACAAACAATTCATTAGAAGAGTCAAATAGACCATCAGATCTATTATATTCTCTATGTTAAAAGTCCACCAATAATGTTTTATCCATGTAAAATAAATCAACAGTTCCTGTCCACAATCATATGAATAACTCATAATCATAATTGTGGTTCTAAATTCCTTTTCGCAACTAGGACGAAGATAATTCTCATCAACTATCTTCACCTGAAACATCAAAAATTATGGTTATACCAGATTAGAATTCCTGCTCATAATCATACTAATAAATTCATCTTTGCACCTCGGCCAAAGATATTCATTAACAATTCATCTTTGCACTACATGCCAAAGACATACAATTATATTTTAGAAGAGTCAAGTAGAACATGATATCTACTATCTTCTATGTATTTAAAAGTGTATGATAAATATTTTATCGCTGAGACTCAGCTTAATAAATAATCCACATCATCGAATCACCCCTGCACTACGGCCAAGGATATTCGTTAATATCACATCCATGAATTTATATTTCATCGCTGAGACTCAGCTCGATAATCAATCCATATCACTGAATTATTCATTCACTACGGCCAAAGATATTCATTATTATCACATCCATGAATTAATATTTCATCGCTGAGACTCAGCTCAATAATTAATCCACATCATCGAATCATCCCTGCACTACAGGCCAAGGATATTCATTAGTATCACGACCACGAATTATCCATGCACTACGGGCCAAAAATAATCGTGTTTTCACCAACGGTCCCGATCATGCCATAAAATAATTCATCTTTGCACCCTTGGCCGAAGAGAATCTATAGTCATAATCATACCAAAAACTGTCCATCAATGCACTACGGGCCAATGAGGACTTTTTCCACATCATTTGTAATATTACGGTCATGATTATACCGAATAATTCCTGGTCATAATCATACCAAGTCCATTTATGCACTACAGGCCACGGATGACTTTCAACACAATATAAGCATGAGGATGATGACAATGATATAAGAATCAATCAAATGAGATAAAGGATAAATATTAAATATTTATAATATAATTTATCCATCGTTCAATAATAACCAAATGTTATCAATCACTTAATAATCTCATAATCTAATATCATTAATATTATAACAATATCTTAATCATTTCTTAAACTTATAAATAATTTATTTCAATTGTTTACACTTTATTAAATAATGCATTTAATCATTTAAAAAATGCCATACTCATAAGATTTCATAATCAATGATCAAATCCCTCATCAAAATCTGTATATACCCTATATAGGATTTTCAAGCCATAAAATCCTATTTTCTAATTTTATTACTTCACATAACATATTTAATTCATTTTCTCATAACTAGTTCATTTTCATGAAAAATACCAAATCAATCCCAAAAATATTTCTTTTCTGAGATTTAACAGAATATAGTCCCATCTTGAACATATATTTTTCTCAAAATTTTTAAAATTCATTTACTATTTTTCATATGGCTAAAACTTCCGAATATTTAGATATTTATCATAAATTGTACTTTTGTCCAAAAATTCCTAAATTTACAGGGTATACTCCTGTTATATACATGTACTCCCAATAAAAATTTTACCAATTTTAGAGTTAACCACAAGGAGTTATAAGAGTTTACTTTTAAAATAGTCTTTTCCCATAAAATCCATAACTCTTAATCTATACATCCAAAAATTGTCATTTTTGGACACAATTTAAAAAACTCATTAAATTATCATTTTAAATTTTTTTCAGAATTTTTGAGGGTTAGAAAAATTATGAATCTGCTCCTGGCAGAAACCCCTTTTTAATGAAAATAATATTCGTATGAATACGAAGGATCATTCACCATGCATGTGGTAATCCACATAGACAGGTTATTCTAACATAATAATAAAGAATGGAATAACAGAAAGATTCACCATGCGTGCAATAGACTGCACTGATAGGTTATTCCCAATAGAATAATAAGTAATGGAACCAGGTCCGGCGTAAAAGCACAGACAGGATATTCCACAGAATAATAAATAATGGAACTAGGTCCGGTGTAAACGCACAGACAAGATATTCTGACAGAATAATAAAGAACGAAATAATAAATAATAGAACCAGGTCAGACGTAATACGCACCGACAGGATATTCCAAGAGAATAATAAAAAACGGAATAACATAAGAATTTCACCAAGTATAGGGTATCCCGCGTATACAGGTTATTTCAACATAATAATAAAGAATGGAATAACAGAAGTTCTTTTCACGAATAAGAAAGAAAGAATATATAAGACCCCAACTTATTATAAATAAAATCGAATTTCCTCTAATTATTATTGTGAATAATAAGGTATTAATTTGATATAATTCTCTGATTATGGGTGAAATGTGTAAATTTTATAAAATATGCAAGTGGTTATAAAATAATCATTTTTATCGGGGAATATTCATTTGGTCGTGGAATATTCTTGTTGTCGGAAAATATTCGTACGACGGCGCAGTCATTTGTGGGCACCATAACAGAATAATTGTCGGATGAAAAAAACGACAAGTTTGAGTTTTTATAAATAACGGCATAGTTGTTACCGTTAACACTGTTGGAATACCCGGTGGTTAAAATACAGTAATACTCGTGGATGCACAATATTGATGAATTATTGATCTTTACGTAAGAAAGCACTTCTCAATAATTGTTACAGTAGTTACTGTTCAATATTTTATTTTATTGATTCAATAATTGTTGCGTTGATATTTTATATTATTGTTGTTTCAATAATTACCACTACACAGTATTTCTCATTATCAGATCAATAATTCATATTATTTGAATAATATTATTAGATAACATTATTGGCAATGTCTATAAAGTTCTGTCAAGGAGAGGTTTGGTCACCTAATTGTGCGCCAGTGAGGAGAAATTCTTATTGAAAATCCCCCTCTTTCCTGGGAACGGCCTGATTGTAATAAATGTGATTCTGTAATATTATTTGTGAATAATTAATTATTGATTCATATGATAAGGAAATATTTATTTTATGTGGTTATAAATGTTGGATATATTTATTGTGGTTAAAAAATGAAAGAGTTAATGTTGAGGTATTTTATCAGTATTTTTGTCGGAATGAAGGTATTAAAAAAAATTAAACTAGTGTTTTTGAGATATATTGCGTGAGTTATAATTTTTAATCCGACCGTTGGATCGTTGTAATTTTTAGATATGTTATACATATATAAGTTGAGTATATGTCCACAAATTTTGAACAGTTAAAAATGAACGTAGGATTTTTTATGAATTTTAAGAGGTGACTGGTTCAGAAATTGTTGAAGTATCCGAATTTAGCATTTTGGTGGAAATTCTAGAATTGAGTGGGCCCCGTTTGTGGTTGGTGAAGAAATGTGCTAAATTTTATTTCAAATATGGTGGGTGGGAATAGTAACAGGTAAAGCCTTCAGGTTGCAAGTCAAGTCTGCTAACATTTTCCTATAAAATAGAGGGCTAAGTTAGAATTGAAAATCACACTAGAAATATAAGCTTTCTCTCTTTCTCTCTCTAGATTATTGAGTGTATTTTGTGAGTATTTAGATACTTTGTGGGTTTTTATTCATCAGTGCAAGTTTCCTTCAGCCTTATACCGATATTCCGATCAGAAGTAGTGATATTTTGAGGTACGGATATTCCGATCAGCACATTTCTTTATCAACCACAAATGGGACCCACTTAATTCTACAATCTCCACTAAAATGTTAAATTCGGATACTTCAACAATTTCTGAATCAGTCACCTCTTAAAATTCATAACAAATCATACGTTCAATTTTAACGGTTCAAAATTTGTGGACATATACTCAACTTATATATGTATAACATATTCAAAAATTACAACGATCCAACGGTCGGATTAAAAATTATAACTCACGTAATATATCTCAAAAACACTGGTTTAATTTTTAATACCTTCATTCCAATAAAAATACTGATAAAATACCTCAACATTAATTCCTTCATTTATAACCACATAAATAAATTCATCATTTATATCCACATCAAATAAATATTTTCTTATCATATAAATTAATAATTAATTATTCACAAATAATATTATAGAATCACAATTATGACAACCAGGCCGTTCCCAGGAAAGAGGGGGCTTTTCAATAAGAATTTCTCCTTAGTGGCGCGCAATTAGGTGACTAAACCTCTCCTTGACAGAACTTTATAGACATTGTCAATAATGTTATCTAATAATATTATTCAAATAATATGAATTATTGATCTGATAATGAGAAATATTGTGCAGTGATAATTATTGAAACAACAATAATATAAAATATCAACTCAGCAATTATTGAATCAATAAAATAAAATATTGAACAGTAATTACTGTAATAATTATTGAGTAGTGTCTTCTTACGTAAGAATCAATAATTCAAAAATACTGTGTAATACCGTGTGCTACTGTGCCACAACGCGTATTACTTTATTTTATCAATCGGGTATTCTAACAGTGTTAACGGTAACGATTACGCCATTATTTATAAAAATTTAATTTTGTCGTTTTCTTCATCCTACAGTTATTCTGTTATGGGGCCCACAAATGGCTGCGCCGTCGTACGAATATTTCCCGACAGAAAGAATATTCCACGACCAAACGAATATTCCCCGACAACAATGAATATTTTATAACCACTTGTGTATTTTAAAAAGAAAATCATATATCACCCTTAACTTTAACTTTTATCAATTTAACCATTTACTGAATAATAATTATAAGAAAAATTAAATATTTTTATTTCATAAAATTCGGGGTCTTACACCCGGGCCGATCGCGGGCCGGGCCTTTACAGGCCGAGCAAAAAATGGTCCGAGATTCAGCGAGCTGATAATATGAGGCCCGTGGTCCGGGTTACCTGGGCCCGGCCCGCGGGCTTCTTCCCCTATTATTTTTTTTTGTAAAATCTTGTTACACAAAAAATAGTAATAATAATAAATATTACAAATAATAAAATAATTTATAATAAACATTAATTCTAATTACCTACATTAACTACATATCTCAATCATTTAAAGTTTTAATAGTATTATAAATTACTTTTAAAGTATATAATCAAATTTGATTTTTTAAAATTATACTTTAAAATTAATATAATTTATTTAACTTTTAAAAACGCATTCATGAATCCACAAATATTGTTACAAAAGATATCTAATTAATTTCCAAGATTTACACGGTTGAAACTTGGAGATGCTAAGATTTTAGCACTTTGAATATTTAAATTGATTCTCAGAAGATTTGCATGACATGATTTTAAGCATTACCAAATATATCATTATTTAATCAATTAGCTTATTTTATGGGACTTATTAACAGCCACATAAATTAAGAAATTTTAAACTACAATTATTATTTACTACAACTATAATAGTTAAATATCGTATTAACATATGATAGTTTTGTATAAAAATATATTTTTATATTGAAAATTGCATTAAAAATAAACAGTTATTGTAGCTCAGTTGGTTTGAACTTTTATTTATTTACTTACAAGTCTTGTGTTCAAGCCTCATAACCCACAAGTAGCAACATTTTGTTAAAAAAAGCCACGGGCCGGGCCAAAAAGGCCCCACTTTTAGTGGGCTAAAAAATGCAGCCCAAAGCCCAGCCTGTGGCGGGCGGCCCGGCCCGCGGGCCTGGACCATCTTTGCCAGATCTACCGTCCATACAGTGTCGAAGGCACGGAACACAACTAGTATATATATAGAGAGAGAGAGGATCCATAACAAACACATCTTACAATTGCAATTTTAGAAAAATACTACCCACCTCAACATGGTGTTCAAATAAGAGTTGGTGTTTTTAAATCGCAATAAATATATATATGTAATTGTATATATATGGAGGATCCATAACAAACACATCGCAATTTTAGAAAAATACTATCCTCCTCAACATCGTGTTCCGGTAGGCGGTAAGAGTTGGTGTTTTTAAATCGCAATAAATATATACATTTCAAAACGGGAGTTACATTACCCTGACAATGAAGTTTTTAAATAGAACACATCATTTAGAAAGCTCCGACAATCGAATCGACAGATTACAAACAGGCAATGCACTTTAACATTAGGGCATGAGTGACTGGATTTGTGTACAATGTCAGGTATTTCATGCTTGAACATATTCCAGCACACTACAGATGACAATAAAAATTTAATTTACATGGAATGCGGCAAGGATAAAACATGAATATGCTAAATTTTCAGCACTTCTATACATGCACCTGTTGCTACCTGAATATTGCCTTCAAAAATAAAAACACTTCTGCTAGATTCTAGATTAATGAAACAAACCTGGAAACAATGCAAAAGAAAAAATTAATTAAAACAAGAAGCTTTAGGTCAGAACATAATACCAAATAGTTGAAAACATTTCCTAAATGTTAATTAGTCGATAAAAAAAAATGTTTGGCAATTGCCATAGCACAAATAGCCTCCAAAAATGGTCTACAAGTTTAAGAAACAAAAAGGATGAATAGCTTTAAAAGTCTCAAGTCCCATAATTCGCTGATTTCATGTGTAAATTTATAGTATTAGTGAATTCAAACAGGTTTAAAAATATTATCTCTAGGTACCAATGATGGTAACAACTACGATATTCAACATTCTAGTGAAGATGCAAAAAGTTGTCCATAAAAAGATGTAGGAAATTTCTACCATTCAGCCATTATTTGCAGGTAACCGATGGTAACATATGAACTGAAATACCCAATCATGATTGAAGAAGTTTGCTAGAGAGAACTGAGAAAGATAGAAGCTTGAAAAATTCTTTAATCCGAGTAATAAGGACACCTGAAAGAGGAGGCAGATGTGGTGATAGTACTTTCTGTTCAGCTCCTCAATTCTTGACCTTCAAGGGGAAATGAGAAAGTACTATAAGGAATGCTTCGGGATTTTCAACTCTAAAGCCAAATTTCTCTATACAATTACGTAAGATCACCATCCCAAGTACTCCAAAATTAATTAAAATGTCCAGCATGCATTAAAGGAAAACAGGAAGGTTGCAGTTTCTCTGGAGTAAACCAATTACCAATTACCAATTACACCCCTTCCTGTTCAAAATAATGCAGGTTTAGCAAGTGAAGGTATTCCAGCCGATAAGGTATATCTATGCATCTTTGTATTACTAAAAACCAGACTTACGAAGATATCAAGGTACTAATCTTTAAACTATATGAGCCAGGCCAAACACAGATAGCATGCAAGGCACTTAAAACTATAATTTACAAAGATTCAACTGACTTCAATTCTGTCATATAAACTGAAAATTCATGTTTAGTGGGAAAAAACTAGGGTTGTAAATGGTAACCGAAAAATTCGTATTCGTCTGCATCCGTATTTGAAAAAAACGGATATATCCGTATTCGGTTTAAAAGTATCCGCAAATAAACGGATACGAATACGGATATAAGCGTATTCGTTTAACATCCGACCGTAAATATATCAGACAAATAGCGGATATCCGGATTCGAATCCGTATCCGGAATTCGTATCAAATAACTTATATATATATATTAATTATTATATAATAAACAAAATAATTTTTTTAAAATGGCATTCCGTATATAATAATTAGTTTTCACTATCATACGAAAATTGTTTTAAAAATATATCATTTCACTTTTAAAAAGTAGGAAATAACACTTTTATTCTAATATTAATAAACTGAAATAAATTGATTTAAGTATAGTTAATATATTTTTACTATTATAAAGTTAGAATATCTAAAATGTATCATTTACCAAGAAAATTATATACTAGAAGAACAAACTATAGTTATTAGTTTGTTATAAGTTTTTTATTTTCAAAACTTACTTGCAATGTTGGGAGGCGGGAACAATGAACAATATAATTTTATTATTAAAATGTGTTAAGTTCGAATTAATTTAGAATTAATCTAGAAGGGAGTTCAATAATTAATTCACATTTATGAATTTTCAGGTGGAGGGAGTATTTATCACTTTCATTTGCCCAATTATTTAAAAATTAGAAGTCCAAATATTTAAATTAAGTCTAAAGTAAATTTTGGATCAAGTTGAATTAACTAGTTGTCAGTTGTCACATATACATTATAATTCACAGTCTCCATAAATATAATAAAATAAAATAAACTTTTTATACCTATGTAAATTGTAATCTATGTATTGAGGATAAACTATAAATAAAAATTCCCACAAACATATTATTAAAGTTTTAATCAAATATTTGAGAAAAAATAATTAAATATTCAATGTAAACTTTTGAATCTAATTATAAATTATAAATATGCATACATACTACAGTATTACTCCACACACATAAAATGGACATCTAAACATTAATAAGTAGAACATTCATTTTGAAATTTAGGATTTCAAAAATGATAAAAACTTATTTGAATTGTAATTTAGAATATTGATTATTGTATTTGAATATTTATTAAAAATAAAAAAATTAACACTCATTTATTAATAAAGTATATTTTAAAATTCATTATTTTTTTATTCTAGTTATAGTTAGGGCTGTAAATAGTAACCGGGAAATTCGTATCTGTCCGCATCCGTATTCGGAAAAAAACGGATATTATTCGTATTCGGAAAAAAACGAATATTATCCGTATTCGGTTTAAAGGTATCCGTAAATAAACGGATAGGGATACTACTGTATCCGAATTCATATATATCCATTAACACCCCTAGAAAAAACATCTTCAACACAATATTACACTTCTCTCTACACTTTTAGAACCTTATGCAACTAATGTCAATGACCAGAGAGGTGCAATAAATATTAAGTAGTCTAAAAAATTAAGAGAAACCACTTAATAGATTCTGACAAATCATTAGGATCAAAATTCTAACCTCAACGTTTAGAGAATTGTGGGGCTTTTCGAGCTTTCTTGAGACCAACTTTCTTCCTCTCAACTACTCGCGCATCCCTGGTAAGAAGACCCTCCTTCCTCAGAGGTGTTCTGTGGTCCTCACTAACCTTTAGCAAAGCACGTGCAATACCAAGGGATATTGCTTGAGCCTGCCCAGAAAGACCACCACCATGTGCCTTGACGAATACATCATAACTACTTTCATACCCCAAGGTCACCAAAGGAACTTTGACATATTGAAGCCACAGCGGATTCCCTTGAAGGTATTCCTGCACAGCATTGACATCCCGACCAGAGGAATATAAATACATAGTTCATTGAATTTTTTTGGCATATTGTCTTAAGATGATCCTTCAATATACAAGTCGACCATAGTATCATATCATGCCACGTGCTCACAAAAGCCAAAATGCACATAAGCCCATATAAATAACTCAATGTCCATCACTTCCGTTCTGCGTCACAGTATATTTTGGGACCAAAAAGGATAAAATCATAAGATCACAAAGGTAGGAACCTCTAGTGATAGAAATGAACAATTTTTTATAAGTAAATCAATTAATGGCTTCATCCTGAAGCACATGCTTGCTGGGATATTTCTAGGAAGACTAATCTTGCAAATGCCTAGTTTATGCACCCTGATGACTCATTGTATCTTTAAGGAGTTAATAATGAAACCTAACTAATGCATTATTTCAGTAATTTGACACATTAACGAGTGCACAAAGGACGAAAGATTAGGTGTATTTAACATTTTCCTTTCTATTCTAAGAGAACACAATTTTCTTTGAAAAGTCCTTTTTTATGGAACACTATCAATTGACCAGTGAACTACAAGCCAGTAACCTGCTCATCACAACATTTACTCAAAATTTTCATCTTGATGCAAGTTTTACCCGAGGACCTCATATCTTTCTTGCCCAAGGTAGAAAAGTTTTTCTGAGGACAGCTTGAATTTTTTAAGTTCAAAAACACAAGCTGGTAACCCACTTGGGATAATGCATTTTAGTAATTTGCATTCACATCTATTGTCCTTAATTCTTGAGAATCAAACCGATAAACATAAAAAAAACATTAATGTCACAACCCACATCACTTCGTATACGCACAAAAGCTTATAGAATATACAATGCATTTTAATATCTTACTACAATTCCAATTCAAATCCTTTTCCAGTCTCCCTTCCAAGTTCAAAATAAAACACTATATAAAGATTTTATTTTTCTTAAAATCTCCATTCTCATTGAGATAACACCCTCTAGAATATAGACACATTACTTAAATAGTTAAATGTGCAATTCTATATTGAATCTTCAACATTTCAAGCTTCTAACACTCTTGTATAAGAATAAACACACCATGTTGTGATGTTGCAAATGGAAAACCTAGTATTCCATATTAAATAATCCCTCTCTTCTGAAAAAACATTTAAGTTTAATCAATTTCAACTTTTCAACAAAAAAGTTACCACAGAACACAAAAAACATAATTTAAAAAATGTATACAGAATATGTAAGTGTAGAATTCACCTTGGCGTCGCGGTAATTGATGATGACTTTTCCAGTACCTTCCTTAAGAACCACACGAGCAATGGCGGATTTCCGTCGACCGGTGCCAAAGAGTGTCTGAGCAGCGAATCCACCGGGAAGCGTTGTCTTTACGAACTTCTTGAGGTCCTCTGTCTCCAATTCGACGGCGGCAACGGCATTGGCGGCGACGACGAGGGGAGAGTGTTTTCTAACGTGTGATAAGGATATAGGCTTAGCGAAGGAAAGAGAATATGAGTTAGGTTTTTGAGAAATTTGAGAAGAGAAAGAGAGAGACGAAAATGACGAAGTTAGAGAAGACATTGAAATCGCCATTTTTGCTGAGCTGCTCTTCTGTTTGTGTGGAAAAGTTTTGTTTTTTGAAGGGCATGCGGATTGCGAGTACTGGATAATGTAATCATAATTGACGATAATACCCTCATTGATCGAGGTAATGAACTGTTTTAGGATGAATTATTTTTTATATATTGCGTGTTTGTTTGTTTGAGAAGATGTGGATCCTGTTAGCATACTGACACACATATAATCTCGCTTATATATTAGTATTTTATTAATCAATTGACCAATTTACCCTAAAATAAATTTCATACTAACCACCTCCCAGAGAAGAAAATAGAGAAACTTGGAAAAGGAGATTTAGTGTTTTAGTATAATATTATCTCAATTTCGAGTTTAAATATATTTAAATTTTATTTTTTAAATTAACAAATTTGAAAGAGAGAGAGTTAACACCAACAGTGTCTCTTATTTAAAGAGTAAGATGCAGAAATAGAACATATGATGATTGAACTAACAGTTTAAAGTGCAAAAACAGTAGCTATATCAGTCTTATAAACATAATAACAGACTAGAATGTTCTACATAAATATGTATGCGTACGAGAGTGTCTCAACTTCCACAGTGAAACTAAGGGCTTGAAGAAAATTATGGGTCCAAGTAAATAATTTCAGCTAGTACTGAAGCTCGTCTGAATCGAAGCAATTCTTTCATCAACTCCCATGCTCCATCTGTTGAAGCAGGTTTGACAGTCATCTTCTCTAGCATAGGAGAATTCGCAAGCAGAAAGTTGATGAAATTCAGCTCCAATTTAACATTAGATATACCCGCTATTTTCACAAGTTGCAGTTGGCTAAATGAGCAATTGTTATAATACTCTTCCCAGCTGCGTGCGTCTGTTCTCACTGCAGCATGTTCCTCCAGGCGGGTCTACACAAAGTTGATTAGAAAATTCTTAAGCTCAGCTCCTTGCACATAAGAATTGCCAAGGCTGGGTTCCTCACAAGTTTTTTTGAAAGATGGATATACACAGTGTCGAGGTAAAATTAAGGTCAAATGAACATCAGAGTTGATACTAATGAACTTAAAGTTATACATGAAGAAAACTCACCAAAATCTCAAGCTCTTGCAGGTTAGGTGAACTTCTAAGAATACAAAGAGCAGCCAAGCTCTCTGCCCTATCATTGAAATTTATGCGTAAAGATAGGTAATTTAGCTCGATACACGGAGTTGGAAGTCTTTCTGGGACCTTGCCAGCAGCTAAATACTGGACACAAATGGAAGATACCAAAACACGTTCATCAACAGCTGATGGAAAAAAGTTATGCTAATGATATATATAATTAAATATGTGCACTCAAAATAGATCTAGTCCATTGGGTTTTGCAAACCTGGCAAGATGGCGAAAACAAAAATGCAAGATTGTTCAATGGAACCTTAACTTGCCATTGTTTTCACGAAACCTTTAGGATAAAGAGAACAATTTTAACCATGATGGGGATAAAATCCTCTCCTGTATGAAACCCAATGAACCACTCAATCTGCATGAGCTATCTAAAACCTCAATAATGATAATTATTAAATGTTACCTTCAGAAATAAACTCTGCACCTCAAGCCTTCGAATACGAGGCAGTGGAGCAAAAAACTTGATCATATTGCCAGTACTAACAAGAGGCAGAGTTTCGTCATATTCAGTATTTACATACAAGCCAATGGAAACAATAGCCAGATTGGATGTACTATCAAAATTGATGTCTTCAAAAACACCTCCAATGTCAAAGAATAGGAGATTTGGAGCATGAATGTTAAGATGGGAGAAACCATCAAAATTCATCAATGTCAGCCGTTCAAGTAGAGCACAGCCAGATATCAGATATTCAAAAACATCTTGGTCCATGGTAATGTGCTGAAGATCGAGGCTCTTCAAGCTCCTAAACCCATCAAATGTTGAGGGAGGTTTTAACAGACAGTTAAATATTTCTAGATGAATCAACTTTTGACACAAGTACAAAGAAGATGGTGGCTTGTAGCGATGACCCTTCCATATTTCTAGGACAAATTCTTTGACAGATCCTCTTGACAGGAAAAGAATCCATCTATCAATGTCATTTACGCCTTGAAGATCTCGGTGAGACAGCTTGAACTTGTGTATCGGGCCAATATGAAGTAAGAGGACATGATCAACAATGTTAACAAGCTTATTTCTAATTTCTTGATCTTGGGAAGATACCAAGACAGACTGATTGTCAAATGTAAGATGTGGAAGACTAGTCCATTTGTACCTCCACGTCCTTGACAAAATACTTGTCCTCACAGCATCCCTCAGTGATAAACACGTCAGAATTTTGTCCATAATATGGCCTGGTAAGTTGCTGATATTGTCTACATTCATTTCCATTTTGCAGGGGACCTTGGGTGGTTCTCTTCGCTTCTGAAAAAAGTAATATTAAGAACAAAATCAGTCACAATAATAAGGGGGATCCATGTCCCTTTGCATGTATATTATACAATCATGGGTGTGCTACAAGCATGCACGCGCAGAAGTGCAAAACAATGCACACATGTAATCACTCCATTCCAAATTGAGTTTAACTCTATATCTTGGACATAAAGATATTCTTCTTGGCGAATAGCATTTTTTGTGCTAAAACATAACTGTTAGGGTTTGTGTGTGTACAAGAAAGAGGATATGTTGTTGTTCTGGTTATATGAAATACTTCGTACTTATCCAAAAAAAAATACACATGCGAACCATTTCTATGGGTATTGTGTGTTAAAAGGCAGCTAGGACGGAGTGTTGAAGAAGGGATTATTTTGTGCTTACTAGTATGTGATGTTAAGGGTTAAATTAAAGGCTTTCAGATCTGATTATAGAATAAATTGAGCAGAAAATAAAAAGAAGAAGAGAACAAGATGGAATCTCACTATATTAATTGTAATAGAAGTCTCACTGGTAAAAGAAAGACAAATCTGATAGAAACTATATTCTAATTTTCATAAAATGTGTGTTTACATAGAAGCAAGGAAATATTCCTTACTAGGAAAAGGGTTTCCTATATCCTATTAAAAATTATAGGAAATTAAATCAAAGAGTTTCAAAACTCAATTATTTGTTAAATCCAATAAATTTCAAATCTTGTGAATAGAATACATCCTATCACAAAGGACAAGAATAGAATACGTCCTATCACAAAGGACTACCAAACTAATACAGACTAAACTAATCCAAATAAAAGGGCTTAATGAACTCATAAAATACTAGTAATATGGACATTAGATAAAACCAGAAGTACTACTTTACCCCTGATATGCAAAACTGCCAAAACTGTCCTTACCCTTAAACACAAGGAAATATATATTAAACTAACTATTGAAAATCCTAAGTAAAGGCAAAAAGAGGACTTTAATCTAAAAATAAAGTACGCGAGAACCTTAATATGGCAGCCTTGAAAAAAGGTCAATTTTCGGAACTCCTATCTTCTTTGATTTCTTTGTTAATGATAGAAGTAGAATAAAAACAAAAGAATTACAATGCAGGTGTAAGACAAGAAGTTCTCCCAAAAGAAAAACTTAAAGAAAGCATCTGGAAAATCATCCACGCAGTCATGAAGCATTAACCACTAATCTTATACAAATCAGTCAATGGAACTCCTCAAAAAGCTCCAATTGCGTGAGCCCAAAGGAAAGAAATTGTCCTTTTTCTTTTTCATGGGCATGCACACTTTGTTTGGTCACCTGTACTTGGTCTCCCCTCTTTTATAGAGGATTTATCTTAGATATCACCCAAAACAAGAAGATGTGTCATCCTAATAAATAAATTAACCTAAATAAGTCCATAAAGTAAAATTACAAACATCTACCTTAAAATGTGCCCTGGTCAAATGTAAAAGGAAATCAAAGTTGAGGATTAGTGGGCAATTCCAGTTGTTCCCGTGTCATCACTACGTGTGCCGATCAGATTGAGGATGTGCTTGCTCATGAGATCATTGCAGCGCAACATGCAGGATACCAACGGTTTCTCATCAAATGGTAGGATCACCCAGACTCCGACACAATACAGATAACCAAGGAGGCGAGGATGCGTTTTGCAGCCTGGAACCTGCCCTTTTGAAAGTATTACCTCAACTTTCACTCTCATGAGGCTAGTTCTTTTCATCCAGAGACAAGAGATAAGGACTACAGACCAACCTATTCTAGACAACATGATTCTAAATCCATATCCCAGGCCCATTTACAATTTTTTATTTAATTATTAGGGATTTATCGATGTTAGGCTTTATTGATGATTATTAAGTATCTTGGTTACCTATATAAAGACTTGGATGTATTGGATGGTCAGTTTTCATGATTGATTAGTGATATTAATTTTCTCTAAATTACTCTAGTCTCTATCTTCTTCTTCCGCTCTTATATATTTTTTTCATCTTCTCCTTCTTCAATATATTTTGCATCACTTTCATATGCAAAGAGGCAACTTACCATGTTACTTGTTTACAGTAATGTGGATATCCGAGCAGGCACTTTGCAGTTGCAGGCAGATTGAAAAATCATTAGCAGCTTAACTCAACTTCTACTGGCCAAAATCTGATTCAGTGAAGTGAAGGAACATTGTTAACTGTGCATTACAGTCTCAAGTAAGATATAAGCATTAGAAATTTAAGAGCTTGACTAGTGCGAAAGTCAGTTAAAACAAAACAAGTCCAGCATTATTTGTAATTTAAAACATAAACTAATGACACAGGTTTTTGATTGTCTGCAACAATCTATCTAAAAGAAATTTGATCATCTGCCCATTTCTTAACATATGAAGGAAATACATTAATTTAAATAATTTTCCTGCATTTTCCACAGTTCCCTATGCATTATAATATCATCTAAACAATTAGTAATACACCCTCCGTCCAACAAAGATTGTAAGTTTGAGTTTTAATTTTGCAAAATATGATTATATTTTTGTCCAGTAAAAATGATTCTAATTTTTCCCCATAAAACAAATAATAAACAATCATTCCAAACAAAAACAAAACTACAAACTGAAGGATAGAGGGAGCACATAATACGAAATTGCAATCTCATTTCTTCTTAAGAATTTTTACTTTCAGATATTCATAAACTATAACATTTAAGGCACCCTCTTCTAAATTTATATAACAAAACCTAAACATGGACATTCACAACTAGTATTCAATGTAAACTAAATTATTATGGTTCAGACAATCACAGAAGTGATGATTCACAAAAGGGCTCATCTTTAAGACTACAGCTAGTGATCAAGACCTTTAAAGTACAAAATTCTCAAATTTTACCACAGCCTTTTTGAGATACACCTAAATGAGCCATCAGATAATTAACTGATGCTAGAAAAATGAAGATATGACTTCAGAATTACATATGACCAGAGAATAACAATACAATGCTATATAGCACATTCCGCGGGAAAAACAAATTGAAGATGAACACAAACAAATACACATAATTTTGATTTTATATACCTTGAATTGATAAAATTACTGTAAGATGGAATTGATTGTAATGGGTTTTTCAGAAAAAAATTGCTAAAGCAAGAGTGTATATACTTGCAGATAAGAAGCATGTGCAGCTAAAAATGAACACCTTTTACTTCTTACTGCACATTTAACGACTCGTTAAGATTCAAAATCCGATTCTAGAGAGAGGCCCAAGAAACAGGTACTGTGATCTTCTTTCCGCTGGTGGCAATTGGAGATGCATAAGGCTTAGGAGGTATATTTAGAATTAGGTTGTATAGAAAAAACCAAAAACATAAATAAACAAAAGGGTCCTGGATTTGAACCCGGGTCGCATGGTAAAATCCCTACTAATATTTTTATTATTATTTTTATTTTTAATTGAATGTTAGTTTGGAATTTATTAAGTTTAAACCTATTTAAAAATCCTGGTTGTTTAAATATTATATATTATAAATGCATCTTTATCTAACTTATCACAAAGTTTATAAGCCCTTTAAATTCACAAATAATAAATTAATATTGTATATTATAGATGCATCTTTATCTAAATTAAAATTAATTGAATCTATTGAACATTACAAAATAATAAATTTTATAGCTACCAATACTTTTTAAATAATATACAATATTTCTTATTATATTAGCTCTGATTTTAAAAATATTTTAAGTTAATTTTAAAAAATAAATAATAATGTTATATTTCAAAATGGAATAAGTATATATTTTATTTCTTCCAATTTATAAAAGGAGTTAGTATTTCATAATTTTACCCATTTCGATGTTCATTCTAATTTGAGAGAGAGAGAATAATTTCTTAAGTGAGAAAGTGTAATCAGATTTTAGGGAGAGAAACTGAAATCAGATTTTAGATAAAAAAATCTACAAATTTTAGAGGGAGGAAGAATGTATAAAATATTAAAGATAAAATATAAAGTAATATAGAAATTAAATGAAATAACCCGGGTCAAATCTCGAGTCCAGAATAAATCTCGGGTCAAATTTCAAGTCCGAATCGAATCAAATCCATCAAAATAAGGTCTCAAACTACTGATCCAATAGTATCTTCTTGGGTCATCTTAGCCCACCACAAGCTCCCAAAAGGTCATGACTTGAAGGTACTATTGGTAGTAACTTATTTCCTTATATACAGACAAATTTTTCCCCTATCTTTCGATGTGGGACTGGGGTGTTACAAACTCCCCCACTTGGGACTGGGGTGTTACAAACTCTCCCACTTAAATTTCTGACGTCCTCGTCAGAATCCGATCACACACACGGCCCAAAGATCTTTGCCTCTCTAGCCATTGTGGGATAATACCGGCTGGTTTCGTGTCCCCACCTCCAGACCTCCATCTCTCCATTGTGGGATAATACCACCAGCCTTCATGTCCCCACCTCTGGCAACCCGATCGGATTACCCGACCCGAGCTTTCGAGAGTTGACTTTGATACCATATGAAACAACCCGGGTCAAATCCCGAGTCCGGAATAAATCTCGGGTCAAATCCCAAGTCCGAATCGAATCAAATCCATCAAAATAAAGCCTCAAACTACTGGCCCAATAGTATCTTCTTGGATCATCTTAGCCCATCACAGGCTCCTAAAAGGTCATGACTTGAAGGTACTATTGGTAGTAACTTATTTCCTTATATACAGACAAATTTTTTTCCTATCTTTCGACGTGGGACTGGGGTGTTACATTAAACATCATAAATAATTTATTGGGTTAAGTTCAGATGACCATCTTGGGTTTGGGCGGTTTCCCACTTAACCACCTGTAGTCAGTAAATCTACATTTAAACTCCCGACTTTTTGAGTTGAAGTGAATAAATGCTTTCTGTCTTAACTCCGTTACTTGAGTTGACTAAAGACTTAATTACCCTCCATATATATATATATATATATATATTGAAAACGACAGATAACGACTGGCATACCAAGGTGGATATGGTTATTAGTGATTAGAAATGCAATAGATGAAAGGCATGATCTTGACAGGAACGAAGCACTCATGTACTGCTCAATCCTTTTACAATCTTTCCCATCCAAGTAACACCTCCCCATACTCAAAATTGCACTTTCTAATGATGATTCCATCAAAGCCCCGAGGAAGATAAGGTTTACCAGAAAGAAGCAAACCATCTTCAAAAGTGCAGCTCTTTGCTCCCCAGACACAGTGAGATGCCTCTCAAACTTGGAGAGGTAAGACAGAGATAAGGGAATCACTATATACATGCTCACAAAAATAAGTACATTTGGCAAGAATTGAATGAATAAGGTTGCAAGCCATCTAGAGCTTTGCACCCAAGCCAACCACATTCGTGCATTATCCACTGCAAGAATTGAAAAGAAGTAACAACAGTAAGCATGTGTTCACAAACACTCTTCGCAGATTTAAGGAAAGTTTTGAAGAACCCAAATGATTCCAATAAAGGTCAGTCGTCAAAGGGGCGTGCTCAACTTTCCAATGGTTCTCTTCTTCTCATTACAGTACTGTTGAAGAAGATGGTAATAAGCATATTTCTTAAGAGGACCAAATGTCTGTCAAACTAGAAACTTTTCAACTTACACTTTCTCAATTAAAAGAATTAAAGTAGTAATCACAATAATTTATCTATAGGTAGACCAATTCTTAACTCATAATATCCACCATATCATATTAAAGTAGCAATCATACTAAACCTTTTCCCATGTGTTTATCAAAACTTTCAAATGTTAACCAACTCTAATTAGCTTACAAATATTTTATAAGCCCTTCCCACATGAATGTGGTCAGCGACAGCAGTTGAAGAGCTACCAGTCCATATACTGGAGACGCAGGACAACATGGGAAATTAAAAATAGCCTTGAAAAAAAAATAAGCTTCCTAAAGTACTGTAATTCCAACTCCACGACAGAAAAGAACTTCCCAACCCGCCTCTTCTTCTCATTACAGAAATCATGAACCGCTTTATTAGCTGTGTATACATCTTAAACACCACGAATGCAACTCCGACGCCTTTTGCTCTCCCTTCTTTATAAGCAACCATTTCCATTTCCAAATCAGCTTATACTCTTGCAGTTTCCTTAATTTTTTCTTAATTTGACAAACAGATATTTTGACCATCTTCGGATCGGAATCCATAAGTTTGCTTGAAAATCTTTTGTTTTGGACTCTGTTCTTTTTTTCTTCCACAAGCCGTTTCTGACAAAGGTATCAAACGCACAAATCTTCCTCAGGGTAGCTAACGCTAGCCCAATAGCTAAATCAGCTACATCGTCTGTAAGCACGTCAGGGGTATTCGTAACTCTAATTCCTTTCTCCCTACATTTCCCAAAATTGATTTTATCCAAACCAACATTGTAACTCGACACAATCTCTAACCTGGGCAGCGACTTAATCAGCTTCAAATCAGCCCCAATCTTAGTGTTTACAACTACCGCACGGACTGAATCTTCATTTTCTTCCAAGAAATCTCTATGAATTGTAAGACCCCAACTTTTTAATAAATATGATTTTTTTTCTATAAATATCATTTTTGAATATTATGGAATGAATTTGATATAATGTTATTATTGTGGGTAATATTTATAAATTTTATAAAGTATGCAAGTTGTTATATAATATTCTATTGGTCGGGGAATATTCGTTTTAACAGAAAATATTCGTACAACGGCACAATCATTGGTGGACCCCACAACGGAATTATTGTCGGATTGAGAAAACGACAAAAATATTTTATGAAAATAACGGTGGAAGTTTTACCATTAACTGTTGAAACACCCGGTGTTAAAAGTACAGTAATACGCGTGGTTGCATAGTAGCACACGGTATTGATTATTGATGCTTACGAGAGAAGTCACTCAGTTTTGCTTATTTTATGGACCCCCATTTGCCCATTTTTCAAAATAATCGATAGAAGTTATTTTTTAGGGGCCCCATGGGTGGGGCCCACTTGTGGATGAAAGTCTTGGAGTAGGATTTTATGTTTGTCACGGGTTGATGAAAGAAAAATGATTGCAGGAATGTGTTATATATATATATGTGTGTAATAGAACAATATGTGATATTATATATATATTGTTAAAGTGGTCTGGCAAGTGGGGGGGGGGAAAATTTTGGGTTATCAATACTATATGTAGTATATATATATATATATATATATATATATATATGCATGTTATATTTTGAAGTTTGGCATGGAGGATACTCACGGGGGTGACAACCCGTGAGTTATCAGCTGGCACGTTGTATATATATATATAATATAATTATATTTTATTTAAAGTTTCGTTTTATTAGAATATTTTATTGCATAGTATCCTTTTCATTCTTCTATAAATAGAAGCTCATTCATTCATTATTTCTTACGAATTCACTGAAACTCTAGAGAGAGAAAATTATAGAGAGAAAGAAGAAGAGAAGTCTGTTACCTTTCTTTTCCTATATCCAGTTTCTTTTACGGTAAGGGGTATATTTCTTTTGTATTCATGAAGAGAACTTCTGTTATTCCATTATTTATTATTCGGTTGGAATAACCTGTATACGCGGGCTACCCTATACTTGGTGAAATTCTTCTGTTATTCCATTCGTTATTATTCTGTTGGAGTATCCTGTCTGTGCGTTTTACGCCGGACCTGGTTCCGTTAATTATTATTCTGTTGGAATAACCTGCCTGTGCGGTCTATCATATGCCTAGTGATTTCTTTTGTTATTCCATTCCTTATTATACTCGGTTGGTTAAAGTTTTGACTTCTATACTCCATGAAATTAGTAGAATATTCTTGATATTAGCGCTTCATCCAATATCTTTTCATGAAAATATTCTTCTAAGCATTCTTGAATTTTACTCTACAAAGCAGTATTATGTTGACAATTTGGACGTTATTGGTTCCTGGATAAATTAATTCTTGAACTTCTTTTATTGAATTCTTATATCATTGTCATCATCCTCATGTTCATATTTTGTTGAAAGTCATCTGTGGCCTATAGTGCATAGATGGACTTGGTATGATTATGACTAGGGATTATTCGGTGTAATCATGACCGTAATATTACAAATGATGTAAAAGTCCTCATTGGCCCGTAGTGCATTGATGGACAGTTGTTGGCATGATCATGACCATTAATGAATACACAAATATTCTTGGCCTGTAGTGCATGGATAATTGTGGTCGTGATACTAAAGAATATCCTTGGCCGTAGTGCAGGGGTGATTCGATGATGTGGATTATTTATTAAGCTGAGTCCTAGTGATAAAAGTGTTAAAAAAAACCTTTTAAATCATAAAAGATAGTAGATTTTATTCTCTACATGACTCTTTTAATGGATTGCTTGTTATACTGCAGTTAAACTTGATGTTTGTTATATTGTATCAGTTTAACACTGTT
Organism: Panax japonicus; assembly: GCA_020205505.1. Classification (NCBI taxonomy): domain Eukaryota; kingdom Viridiplantae; phylum Streptophyta; class Magnoliopsida; order Apiales; family Araliaceae; genus Panax; species Panax japonicus. Next base: position 28,364,784 of record CM035094.1, on the reverse strand, counting down.
TAAAGCTAATGATAATTTATTCTCCATTATCTTAATCATAATATTTCTTACTGGGCTAGTTGAGCTCACCCTTTCTTTCACTGTTCTCTTCAGGAAATGAGAATATAGCTGGGACGAGTCGGGGAACGGAGTGATGGACCAGATTATAGTATTAGTAGTCCTCACTATTCTGTTAAATAATGTGACAATAAATATAATGAGGACTTATTCGGAGAGTGGATATTGTCTAGAAGACAGTATTTGTATTAAAACTCACAGCTCTCTTGTTGTATATTAAAGATTGTATTTGTATTCTGTACCATATATTTGGTGACTCAGAATAGGTGATGTATACCTATTTTGGGGGCTTCACAGTTGGTATCAAAGCTTAGGGATATGATCCCTGGCTAAGATGTGAGACTAGAACTAGGAGGGGAGAGACGGAGAATTCCTTCGCTAGTATGACCTACCTAAGTTTATTTGGTATTTAATTGGTCGGTCAAAGTATAGGGATAATATGTTATATGTTAATTAACCTTTGTTTTGTGGCAGTATCTGAAAATGACATCCGAGAATGTTGAGAATAGCAATGGAGCACAGGAGACCGTTGAGTCTCCACAGATCAATAATCAGGATAATGTGCATCAGGAAGGCGACAATCCTCATGCAAACAACAACACTGACCAAATGATGAATGATGGAATGTTTAGAGGCTTTATGCAATTCATGCAACAGCAGGCGAGAGCGGTTCCTGTCCAAAATATAGGTGGAAACACTGGAAACTCTCGGACGATCACCACTAAACAGTTCAAGGAGCTGGGACCACCGGAGTTTATTAGATAGCCAAAACCACTTAAGGTGGAAGCATGGATAAAGCAGATCACCAAGATATTTGATGTCTTGGGATGCTCCGAGGAGAAAAAGGTTCCCTTTGCCGCCTTTATATTGCGAGGAGAGGCAGATTATTGGTGGGAATCGGTAAAGCGTACTCAACCTGCCGCACTGAAGATGTCTTGGGAGAAGTTCCAAGAACTATTCAATAACGAGTACTTTCCTGAAAGTATTCATCACATAAAAGAGGTAGAGTTCGTCAAGTTGGAGCAGAATAATATGACCGTGTCGCAGTACGAATCAAAGTTTGCCGAGTTGTCTCGGTTTACGTCCCACTTGGTGGATAATGAAGAGAGAATGACACAAATATTTTTAAGAGGTTTGAAGCCAGAGATACGTCAATATCTTATTTATCATAAACTGTGTTTGTATTCAGATGTTGTAAATAGGGCTCAGTTAGTGGAGCGCAATAACAAGTCAACGCAACCAAAAGAGAGCAGCCGGCAAAATGATAATACCACTGAGAGCAGTCATCGAAGCGGTGACAACAAGCGTGGAGGGAATCAACAGGCTAGAAATGGTAACCACTTCGGTGGTAATCAGGGCCAAAACAATAAGAATAGACATTTCAAGAAGAGGAGATTCAACAATGATAGAAAGACGTCAGCACCAGCACCCGTTGTTAAGGAAGGGGAACGACCACCTATCATATGCTTCAAACGCGGAGGGGAGGGACACATCAGTCCAAACTGCGCGATGCCGTCCAAAGTATGTTATAATTGTGGAAGAGAATGTTACCTAGTCCGATTTTGTCGTTCACCGAAGACAAGTTCAGCTAGGATGGAGGCACCAAAGGCCGTCCTAGAAAAGTCAAAGCCGGTGGTGCAAGGGAAAGCGTTTGTAGTGACCTCCCAGAAAGCAAGGAACCCGAACGAGGTCATCACGGGTAAGCTTATCATAAACTCTAGCAAAGTCTATACCTTATTTGATACCGGTTCTACCCATTCTTTTATTTCTCCTACTTGCGCTCAACGTTTAAATTTGACTCCGGAGAAATTAGACTTTGACTTATCTGTTGAAACTCCGTTGGAAGAAACCTTCATTACATCCATTGTTTATAAGTCTTGTTTGGTTCAAATCGGTACCCTCACATTACCTGTCAATCTTATTTCATTAAAAATACTTGCATTTGACGTGATTCTAGGGATTGATTGGTTAACTACTTATCATGCAAAAAATTAATTGTTTTCGTAAGGTTGTTAGCTTTCATATTCCTAACCATATGCGAATTCAAACAACTAAACCATTAAAATTAATCACTATCATCTCAAGACAAAAAGCTATTCGTTTATTGAAAAACGGATGTCAAGCTTTCTTATCCCATGTCACGGATCTAAACAAAAATACGTCAGTTTTGAATGATATTTCTATTGTTAATGAATTTCCTGACGTATTCCCTGAAGAACTTTCTGGCCTACCCCTAGAGCGTGAAATTGAATTTTGTATCAACCTTGAACCCGGTACAAAACCCATTTCCAAAGCCTCAAATCGAATGGCTCCTATTGAACTTCAGGAGTTAAAGACTCAACTGCGGGAATTGTTAGACATTGGCTTTATTCGTCCTAGTACTTCTCCTTGGGGTGCTCCTGTTCTATTTGTGAAGAAGAAAGATGGGAGTATGCATCTTTGTATTGATTATCGGGAGTTGAATCATGTCACCATCAAAAATAGGTATTCATTGCCACGTATTGATGACCTGTTTGACTAGTTGCAAGGAGCCAAATTCTTTTCAAAGATTGATCTTCGTTCTGGATATCACCAATTGAAGATTAGAACCGATGACATTCCAAAGACGGCTTTCAAAACTCGGTATGGGCATTATGAATTCCTAGTCATATCATTTGGATTGACTAATGCTCCTGCTGACTTCATGTATATGGTGAACCGAGTATTCAAGGAATATTTGGATCACTTTGTGGTCGTCTTTATTGATGACATCCTTATTTATTCCAAAAGCCATGAAGATCATGAGCAACACTTGGGGCTTATACTCCAAAAGCTTCGTGAATACAAGTTTTATGCCAAGTTGAAGAAATGCGAGTTCTGGCTTAAGGAAGTAGCATTCCTTGGGCACGTGGTATCAAGTCATGGAATATCCGTTGACCCAGCAAAGATTGAAGCTATTCAAAGCTGGGAGCAACCTAAATCAGTGGCCGAAGTACGTAGCTTTCTCGATTTAGCTGGTTATTATCGGAGATTCGTGGAAGGATTTTCTCAAATCGCTACTCCACTAACTCAGCTGACTCGAAAAGATACAAAGTTCGGTTGGAGCGAGGAATATGAGAAGAGTTTTCAAGAACTCAAGAAGAGACTCATTTCAGCACCTGTTCTGACAATACCATCTGGCTCGGAGGGATTTGTCATCTACAGTGATGCTGCGGGCAAAGGGTTAGGATGTGTTCTCATGCAACATGGGAAAGTCATAGCCTATGCCTCAAGACAACTCAAAGAATATGAGAGGAGTTATCCTACTCATGATCTAGAGTTGGCAGTTGTTGTCTTCGCACTTAAAATCTTGAGGCATTACTTGTATGGAGAGAAAGTGGATATCTTTACGGATCATAAAAGCCTCAAATATTTCTTCACTCAAAAGGAACTCAACATGCGACAACGACGTTGGCTTGAACTGTTTAAAGATTATGATCATACTATCAAATATCATCCTAAAAAGAGAACGTGGTAGTTGACGCATTGAGTAAAAGATCATATGCAAGTACGAGTGTGATATTGTCAACGCAAAGGCCCATTTTGTGCGACTTTCAAAAGATGGAGATAGAGTTAAAGAATCGAGGGACCCATGTGATGATGGCGAATATACGAGTAGAACCGACTTTAATTGATAAAGTTAAAGCTGCTCAAGCTACAGACCGGGAGCTGATACATATGAGGAAGAAAGTGCAGGAAGGTGCTATGCCAGAAGCTAGAATCGATGAAGAAGGAATACTTCGAGTCAACTCCAGACTTTGTGTTCCCAACGACCCTGATTTAAAGTATGAAATCATGATGGAGGCGCAAAACACACCGTTTTCAATCCATCCTGGGAGTACCAAAATGTATCGTGATCTTCGTCATACATTTTGGTGGAGCAATATGAAGAGAAAGATAGCGCTGTTTATCTCGAGGTATTTAACTTGTCAATGAGTCAAGGCGGAGCATCAAGTACCAAAAGGTCCATTGCAACCACTTGAAATTCCTGAATGGAAGTGGGAGCACATTACCATGGATTTCGTTACTGGTCTTCCCATGGTTTTTTCAAGGCATAGACGCGATTTGGGTCATTGTTGATAGATTGACCAAGTCTGCTCATTTCTTACCTATACGAGAAACTTATACACTTGAACGTCTTGCTCGTATATACATAAACGAGATTGTAAGACTGCATGGTATGCCGGTATCCATAGTTTCTGATCGAGACCCAAGATTTACTTCACGATTTTGGGTTAGTTTGCAAAAAGCTATGGGCACAGACTTACGATTTAGCTCGGCATATCATCCTCAGACGGACGGACAGTCGGAGAGGACTAATCAAACTCTCGAAGATCTATTAAGACTCTGTGTCCTTGACTTCAGGGGAAATTGGGAAAAGTTCTTACCATTGGTGGAGTTTTCCTACAACAACAATTATCAAGCAAGTATTGGCATGGCTCCATTTGAGGCGTTGTATGGAAGAAAGTGTCGTTCTCTAGTATGCTGGGATGAGGTGGGTGAAGCAACGTTGTTGGGACCGGAGTTGGTACGTATGACTACGGAAAAGATTTAAACGATCCGGCAACGTATAAAAACCTCACAAGATCGACAAAAGAGTTATGCTTATCTTCATTGAAAGGACGTGTAATTCGATATTGGAGATCATGTGTTGTTACGTGTTGCTCCATAGAAAGGAGTTATGAGATTTGGAAAGAGAGGAAAGCTCAATCCTCGATTCATTGGCCCATTTTTAATCCTTGATCGAGTAGGAACTGTGGCCTATAGACTCGCTTTACCGCCAAGTATGTCTCGTGTTCATAACATTTTTCATATATCCATGTTAAGTAAATATGTGAAAGACCTGAACCACATTATTGAGTTAGAACCGGACGAAATAGCCGAAGATTTAACATATGAAGAGATTCATGTTCAAATCTTGGATAAGAAGGAACATATTCTACGCTCCAAGGTTATACGTCAAGTCAAAGTTTTGTGGAGAAACCACGATGTTGAGGAAATGACTTGGGAGTTAGAATCTGAAATGAAATCAAGGTATTCTTAACTCTTCGACATACCAAGTACATACCCTAATTTCGAGGGCGAAATTTCATAAGAAGGGGAGGTTGTAAGACCCCAACTTTTTAATAAATATGATTTTTTCTATAAATATCATTTTTGAATATTATGGAATGAATTTGATATAATGTTATTATTGTGGGTAATATTTATAAATTTTACAAAGTACGCAAGTTGTTATATAATATTCGATTGGTCGGGGAATATTCGTTTTAACAGGGAATATTCGTATAACGACACAATCATTGGTGGACCCCATAACGGAATTATTATCGGATTGAGAAAATGATAAAAATACTTTATGAAAATAACGGAGGAAGTTTTACCGTTAACTGTTAAAACACCCAGTGTTAAAAGTACAGTAATACACGTGGTTGCATAGTAGCACACATTATTGATTATTGATGCTTACGAGAGAAGTTACTCAGTTTTGCTTATTTTATGGACCCTCATTTGCCCATTTTTTAAAATAATCGGTAGAAGTTATTTTTAGGGGGGCCCACGGGTGGGGCCCACTTGTGGGGGAAAGTCTTGGAGTAGGCTTTATGTTTGTCACGGGTTGATGAAAGAAAAAGGATTGCAGGAATGTGTTATATATATATATATATATATATATATATATATATATATATATATATGAATTGATTTGGAAAGTTTGGCAGGGAGTACAATTGTGATTATATATATATATGTATCAAAAATAATTTGGACATAAAAGATAATTAAATTCTGTTGTGAACAGTACTCGTGAATAGTACCGTATGAATAGTACCCATGAATAGTACCCCGACATGAAAAGATAAAAATTTAATAAGAAAGTTCAGACTAATATTCCAGTGAAATGATATTAGATGAAACGCAAACCTTAAGAAATTTCTAATCATTTCAGGAATTATAGAAGCAATATTTACCTTAATAAGTTTAAATTTAGGAATATAAAATGAAATAATATCACTACATAATATGGAGTATGAAAGAAAATGATATCTCTTACGAGTATTGAAAGAAAATACATCATTTACCTTAGTAGAAACTAGATCTGACTTGGAATATCGGATATTATCCAGAAAAAATATTGCACTAAAAGTTACACTCAAAGTATTCTTATAATAAAAAAAAATACTCACAATATTGCAGTAGGAATACTTGTAATTTTTGGTGTACTTAGGAAGGAGGGTTACCCCCCCCCTTTTATAGTGCAACCTCGGAGGAAAATATATCCAATAAACTTTGCCTAACTTTTTCATTTTTCTTTTCCGCCTAACCTTCAAATTCTTCTCTGCCTTAATTTCAACTTCTTATAGGTGAAGCCCACAATTTAGAGAAAAGAATTTCAAGAAGAATAACCAACTTTAAAAAAAATAAGGCTATAATGCTTTTGAAAACAAAGCATTCAATTTCAATTTGTTCACCTCCGCCCCTTTTATCACATGCTTATATATATATTATTAATATTTAAATAATTATAATATATTATAATAATATGTTTGAGTGAATATTTTATAGGAAAAAATAATTGTGATTCCATAAAAAAATATACCAAACTTTTCACAAATGTTTCATGCTAAATTCCTTCATTTATATCAAAATTGAACCAATATTTACCACATAATAATTATTCACAATTAATAGTATAAGCTCACAATATTAATAACCAGATCATTCCCAAGAAATATAGGGCTTTTCGATAAGGATTTATCTTTATTGGCGCACAATTATATAATGTAAGACCCAAACTTTTATGAATAAAGATTAATTTTCTCTAAATATCATTTTGAGTAATAAGGTGTGGTTTTGATATAATGTTATAGTTCTGGGTAATATTTACAAATTTTCCAAAGTAAGCAAGTTGTCATAAAATATTCGTTTCATCAGGGAATATTCGTACGACGACACAATCATTGGTGGACCCCAAAACAGAATTACTGTCGGAGTTAGAAAACGACAGAAATAACTTTTTATAAAAATAGCGGCAAAAGTTTGACCGTTAACTGTTGAAATACCCGGTGAGAAAAGTACAGTAATACGCGTGGTTACATAATAACACACAGTATTGTACAATATCTTTGATTATTGATTCTTACGTGAGAAGTCACTCAGTTTTATTCAATTATTGCCACAATAATTACTGCATAGTATCTCACATTATTGATTCAATTATTGTCATAATATTTTATATTATTAAATCAATAATTGAAACGATAAAGTTTTTCATATTATTATTTGCATTATTGACAATGTCTAGAAAGTTCTGTCGAGGAAAGGAGTTTGGTTACCTAATTGCGCGCCAATAAGGAAAAGTCCTTATTGGAAAGCCTCCTCTTTCTTGAGAATGATCTGATTGTTAATATTGTGAGCTTATAATATAAATTGTGAATATTTATTATGTGGTGGATATTGGTTCAATTTTGATATAAATGAAGGAATTTTGATATTACAATATATATATATAAACATGTGATTAAAAAGAAGGAATGAGAAAATTGTATTCGAATGCATTATTCAAAAGCAGTATGCCTTTGTTTTCTTTTCTAAATTGGTGGGCGGAGAATTCTTTGCAAAGCATTCATTTTCCATATTATGTGGGCCTCACCCGTAAGCATGTGCAGACAAAGAAGGAAAAATGAGGAGTTAGGCATAAAAGTTGGCAAAGTTAGGCTTGTTTATTTGATTTTTTCTCTGAGGATTCACTATAAATAAGGGGTAACCCATCCTTCCTAAAACACACCTTCAATATCAGAAATTCTCACTCTATAGTATTGTGAGTATTTTTCTTGAGTATAATGATACTTTGAGTGTAGCTTTTTGTGCAAGATTTTCTCAGAATAATATTCGATATTACAGTCAAATCTAGTTTATACTAAGGTAAATGATATTATTTTATTGCAATACTTATAAGAAATATTATTTTCTTTCATACTCCATATTATGTAAGGGATATTATTTATTTCATATTCCTAAATTTAAACTTATTGTGGTAAGTATTGTTTCCATACTCCTTGAAATTAGTAGAATATCCTTGAAATTTGCGCTTCATCTAGTATCGTTTCACAAGGATATTTTTCTGAACATTATTGTTAAATTTTAATCTTTTCATGTCAGGGTACTATTCACGGGGTACTATTCACCTGGGTACTATTCATGATAAAAATTAATTTTCTTCCTATCCGAATTATTTCTAAATTTTACTCTACAAAGCAGTTATCATGTTGACAATTTGGACATTCTTAAACTCTAGATAAATTGAATTATAAAATTTTAATATTTATCCTTAATCTCGTTTGATTGAATTCTTATATCATTGTCATCATCCTCATGCTTATATTGTGATGAAAGTCATCTTTGGCCCGTAGTGCATAGATGGACTGTTGATTGGTATGATTATAACCAGGAATTATGTATCTTTATATTCATGACCTGTAATGCTACAAATGATATGATAAAAATCCTCATTGGCCCGTACTACATTGATGGACAGTTGTTGGCATGATCATGACCATTGGTGATAATAACGAATATCATTGGCCCGCAGTGCATGGATAATTCAGTGATGTGAATTATTTATTGAGCTGTGTTACAACAATAAAATATTAATGATGAACTTTTAAATCATAGAAGATAATAGATATCATGCTCTACTTGACTCTCCTAATGAATTGTTTGTTACGATGCAGTTAAACTTATCGTCTATTGTATTCTATCAGTTTAACACTGTCGAAGGCTAACGATAATTTATTTTGCATTATCTTAGTCATAATATTCTTTACTGGGCTAGTTGAGCTCACCCTTTATTTTCATTGTTCTCTTCAGGAAATGAGAATATATCTGGGACTAGTCGGGGAATGGAGTGATGGTCTGAGATAGTGGCTATAGTAGTCCTTACTATTCTATGAAATAGTGTTATAATAATTATAATGAGGACTTCATTTGAGTTTGGATATTGACTTCGAGACAATAGCTGTGTTAAAACTCTCAGCTACATTTTTGTCGTATTGTATAAATAAAGTTTGTATTTGAATTTTATACCATTTATTTGGTGACTCAGAATGGGTTGTGTATACCTATTTTGGGGGTGTCACATATAACATAACCTCTTTTCTTGACACAACTTTCTAAACATTGCCAATAATGCTAATTAATAATATTATTCAAATAATATAAAATATTGTGCAGATGTTACTGTAACAATTATTGAATCAATGACATTAGATACTATGTTACAACTACCAAGATAATTATTGAATACGGAGTGACTTCTTACGTAAGAATCAATAATCAGAGATATTGTACAATATTTTTTGCTACTGTGCAACAACGCGTATTACTGTACTTTTATCACCGGGTATTTCAATAGTTAATGGAAAAAGTTTTGCCGTTATTTTTTATAAAAAGGTTATTTTTGTCACTATTTATATTCGACAGTTATTCCGTTATGTGGTCCACCAATGATTGCACCGTCATACGAATATTCTTTGACAAAAATAATATTTCCCGACCAAACAAATATTTTATGACAACTTGCTTACTTTGAAAAATTTGCACATATCATCCATAACTATAGAATTATATCAAATCAACACCTTATTATTTAAAATAATATTTAGAGAAATTAAATTTTTATTCATAAAAAGTAGGGGTCTTGCATCTTGGTCTCGACTATTCAAAACTTTGTCCATTTCATTGACACACAAGTCATACCTAGAGGCGGAACCAGGGGGGTCGAGGAGGGGCATATGACCCCTCTAGGATGAAGCTTACTGCCGCATACCGCCTGCTGCCTACTGTTGCCGCCTGCCCCTTCCGTAGTGTCGCCTGCCCCTGCCGCAGTGCCGCATGCCTCTTCAAGAAAAAAGAAAAAGGAAGACCCTTTTGGAAAAACCTACACAATCCTTGAACTCGTATTTTGTAAAAAAAAAAACTCTCCATTTTGAGCAAAAACGGAAATTGGGTGTTCAAGAAAAGAAGAATATTTTAATGAAAGTGACAAATTAAATAGAGATCAATTTGAGGGTTTTTTGACGGGCTTGTGTGCTTTTGTTTCTTTTTTTTAGTGGGAGTTTTAGTTATCGGTTTTGAGGGGATTGGTGGGTAGGTGAGGTCGTCTGAAACTCAGGGTTTTATCTCTTCTAGTGATTCTCTCACTGTTGACTGCTCTTCACTAAGATGGGGATTGTGCTATACTGCGCCAAAGTTTATCACAAGAGAGCGGCCAAATTCTGAGTTTTACCCATTGTTTTAAGTCACATTTACGCTTTTGCCAATTCAAGTTTTTGTCGGTTTTCGAGAACTCCAATATTTTTGCACAATTTTAATATTGTTACTCCACACTCCATAGTATGATATATAAAATTAGAATATTAAAGATAATAATATTTGTGGTACGAAAAATATTAGTAGTTGTTGGGTAAATTCTAATTACGCACAATACGCAAGTATACGTGGTCAACAAGTAATAAAGAGTAAGTAAAGTATCGTTCCCACGGAGAATTAACTAACAAAGTTCACCAAGCATTAACCTATAACAATCTCTGTGACAACCCCAAAATAGGTCCATTTCACCCAATCTATTTTGAGTCGCCAAATACATGATACAGAAAACAACTACAACTTTATTACAACAATTATCGTACAAAATATAACAACACATATGCTGTGAGTTTGGATACAAATATATACCAACTGTGACTCGTGTCCCAACCGTAATGTGACAAATTTCCCATCAGTGGACAACACCTCACAGTGATACCTACATAAAGGTATAGTCAAAAACTGTTTTAGAAATTAGAATCTTTGGGATGTGCTCAAGGAAACCTTTGTACATGGGAAGCCATGCTTCCATGTTATGATAGATATCATATGGCCACTGAATTATCCTTGGTTGACCCAATAGACCCCAAAGAAAAATGAGAAGATTACAATCATATTCTTTCCAATGGTGAGTCTTCTCTTGACATATCATTATCTCCATTGTCTCTAATTGAGAATTATACTTCAAACAAACACCAAGATCATATAGGTAGTGCGCGTAGATATACTCAGTAAGTGGATGTGCACAACCCTGCCTTATGATGACACGAGGTTGTATGTCTTTAGACATCTTGTATGATAGTGGCAAAACACCCTTCCAACGTTGGGTTCGCTTCACCCTATTTGATTCACCAAATATAACTACTAAATGATGACCACCGTTCTATTCCCCTGTTACCCCCGCTCGACCCAGCTACACTCTTATTACCTGAAAGAAATTGTGAAGCGAAAGGGTGAGCACAACTAGCTCAGTCAAAAATATCATGACTAAAGATAATTAAATTATCAATAGCATTCATCAATAATAAATCAGAGATTTAGAACATATGGTAGATGATAAAAATATCAACCATAGTTGCAGCGGAACGAGCAATCCATTAGAAGAGTCAAATAGACCATAAAGTCTATTATCTTCTCCATGTTAAAAATCCACCAACAATATTTTATCCCTGTAACATCAATCAACAGTTCCTTTCCACAATTATATGAATAAATCATAATCATAATTGTAATTCTAAATTCCTCTTCGCATCCAGGACGAAGATAATTTTCATCACATGTTTTTACCTGAAACATCAAGATCATAGTTATACCAAATCATAGTTCCTATTTATAATCATACTAACAATTTCATCTTTGCACTACGGCCAAAGATATTCATCAACAGACCATCTTTGCACTACGGGCCAAAGATATTCATCAACAATTCATCTTTGCACTACAGGCCAAAGATATTCCTCAACAGTTCATATTTGCACTACAGGCCAAATATATTCATCAACAGTTCATATTTGCACTACAGGCCAAATATATTTATCAATAGTTCATATTTGCACCACAGGCCAAATATATTAATATCTCAAAGAAATATATAATTATTTCAGAATTTATATAAATAATAATTATAACCATGTTGATCATTTCACCTTTGCACATAAGCTAAAGATATTCAATTATAAATTCAATGGTCATGATCATACCAGTCAACAATTCAACTTTGCACTACTGGCCAAAGAGAACCCATAGTCATGATCATACCAAAAATCTACCCATCTTTACACTCAAGTCTAAGAGAAATATCATCATCAAGGTTATAAAAATGTTATATATAATAGTAAAATCAATATAATCAAAACATCTAGATTTAATCTCAAGAGTAATATTCATAAATCAACTACAATTTGGTTAGAAAAGAAACTAATTTTGTCATGAATAATAACTCGTGAATAGTAACCCATGAATATTAACTTTGTGAATAGTAACTCATGAATAGTAACTCGTAAATAATAACTCATGGATAGTAAACCCGACACAAAAAGGTAAAAATTCTACAATAAAATTCATACCAATATTTTGATATAATGATATTGAAATAACATTTCTTAAACTTATAAACAATTTATTTTAATTGTTTACACTTTACTAAATAATGCATTTAATCATCTTAAAATGCCAAACTCATAAGATTTAATCACCAAATAACCAAAACCCTCATCAAAAATCTGCATATACCTCGTATAGGATTCTTAAGCCATAAAATCCTATTTTTCAATTTTCTTACTTCACATAACATATTTAATTCATTTACTCGTAACTAGTCTATTTTCATGAAAAATACCAAATCAGTTCCAAAAATATTTCTTTTCTGGGATTTAGCAAAATATAGTCCCATATTGAACATATATTTTTCTCAGAATTTTTAAAATTCATTTACTATTTTTCATATGGCCAAAACCGTAGAATATTTAGACATTTATCATAAATTGTACTTTTATCCAAAAATTCCGAAATTCACAGAATACACTGATATTATATAGACGTACTCCCAATAAAATTTTATCAATTTTGGAGTTAACCACAAGGAGTTATAAGCGATTACTTTTAAAATAGTCTTTTCTCATAAAATTCATAACTCTTAATATATACATCCAAAAATCAACATTTTTAGACACAATCAATAAAACTCATCAAAATATCATTTCAAATTTTTCCAGAATTTTTGAAGGTCTTAAAAGTTACGAAACATGGAAAACATAACAACCCTTAAAATCCCATACTATCCCCTACCTCAAAAGAGCAGCACTTCTGACTGGATATCGGATATGACGCTGAAGGAAACTTGCACTGATGAATAGTAACTCACCAAGTATCTCAATACTCACAAAATACACTCGATAATCTAGAGAGAAAACTTATGAATTCTGGTGTGATTTTCAATTCTAACTTAGCTCTCAATTTCTAGGAAAATGTTAGCACGCCGAAGTAGACTTAACCTGCTACCTGATGGCTTTACCTACTACTATTCCACCCACCAAAAATCAGCCATCTTCCCCAATAACTAAAAGTGGGGCCCACCCATTTCTAGAATTTTCCACCAAAATCATTTATAAACCTAATTTCTGAATCAGTCACCTCTTAAAATTCATAACAAATCATTCGTTCATTTTTAACGGTTCAAAATTTGTGAACATATACTCAACTTATATATGTATAACATATCCAAAAATCACAATGATCCAACGGTCATATCAAAATTATAACTCATGAAATAGAGTTTTAAGAACACTGATTTGATCTTTTAATACTTCCAATCCGACAAAATACTTATAAAATACTTCAACATTAATTCATTCATTTATAACCACATAAATAAATCCATCATTTATATTCGCATCAAATAAATATTTCCTTATCATATAAATCAATAATTAATTATTCTTAAATAATATTACAGAATCACAATTATGATAACCAGGCCGTTTCCAGGAAAGAGGAGGCTTTCCAATAAGAATTTCTCCTTATTGACACGCAATTAGGTGACCAAACCTCTCCTTGACAGAACTTTCTAGACATTGCAAATAATGCTATCTCATAATATTATTCAAATAATATGAATTATTGATCTAATAATGGAGATATTGTGCAGTGATAATTATTGAAACAACAATAATATAAAATATCAACGCAACAATTATTGAATCAATAAAATAAAATATTAAACAGTAATTACCGTAACAATTATTGAGTAGTGCCTTCTCACGTAAGAATAAATAATTGAAAAAATACTGTGCAATACCGTGTGCTACTGTGCAACTACGCGTATTACTGTATTTTAACAACAAGGTATTCTAACAGTGTTAACGGTAACAACTACGCTATTATTTATAAAAACTCAAATATTTCATTTTCTTCATTCGACAGTTATTCTGTTATGGAGCCCACAAATGGCTGTGCCGTCGTACGAATATTCCACGACCAAATGAATATTCCCTGACAATAATAAGTATTTTATAGCCACTTGCTTATTTTGAAAAAAATTTAAATATCACCCTTAACTTTAAACTTTTTATCAATTTAACCATTTACTGAATAGGAAGATTGAATACTTTTATTTCATAAAATTTGGGGTCTTACAATCTCAGTCTTATTTAAACGAATGATATTATATTTTGTATTTGAACTACGAAATTAAATAAAACTAACTATTCCTAGAGTGAGACTAGATAATGAAGACCTGAGATTACAATTTCATCTATTGACTCATTCAAATCCATACATTTCATGTTAAGCCAAACTAATTGTACCGGTTTGTTAGTCGAGAACACAAAAGTGAAATATAGCCATCTCTCGATGTACCATACCGATATCAAATATAATCTACAGTTAAAAGAATACACATGAACACCCAAATTACCTAAATCCCTATATGTCTATGTGATTTACAAATAATTAGGGTTTAAGCCCAAAATTCTCAATTGACTACGAGTGATGCCTCGGTATATGTCTATCCTAAGCATGAATCATACATTCTATCACCATGTAGAACATACAAACACAAGCTATCAAGATCAAATTTAAACCTATACTTCGTCTTTCAAGTTCATATGGGTTATCCCAGTAATTGATGGCCAATCAACTAAGCAAATAAGCATGAATCTTAATAGACAATCCCATAGCAATCAATAAGGATAACAACGAAGTATATCAGATTAAACTAATCAATAGAATCCATTGTAATCTTAAAATAGAGTTTAGCTCATCATAGAATCAAAATCCATTCATCCACAATAGATTACACATTGAGAAATAAAGATAGAAGTAAAGAGAAGTTAGGGAATTAGGAATGCAAATCTGAGATTCTCCTCTTGCTACAATTCTGAATTTCCAATGCTCTTCAATTGCTTCAATATTCAACTCTAATCTAACTGTGACGCCCCCAAAATTAGGTATACATCACCCATCTTGAATCGCCAGATACATGGTACAGAATTCAAACACAACTTAATAATACAACTGTCATGTACAATACAACAAAACATAAACTGTGAGTTTGAATACAAATATTGTCTACTAGAGATTATACAAACTCAAAAGGAGTCCTCATTACAATTATTATCACACTATTTCACAAAATAGTGAGGATTACTAATTCACCATCTAGGACCATCACTCTGTTCCCCGACTAGTCCCAGCTACGTTCTCATTTCCTGAAGAGAACAGTGAAAGAAAGGGTGAGCTCAACTAGCCCAGTAAGAAATATTATGACTAAGATAATGCAGAATAATTTATCGTTAGCCTTTAACAATGTTAAACTGATAAAATATAATAAATATCAAGTTTAACTGCAGCGGAACAAGTAATCCATTAAAAGAGTCAAGTAGAGAATGAAATCTACTATCTTTTATGATTTAAAAGTTTTTTCATCACTTTTATCGCTGGGACTCAGCTTAATAATTAATCCACATCATCGAATCACCCCTGCACTACAGCCAAGGATATTCTTTAGTATCACGACCACAATTATCCATGCACTATGGGCCAAGAATATTTATATATTCATTAATGGTCATGATCATGCCAACAATTGTCCATCAATGCACTACGGGCCAATGAGAACTTTTACCACATCATTTGTAACATTACGGTCATGATTACACCGAATAATCCCTGGTCATAATCATACCAAGTCCATCTATGCACTACAGGCCACAGATAACTTTCAACAAAATATAAACATGAGGATGATGACAATGATATAAGAATTCAATAAAACAAGTTCGAGAATTAATTTATCTAGGAAATGATAACGTCCAAATTGTCAACATGATACCGATTTGTAGAGTAAAATTCAAGAATGCTCAGAAGAATATTTACATGAAAAGATACTGGATGAAGCTCAAATATCAAGGATATTCCACAAATTTCATGGAGTATAAAAGTCAAAGTTTTAACCAACTGAGTATAATAAAGAATGGAATAACAAAAGAAATCACCATGCATGCGATAGACCGCACAGGCAGGTTATTTCAACAGAATAATAAATAACGGAACCAGGTCCGGCGTAAAACGCACAGACAGGATATTCCAACAGAATAATAAAGGATGGAACCAGGTCCGGCGTAAACGCACAAACAGGATATTCTGACAGAATAATAAATAATGGAACCAGGTCCGGCGTAAATGCACAGACATGATATTCCGACAGAATAATAAAGAACGGAATATTAGAAGAATTTCACCAAGTATAGGGTATTCCGCGTATACAGGTTATTCCAACAGAATAATAAAGAATAGAATAACAGAAGTTCTCTTCACGAATACAAAAGAAATAATAACCCTTACGGGTATAACAAATAATATTCCCTACTTTAGAAGAAACTGGATATTGTAAAAGTGAAGTAACAAAATACATTTCTTCTTTCTCTCTATAGTTTCTCTCTCTAGAGTTTCAGTGAATTCGTAAGAAATAATGAAGGAATGAGCTTCTATTTATAGGAAAATGGAATGAATAGTAACTAATTCATGAACGGTCCAGATTGATTTACTATTAAACGGACGGTCCATATTGGTTTACTATTAAAACTTAAAACAACGGTCCATACTGATTTACTATTAAAACTTTAAACCAGCGATCCATATTGATTTACTATTATAACTCCACCAGCGGTCCATATTGACTTACTGTTATATCTTCAACCAACGGTCTGAAAAATTAGAAAATCTCCTCATGGAATAATATTGTACCCAAATACCCGAATGCACAATACTAGAGTGAATAGTAACCAGGTAAATAGTAACTCGTGAATAATAACTCCGACACGAAAAGTGTTCCGAATACCCAATTGAACAATATATCCTCTAGACATCAATTATACTAACACAAATAAGTCCAACACAATGGAACTATAAAGTTCATCTTTAATCAACACGAACTTATTCATCATTAATATTATAATTCACAATATTTAACAACCAGGTTGTTCCCAGGAAAGTGGGAGCTTTCCGATAAGGATTTTTCCTTATTGGCGCGCAATTAGGTGACCAAACCTCTCCCTGACAGAACTTCTAGACATTGTCAATAACGCAAATAATAATATGAATAACTTTGCCGTCTCAATTATTGATTTAATAATATATCATATAATGAAGATGATACTGCAACAATAATTAAATCAATAATATGAGAGATATGATGCAACAATTACTGTAGCAATAATTGAGTATAACTGAGTGACTTCTCACGTAAGCATCAATAATCAATACTGTGTGCTACTGTGCAACTACGCGTATTATTGTACTTTTATTACCGGATAGTTCAACAGTTTTAACGGTAACACCTCCGCCGTTATTTTTATAAAGTATTTTTGTCGTTTTCTCAATCCGAAAATAATTCCGTTGTGGGGTCCACCAATGATTGTGTCATCGTACGAATATTCCCCGACTAAAAAGAATATTCCCCGACACAACGAATATTTTATATCAACTTGCTTACTTTGCAAAATTTATAAATATTACCCACAACTATAACATTATATCAAATCAATACCATAATATTCAAAAATATAATTCGAGAAAATTAAATCTTTATTCATAAAATCTGGGGTCTCACAATAGGGTTCTAATCTAATCTAAAGAGAAGAAAAGAAAACAATAGTAGCTATAGCCCCCAAGGGGTGGAATCTCCCTTAAATCATGAAAATACGTCTAATATATATGCTCTAATTGAATCCCCGTCTCCGTTACGCTTCAATTGCACTGTTTAATGAAAAGTCAGCTTTGGTCAACACCCGAAGTCGCGCGGTCGTGCAAGAATTGGCCTAAAGTTTGGCGCGGCTGTGCGCAAGTATTAAATTACGTCTTTTTGCTATTGTAAGTCGTGCTGCCGCGCAGGAAATTGCGTGCCCGCGCGGTTGATTTTCTGCTGCAGTGTGCTCTGGTAAAATGGCCATAACTTTTGATCCGGGAAGAGTTACGGGGCCTGTCACCTATCAAATCGAAGCTATCGACGAGATCTAAAACTTTCATTATTTGATGATTCAAAAATTCTGGACGGATGAAGGCTGAAAGTGGTCTTGAAGTGACTGCTAAGAATCTGGCTAACCAAAACAGCGAAGTTCGACGTTCGTTGGTACAAAGATCATAACTTTTGCATCCGAACTCCAATTGGAATGATTCAAGATGTTTTGGAAAGCTTAGAAGAAGCTCTAAAACATAGTAAAAGTTCCAAGCCAAGAACATTAAATGAACACGATATCCCAAATGATATCCGAATTGTTTTTCTTTGCATTTTCCTTGCCATTAGTCGCTCACACCGCTCCCAAACGTATAACCTACAAAATGAACACAAAATGCATGAAAAGTAACTACGACACATAAATATAAGCAACTAATTCAAGTAAAAGATATCGGATAAGTGTATATAAAATCAACTTATCAAATACTCCCAAACTTAAACCGTTGCTTGTCCGCAAACAACACAATATAATGCAATCTACATGCTATGCAAGCTACACTACTATGACAATGAATTCCCAGATTTTCAGTCATGTTACGAATTCCAATAAGATATGCCTTAGAGAAATATCAATATCCAAGAACAAAGCATCAAACTATGCTAAAGGCATAATGACATACAATCATATAATCCTAGCCTGCTATAAAGATGTTGTGTGTGTGTGTGATGTGTTCACATATAAGCTTGAAAAAGGTGAAGATTTCACATGCTATACTGCTTAAGGAAGAAAACTGAGGTTCAAACCAAGAACTATGCATACAAATGAAACAACAACTACTCCAACACATCAGTACAAGCTAAGGTTCAGCAAATGGTTTATTCTGCTTTATTTTTACTCACGAGGCGATTTTCACACTTTCCCACGGTGTTTATTGACTTTTATTATTATTAATTTTTCTTATATATATATTTCCCATGACTGTACAATGTCTCATTCCATTAGGCTAACAGTGTTACCCCTTAGCGAGCTTTCAACCAACGACTCCCAGACCATTAAGACCTTACGGGCGCTAGGTGTAGAGACAATCCCCTCGGGCGTACTTACTCAAGTAACAAAGGCCCCGAAACAAGACTAGCCACGGTAATTATTCAATTTTTTTATAAAGCAAGCATACCCATGCGTTCCCAAAACTTGAGTTTAAGTGTCTTCATAGTCATTACTCACTTCCTTCACAATTCTATCATTAAAAATAACATTTTTCTCTCAACTGACAAGCATGCTAATCTTAACCAACAAGCAAATAGGAACATTTTCGTGCTATCTGGTAACATCTAAAAAGCAAGCATGACTTATATCCTGTATAAAATTATAACTAAGCTCAAGATATCCACTGAATTCAAAAATCTATCAAATTTCTATGTCATCATTGGCCAAATTAGAATTCAATTAACTAAAAGCCTAGGATTATGCACTGTTATGCAACTAAAACAGATATTAAGCAAACAAAAAGAAAAAATTACTACAAAATTAAACTAATAACTACTAACATGCTATATGTAACATGAAATTACTTTATATGATGTAATTACACTAATGCTCTAAACTACTGACTAAACCCAATACCCCCAAACTTAAAATAAACAATGCCCCCTCATTGTAATAAAAAGTGAAAGAATACTCCCCTAAGTGGCAATGTCATTTTCGTTCGCCTCCTCATGATCCGATGGTATATCAGGCGATGGCTAAGTTTGAGATATTTTATAGTTGGAGACTGAGTGTGGGCTTCTAACTGTCCGAATGCTTGAGTCAGAAATTCAAAAATTTTAGCATTTTTTCTGTGACTGAGCTATGGCGCGGCTGCGCGGTGTTTGGCTTGTAGTTGGGCGCGGCCGCGCGACCTTGTACTCTGGCAGCTTCAATTTTGTTTGACTTCCATTTGATCCTGAATGCTTATAACAATTGGATTGAACCTGAGAGGAGAAACAATTAAACTATTATTAAGACTGACCATTATCTAACATCTACTAAATAATGAAATGTAAATAAGAATTAAACAAGGAGGGAGAAAGATTGGATGGGGTGCCTCCCATCGAGCGCTCAGGTTTATAGTCCGTTAGCTGGACTCTTTTCTTGACACCGCTATCCAATTCCTCTACGATAAAATAAGAACCCTCCATCCATTAGAACCGCTATGTGCTTTGGTAGGTTCCTCATCATGAGAGACTTCAGATTGAAGTCACCTAGCATATTTCATGTACATGATGTATCCATTTCTATTGCATCGCCAGGTGCTTCTCCCGTTGTATCTGTGAATAGATTTTTGCATTTAGGCATGACAGATACAATTGGATTTTCTTCTTCTATTATCTCTTCCTCAGCCCACCATGGTTTGTAAGAGGCCTCATAATCGCAGAAATTCTTGCTTTGGATGTGACTACCAGGGGGACATGGGTGTTTAAATTTCACTGAATTTTTTAACTCTAGCTGAGAAGGCACTTGGGATATTATACAAATCAGCTCATGATCTTCATTTTCCATACCCCCAGTTGTCTCCTCAATGTCCACTCCTTTCAGTTCATTTAGTGGCATGAACACCTCTGGCTCTCCATCAGTTTCATCATCCATGTCATAACATCAATTGTTTGGAGGGCTATTGTTTAAGGCTTCGAACATTTGATCCATCTGATTCTGAAGATTTCGAATTGACCTCTCTTGCTCAATCATCTTCTCCTCACTTGATGCTACACACTTAAACCACAAATCCTCCAATTTTGAATTATCTTGTTGAGTTTCAAAATCCATGTATTGAGGACCATTCATTGAGGAGTTAATGAGTTTTTCCATCTGTTTGTAAAGATTTTGGCTTGATAACTCTTGACTCATCATCATCTCTTCATGATCTGCTATGCTTTTTGACATGAATTCCTTCAACCTTGAATTTTCCTCTTGTTGCGTTGAAGATCTGATGGATGTGTTGGACTTTGGATGTAGTATTGGTCGGGATAGTTATAACTCAATTCATAATATGGGTGATACCCCCAACCTTGTTGATAATCAGGATAAACATCGTTGTTGAAGTAATCACCCCCAAACTGCACTTGTCCAACCTTGATGTTGCACTGATAGCTCGGAAGCTCGCCATCACAGTATTCACATGTAACTACTATCTCTCGAGTGCGTTGGGCTGCAAGAATATCCAACCTCTCCGAAAGTGTTGCAATTTGTGCTGACAATGTAGAAAATACATTGAGTCCCTCAGTGTTTGTGTCCCTTGGTTGAATCATATTTGTATAAGGCCATTGATAAGCAAAGTCACCCATAGTACCTGAAAAGAGAGAAATATAAGAAGATAATTAAAACAAAAAAATGTTTAAATTAAGACTAATTTGATTGAAAATAATATTGGCAAAAATTTATTAAGCTAATTCCCCAGCAACGGCGCCAAAAACTTGTTGGGTAAATTCTAATTACGCACAACACGCAAGTATACGTGGTCAACAAGTAATAAAGAGTAAGTAAAGTATCGTTCCCACAGAGAATTAACTAACAAAGTTCACCAAGCATTAATCCATAACCATCTCAGTCTTATTTAAACGAATGATATTATATTTTGTATTTGAACTACGAAATTAAATAAAACTAACTATTCCTAGAGTGAGACTAGATAATGAAGACCTGAGATTACAATTTCATCTATTGACTCATTCAAATCTATACATTTCATGTTAAGCCAAACTAATTGTACCGGTTTGTTAGTCGAGAACACAAAAATAAAATATAGCCATCTCTCGATGTACCATACCCATATCAAATATAATCCCCAGTTGAAAGAATACACATGAACACCAAAATTACCTAAATCACTATATGTCTATGTGATTTACAAATAATTAGGGTTTAAGCCCAAAATTCTCAATTGACTACGAGCGATGCCTCGGTATATGTCTATCCTAAGCACGAATCATACATTCCATCACCATGTAGAACATACAAACACAAGCTATCAAGATCAAATCTAAAACCATACTTCATCTTTCAAGTTCACATGGGTTATCCCAGTAATTGATGGTCAATCAACTAAGGCAAATAAGTATGAATCTTAATAGACAATCCCATAGCAATCAATAACGTTAACAACGAAGTATATCAAATTAAACTAATCAATAGAATCCATTGTAATCTTAAAATAGAGTTTAGCTCATCATAGAATCAAAATCCATCATCCACAATAGATTACACATTGAGAAATAAAGATAAAAGTAAATAGAAGTTAGGGAATTAGGAATGAAAATCTGAGATTCTCCTCTTGCTCCAATTCTGAATTTCCAATGCTCTTCAATTGCTTCAATCTTCAACTCTAATCTAATCTAGGGTTCTAATCTAATCTAAAGAGAAGAAAATAAAACAATAGTAGCTATAACACCCAATGGGTGGAATCTCCCTTACATCATGAAAATACGTCTAATATATAAGCCCTAATTGAATCCCCCTCTCCGTTACGCTTCAATTGCACTGTTTAATGAAAAGTCAACTTTGGTCAACACCCGAAGTCACGTGGCCGCGCAAGAATTGGCCTAAAGTTGGGCGCGGCCGCGTGAAAGTATTAAATCGCGTCTTTTTGCTACTGTAAGTCGCGCAGCCACGCAGGAAATCGCACACCCACGAGGTTAATTTTTTATTGCAGTGTGCTCTGGTAAAATGGCCATAACTTTTGATCCGGGAAGAGTTACGAGGCCTTCCACCTATCAAATCAAATCTATCGATGAGCTCTACAACTTTCATTCTTTGCTGATTCAGAAATTCTGGACGGATGAAGGCTGAAAGTGGTCTGGAAGTGACTGCTAAGAAGTTGGCTAACCAAAACAGTGAAGTTCGACGTTTGTTGGTACAAAGATCATAACTCTTGCATCCGAACTCCGATTGGAATGATTCAAGATGTTTCGGAAAGCTTAGAAGAAGCTCTAAAACATAGTCCAAGTTCCAAGCCAAGAACATGAAATGAACATGATAGCCCAAATGATATCCAGATTGCTTTTCTTTGTATTTTCCTTGCTTTTCCTTACCAATAGTCGCTCACACCGCTACCAAACGTATAACCTACAAAATGAACACAAAATGCATGAAAAGTAACTATAACACATAAAAATAAGCAACTAATTCAAGTAAAAGTTACCAGATAAGTATATAAAATCCACTTATCAATAATATTTAAAATGCAGTGTTTATAATATAAGTTGGTATATTAGATAGTTTACATTATTCTGATGATATATATACTTGCGTAAAATAAAATTGTGATATACTCTTTTAATTAATTATATTAGTGATATTCTATATACTGATCAACCTGGTCGGTATGTATTGGGCCGCTAATATAGTTTTCATTTTTTTTCAATCTGGATCAAAATCAAACCCAAGGACCTTAACTCCGCTCCCTCGCCAATGCAATCTACACGTCATTGCTCCGGACCTCCGGTAATCGCCCTCAAATTTTGTTCTGGTTCCACCACTTATCATACCTTCAAAAAGTGTAATACTTTGTGTCGATAGGTTAATAGTAAACTTAAGGGTGTTTGATAAAAAATGAATGAATTTGAATCTAAATGAACTGAATCTGAAGGAAAAAAGTTATTTGATAATTGACATGTCTAAAAATTTGAATAACAAATTCTTATTATTCTACTCCTATAAAAAATTCAAAATTGTTATAAATGTATTTAATATTACTTAATATAGTAGTTAATATTATATAAAAAAACTTCATTCAGCCCATTCAGTCAAAAAAATGACACTAAACCATTCAACCCAAATCATCTGAATGGCTAACCGATTCAGCCATTCAGACGATTTTTTTTCTTCCAAAACAAACGCACTTAATGGCTACCGATTCAACCAATCACATTTAGACCTAAACAAACAACCCCTTAAATACAGACCAACAAGTTATCATAAGTACTCTTCCTTTACAATTGGTTTTTTGGTCAGGAACCAAATATTTCTCATCTAAGAATTTTTGGTTGTGCTGTATATGTTCCAATTCCTCCACCACAACGTACTAAGATGGGACCTCAAAGGAGGTTAGGAATATATGTTGGATATGAATCCCCATCTATAATTAAATATTTAAAACCATCAACAGGGGATTTATTTACAGCTAGATTCACTGATTGCCATTTTGATGAATCAGTCTTCCCAACATTAGGGGGAGAAAATAGGCAGCTGGAAAAAGAGATAAGCTGGAATGAATTATCATTGTCTCATTTTGATCCTCATATAAAACAATGTAAACTAGAAGTTCAGAAGATAATTCATTTAAAAAGTTTAGCAAATCAATTGCCAGACGCATTTTCTGACCCAAAGAGTGTAACAAAGTCAGATATACCAGCTGTTAATGCTCCAATTAAAATTGATGTCCCAGCAGGACAACCTCTTGTTGCCAATGAATCTAAAGCACTTGAAGCGTGGTAGACCAGTCGGTTCCAAAGATAAGAATCCTCGTATGAGAAAAGGAACAAAGATTCAAGATGGTCATGACGAGGAAATGGTAAATCCAGAAGAGTCTACAGAAAAACCTCTAGACATGACTAATATTACAGTTCCAAAAGACAATCAGGTACCTGAAATAATTGAAAATGAAGAGATCTCGATAAATTATGTCATGTCCAGAAAAATATGGAACCGAAATGAAATTGACGTCAATAATGTTTTTTCATACAATATAGCGCTAGATGTTATAAAAGATGACGAGGATCTTGGACCAAGGTTTATTGAGGAATGCATGCATAGAATTGATTGGCTAAAATTGAAAGACGCAATTGAGGCAAAATTGAAATCTCTTGAAAAGAGAAATGTTTTTGGACCAGTAGTCCGTACACCTGATGGTGTAAAACCAGTGGGGGGTACAAATGGGTTTTTGTTCGAAAACGAAATGAAAAGGGTGAAATTGTGCGACATAAAGCATGACTATTTGCGCAAGGATTTTCACAAAGACCTGATATTGATTATGAAGAGACCTACTCTCCTGTGATGGATGCGACTACTTTTCGATTCCTAATCAGTCTGACAATAAAAGAAGGACTTCACTTGCGTCTAATGGATGTCGTTACAACATATTTGTATGGCCCACTTGATAATGAAATTTACATGAAACTCCCAGAAGGATTTAAATTTCCAAAAGCATGTAAATCCGGTTCTCGAGAACAATACTTGATCAAATTAAATAGATCTCTATATAGATTAAAACAATCCGGTCGCATGTGGTATAACCGTCTTAGTGAATATTTGTTAAAGGAGGGATATAAGAATGATCCTGTTAGCCCATGCTTTTTTATAAAGAGATCTAGATTTGAGTTTGTTATTATTGCAGTATATGTTGATGATCTAAATATCATTGGAACTCCTGAAGAGATTTCAAAGGTAGTAGAGTACTTGAAAAAAGAATTTGAAATGAAAGATCTTGGAAAAATAAAATTTTGTCTTGGGTTACATATAGAACATTTAAAGGACGGTATTCTTGTGCATTAAACATCTTATATAGAGAAGGTGCTAAAACAATTTTATATGGACAAAGCACATCCGTTGAGCACCCCAATGGTTGTGAGGTCACTTGATGTAAATAAAGACCCTTTCTGACCTCGAGAAAATGATGAGAAGATTCTTGGTCCTGAAGTACCATACTTGAGTGCAATTGGAGCACTAATGTATCTTGCTAGTCATACACGACCTGATATATCATTCTCTGTCAACTTATTATCAAGATATAGCTCTTGTCCAACCCGAAGGCATTGGAATGGGATTAAACATATACTTCGTTACCTACAAGGTACAAAGGATATGGGTTTGTATTTTCCTAACCAACCCAAAACAGATTTGACTGGTTTTGCAGATGCAGGATACCTATCCGATCCTCATAATGCTCGATCGCAAACTGGATATGTATTCAATTGTGGTGTAACCGCCATTTTTTGGCGTTCGATGAAGCAAACTATAGTAGCTACATCTTCTAACTATGTTGAAATTTTGGCAATACATGAGGCTAGTCGTGAATGTGTATGGTTAAGGTCTGTAATTCAACACATACGAGGAGCTTGCGGTTTATCTTCTGGAGAAGAAACACCGACGGCCTTATATGAGGATAATACAACATGCATTGTCCAACTCAAGGAAGGATATATCAAAGGTGATAGAACAAAACATATTTCACCAAAGTTATTTTTCACTCATGACCTTCAGAAGAATGGTGATATAAATGTTCAGCAAATCCGTTCAAGTGAAAATTTGGCAGATTTATTAACAAAGGCGCTTCCTACTTCTACATTTGAGAAGCTAGTCCACAACGTTGGATTGCGTCGACTTAGAGATCTCAAGTGATATAATCATGAGGGGGAGTAATTAAAGTTTTTCATAAAGCAATATCTCATAAGTTTTTGAAGAATTATGTACTCTTTTTCCTTCACTAGGTTTTTATCCCACATGGTTTTCCCTAGTAAGGTTTTAACGAGGCATATTCTTCAGTAATAGACATCCAAGGGGGAGTGTTATGAATAGTTATATTATGGATGTCCATTCATTTTCTATAACCTACATAACCTACATATTAGTATATTGATGAGCTATTCATTCTCCCTATTTAAGTTTGTATTTCTTTCATCTTCTATCTTTGTTCATGTATTTGTGAAGCCTATAAATAAAGGCTCACTATCCATGTATTTGAGGACTTGAAAAATATTAGAAAATCTCACTTTTTATATATAATCTTCTTATGCTCTCTCTAAAATTATAATAGTTTTTTACTTATAGAGAGAGCATCTTTATTTTATCCCTCTTGACCAAACCTGCCAAAAAAAAAATCACAAAAGTGATTCATTTTTAGTTAATTTCTGAAATTTTAAAGTTTATTTCAATATGAATTTATTTAGAACAATTTTATATGTACAAACTGTGCACAAATATTTATGCACAAATGCTGTTATTCTGTGTATTAAATAGTTAAAATATGATGTAAAATGTTTATATATAAATCGTACCACTAAATTAAATTGTAAAGCTCATATAATATTTTTCACAATGACACACACCTATTTGTATTTGTATGTGGGTTGTGTACACAAAATTAATCAACTAATTTCAATTTTAAACTTTTTTATTATTATTTAAAATTTTAAAATAATTTGTAGTATTAATATGAATTAAAATTAAATAAATTTACTCCTCGTCTCTTAAAAAATGAATACAGTACAATTTACACACATATTATAAAAAATAAAAATATAAAATATGTTAATGTTTAGTTTTACGATCTCCAAATTGACCTCGAAAAAGCCAAATATAATTGGATTTATAAGATATTCAAATATAACTCGATTTATAATATAAGTAAATTATTATAAAATATTACTAAGATTCTTATTTTTTTTTCATTCACAAATAGATTATTAATCTAATGAATAATGCTCGAGACATAAACTATTCTTCAAATATTTTATAAACGGTTGATGTGACATATTCCACCTCATCATATTGTGTAGGGCCGAATATTATATTAAAATAATTTATTAATCAATATGCTGAGATGGAGTATGCCGCATCTAATTTATTACCACGGTAATTTTTTTTTTTTACCAAATGTACAACCGTCTAACCGTGTGTCCCTGTTGTTGCATTACTTTGACCAATGACTTTTGTGTGCATGTTGAAAATTAGTAAAATTGACAAAGAATCGTATAAAAAATTGGACAACAAATTTTAACAAACCCCACCTTTTTCAACTAATCCATCCTCTTTCCCTCTCTCTCAGCTTCAATGCTTGATCCTCTCAGCTGAGATCTCGTCACGCATTTTTTCTTCCAATCTGAGGTACTTACTTTTCTTATTTATTCCTGTTGTTCTGCTTTTTCTTCGGTACATGATGATTTCTTGATTCCTTCGCATTCTGTATTTTTTGCAAAATATATTGACTGCTTTGTTTGTAATTTGAAGTTCTAATTTGTGGTTTTGTAATTCCATGTTCTAATGATGTTATAATTTGATTGTTATGTGATAGCTAGAAAACTTTTAAAACATCTTGTGTGGCTATAGTTCGGTACTTTTACAATAAACAAAAAAATAATAATAAAAAAAAAAGAATTGGGAGTTTCTGAACTGCACCTATTGTCAGTTTGTTCCAACTTTTTGGTTTATTAGAGTTTCCTTTTTTATACAGGCTAAGCATTTGCTTTATAGGATGTTTTTTTTTTCATGTTGGCTAGCTCCCTCATGTTCTTGGAATACACGCATTAGCATTTAATCCATAAGATATTCTATAATAAGTATTTTTTTAATGTAGCTGTAATTTAAGAGAGTTTATGCCTATTTTTCTCATTCTAGTACAATTTATTTACCCCATAGGAATGGTTGGTTGGATCATGATATGTGATTAAGGGGGTGTTTGTTTAGAGCTGAATGGAGCTGAATCTGAATGGCTGAATCGGTCAGTGCGTTTGTTTTGGTCTGAATGGCTGAATCGGTAAAATTGATCAGCTGAATGGCTAAGTCAGCTTTTTTGAGCTGAATGGTTGAATGAAGTAAAAAAAAATTAAAAAAATTAAAAAAAAATATTAACTATTATATTAAGTAATATTAAATAAATTTACAATAATTTTGAATTTTTTTAGAGGGGGTAAAATAATAATATTTTGTCATTCAGATGTTTAGACATGTCAATTATCAAACAGCTTTTTTCATTCAGATTCAGATTCAGCTCATTCAGATTCAGATTCAGATTTATTCAGTTTTTATCAAACACCCCTTATTCTGAGGACTAAGATGGACTATGCTTAATTTTAGGGTAAATTTCACTTAACCACCTAAGGTTTACATGTTTTCCCACATGACCAACTGAGTGAACACTTAAACACCTGTACTATTGAGGCTAAGTGAAACTGTTACATTTTTCATCCAAATTGACCATGCGTGTGTGCCATTCTCTAAATGTGTGTGAAGACCCACTAAAATTGTAAATTTTTGAAATAAATGTCCAAAATTTAAATACTCAAACCCACTATCTCTCATCATCTTCACTACTAAGTCACCACCACCACCTTCTACCACAAAACCTCCATAGCTACCAACATTTTTTTTATACTATATTCAACAATGAATTCTATTTTACAATAAACTTAAAACTCGATTAATGATAATATACCAAATCTTTTGACCCAAATGAATCTAGAAACATGTTGAGAAATATTACAAATTTTTTTATGAGATTTTAAAATCTTCTAAATTAAAGAATTTCTCTCTCTTCTGCCATGTCTCTCTAGATGAAAATTGCATGCTACAAATTAAAATTCGAAGAAAACGTGAGATTTCTTAAAACCTATTTCATGTGCAGAAGAGAAAGGGTTTCTTATCATTTTTCTTCTTCGATTTTGACCCAATTACATTTTATTTTTATTTTTTTGTACATACCCAATTGCATTTTCAGCTCTATTAATATTCTAGCAAAGACACATAAATGTTTGAATTTTTTGATTTTGAGTCGATGTTTATTTCTCTGCTATATTACCTTTTATCTTCTTATGATTATAATTCTCCATTGAAGTCTCAAGTTTCCTTATTCATCTTTTATATTTTTAAGGAATATTATACATTAATTTTTGTGAATATTTCATAGCCTCAATTTGATTTTTGAATTTGGGTGTTTTTGGTTAGTTTGAAATTCAATTGTAGGTGTTTAAAAATCATATATTAAGAAGTTGGTGTAAGGGTAATTGTAAGTGTATTCAAAGTATAATCAAGAAAGATGTGAGTTTTGCCAAAGAAAAATAAAATGTGGATTAGTGCTTACTTGAGTGTAGGTATTTGAGATTAGGGATAATGTTCTTGGGGGCAAAAATGTACTTGCAAACATCAGTTAACAGAGTTATGATGGAAAATGAGTTTTCACTTGGCCTCTGTAGAAAGAAATACTCAGAGTTTAAGTTTATAATTCCTTCTTAATTTCATCTCAATTACATTGGTTTATATACAAAAGTATATTTATGTTAATATCTAATTACAGCTATGTATACACAATAATTATGGTACATGACTAACTATAATTATGGAAACCATATCATATCTTCTAACACTCCCCCTCAAATTGGTGTATAGATGTCTTGCACACCCAACTTGAAACATAATGGATGAAACATCTTACTACTAAGGCCCTTAGTCAAAATATCAACAAGCTGGTGCTCTGTTTTGACAAAAGGTAAGCAAATAAGACCACTAGTTAACTTTTTTTTTTAATGAAGTATCTGTCAATCTCAATGTGCTTTGTTCTATTGTGCTGTAATGGGTTGTTTGCAATACTAATGGCTGTATTATTATCACAAAATAACTGCATAGATCTTTTAGTTGTAATACCCAAATCTTCTAGCAAGGTTCGAAGCCACATTAGTTCACATATACCCAAGGCTGTAGCTCGATATTCGGCTTCAGCACTGAATCTTGCCACTACGTATTGTTTCTTACTGCGCCAAGTAACGAGATTGCCTCCAACAAATGAACAGTAACTCGAAGTAGAATGACGATCCTTTATAGAGCCAACTCAATTTGAGTCGAAAAATGCTTCAACCCTCTTATGACCACGTGGTGCGAACAATAAGCCTTTCTCGGGAGCAGACTTTAGATACCTCAGAATTCTGTAGATAGTTTCCATATTGCAATGTCGAGGATCATGCATATACCGACTCACTTTTCCCACAACATAAGATATATCAGGTCTAGTATGAGAAAGGTATATCAATCGTCCCACCAAACGTTGATATATTTCTTTATCAACCGTAGGTCCTGTGCCACCTACTAGATGATGATTAACTTCAATAGGAGAATCAACAGGCTTACATCCCAACATGCCAGTTTCTGTTAAAAGATCAAGTACATATTTCCTTTGAGATAAAAAAATTCCACTGGAAGATCTTGCACCTTCAATACTAAGGAAATATTTCAAAGGACCAAGATCTTTGATCTCAAACTCTTTGGCCACACTTGCTTTGAGATTAACTATCTCTTCTCTATCATCTCCTGTCACCACAATGTCATCAACATAAGCAATAAGAATGGTAGTCTTACCTTTTATTTGTTTGACAAATAAAATATGATCTGCTCGACTCTGCTTGTACCCAAATCTTATCATTGCTTTGTGAAATCTACCATACCAGACTCTGGGAGATTGCTTCAAACTATATAAAGCCTTTCGCAGCTTACAAACCTTACCCTTTGTGGCAGATGAAGCAAAACCAAGGGGTATTTCCATGTATACTTCCTCTTCTAAGTCATCATGAAGGAATACATTTTTCACATCCAATTGCTGAAGATCCCAGCCGAAATAGAGTTCATCTTCGCCACAGGAACAAATGTCTCCTGGTAATCAACCCTATGGGTCTGAGTATACTCTTTTGCAACTAATCTGGCTTTGAGTCTCTCAACTGTTCCATCTGGCTTCTGTTTGACTGTATATTCCCATTTGCAACCAACTGGTTTTTTCCCGTAAGGAAGAGTAACTAGTTCCCATGTATCATTCTTTTCCAGGGCATTCATCTCTTCTATCATAGTCTGTTTCCAATTTTCATCACTAATTGCTTCTCTCCACCCCTAATGAATAAATATTGAGGACAAAGAAGAAACAAAGTAGTGGTAAGACGCAAATAATTTATCATAGGCCATGAAATTAGAGATAGGATGTT
Source organism: Panax japonicus (assembly GCA_020205505.1). Lineage (NCBI taxonomy): Eukaryota > Viridiplantae > Streptophyta > Magnoliopsida > Apiales > Araliaceae > Panax > Panax japonicus. The sequence continues at coordinate 28,332,680 of CM035094.1, read as the reverse complement.
GAGTAGAAGATCTAACTCCTTTTCTAAGAGTAATAGGAAGGTCAGTATCATCAGAAGAACATGTAGGATTAAGATTCTCACCATTAGCTTTATCAAGACTAGTTCTGAGCAGGGGTGGTGTAGTGGTGCAGAAACGGTGACCTTATTCTTCCCTCTTCGAATATAGTTCTTCAACTCAGGCTCATTCTGTCTAGCACTCCACTTCTGTAACTGTGACTCCCCCTTTGTAGATGTATCAGAAACAACAGGAGAAAGAGAGGAATTTATAGGATAAGATGATATAGTATAACTTGTAATACTAGTCTCAAGAGGAAACTTCTCATCAATAACATCCTTTACTGAGGAGAAAGGGAAGAAGAATAAAAATGTTCCGATTCTCAAAAAATTATATCCCGAGTGACAAATACTTTGTTTGAAGGAGGATGATAACATTTACAACCCTTTTGGGTTGGAGAATAACCAATGAAAACACACCTAAGAGTTTTGGGATCCAATTTTTCCCGAGTGAGAGATTTATCATGAATATAGCACACACAACTAAAAACTCGAGGTGAAGGAGAGAGACTTGTCATGTGTTGGAGAAAAGAGATGAGACTTTTGTTTGAAGGAAGGCGATTTATAAGAAATGTAGCAGTCAGAACAACATCTCCCCATAGAAATTTAGGTGTGTTCATAGTGAACATAAGAGTGCGGGCTACCTCTAGTAAGTGTCGATTTTCCTTTCCAGCACTCCATTATGTTCTAGAGTTTTGACACATGAGGTTTGAAGAATGATGCCATGCTGAGATACATGAGATGCGAAGACATTATTGTTACTATATTCACGACCATTATCACTTTGGAGAATTCACTTTAGCATCAAATTGGGTTTGAATCATTTTATGAAATTCTTGAAAACAATCAAACACTATTTTTGGAACGCATAAGATAAATCTAAGTGACACGAGAATGACAATCAATAAAGCTAACAAACCATCTAAAATTAGACTGGGAAAAAACCCGAGAGGATCTCCACTCATCAGTATGTATAATAGCAAAAGACTCATAATGTCGACTGTTAATAACGGAATAATTAGAACGTTTGTGTTTACCCAATTAACATGCTTCACACAAAAACTGAGTTGTATTACATTGCTTAACTAAAGATGAAATAAAGACTCAAATAATGAAAAAGAAGGATGTCCCAAACGTCGATGCCATTGATGAAGATAGGTTTGGCTGGAGTCAGAAGTAGAGTGAAGATCCTGAGTAGAGAACATGTTAGAGGGAGCATCTAAATAATAGAGACCACCAACTGCACTACCACTGCCAATCTTCTGTCTCGTCACCAAGTCCTGAAAAACACAATGAGTTAGGAAAAAAGTTATTGAACAGTGTAGAGATTTAGAAATACGTTGGACAGATAATAAATTTGCAGTAAATGAAGGAATATGAAGGAAGAAGTAAATTTGGAACAAAATTTTCGAAATGCTGAGATTTTCTCAGGAGTGAGTGCAGTAGTAGTTTCTGAAGTATGGGATCTATCAATAAGAAGTGGTGTAGTAGACATATAGGTCTAGCCATGCTTAGGATACGAAGCAACCATGGCTGATCGGTCAACAAGATTTAAATTTAGAACCATCACCCGACGTATCTAGCATGAGCCTCTCGCAGTGATAGAAAAGGTGTCTGACCAATCGCTTGAACTTGATCATACTATATGTTCAAACCAGCAAAGAAATCAACAACTCGATCTTCACTAACAAACTTTTGATAAGCTGTTGCATCTTTCGTACATTTGGCTGAAAAAACCCGGTAATGATCAAGCTACTGCCAAAAAGCATTAATCTCTGCAAAATACTGTGCCACAATCTTCTCCCCTTGACCCAACTCACGGATTCTTTTACGAATGTTATATGCCTTAGACATATATCCAGAAACAAAGAAATTTTGAGAGATAGCCTCCCAAAACTCATAGGCAGTGTTTAAAAACATGTAACTACTCCGCATACTCGGTTTCATTGATGAATTGTTACATACGATTAGCCTCAATTGACATACAACACGTTTGAGACCATGCCAAATAGTTGGTTCCATCCAGTTTGAAGGGGCTGAGAACCAATGCTTAATTAAGGGTATGACTTCTAACGCCTTGTTGTCCCATACTACTGTTATGAACCCCACTACTAACACTACTTTGTTCCGCCAAATAATAGGTAGATACAATATATACCAAGGAGAATAAACTTTACAAAGTATATCAACTAATTGTACTGCACTTTAGAACCCAAATTTACGCCAAAGAAGCGGTGGGAATCTCAGTAATAATAACAGTGCCGATGAACAGTATCGACGAACAATGTTTTTTCTGAAAAATAAGGACCAAGCTCTGATATCATACAATACGCCCAGTCGCTTCTCGTGGATTTTCATAACCCTGCTGTGCAAAAATGGGATATGCACTTGAAATAGGATGTCCGAGTTATGATATATATCATGAGCGAAGGAATACTCAGAGTTTAGGTTTATAATTCCTTCTTAATTTTATCTCAATTACATTGGTTTATATACACAAGTATATTTATGGTAATCTCTAATTACAGCTGTGTATACACAATAATTATGGGATATGACTAACTATAATTATGGAAACCATATCATATCTTCTAACAGCCTCAATAGTACATGTGTTTAAGTTTCGATTTTTGAAACTCAATTTTATTGCTCATTCTATTGTATTTCATTCATGTCATGTATTTTAGTTTGAATTCATAATTCTCCTCCCTCTATATATTTGTACACACACAAAGACATATTTGATATGGTTAAGTTTTCCAGGGTCCTCCATAAAAGATGCAGGATACCTTATATGCCATATACTGATTACTTAAAATCCCCAGCTGGTTTGTTGATTCTTTGTCAAACTCTGTTGGTTAAACCGAAGCATATAAGAGCTTCACGTTTACTTGCATTTGACTTTCAATTATTGTGCAATTTATATATTCTAATTTCTGAATTTTTATATGTTTATATACTTACATATATGTTTATGGGAAAAATGAGGTTGCGGTAATCACAACTAGTTGATTGTGTAGTTGATTGCGTCAATGGCTGCAAAACTAAGCAGTTTTCTTTGATGAAATTAGGTAAAATGAAAAACTTGCTACAATGAAATCTCCAAACTTACGCCGTTATCCCATATATATATATTTACATTTTTTTCCAGGGGTCTTGAAGATTTGAGACATTTATTTTTCTTTTTCCTAAACAGTTTTTGGATTGCTAATTTCTTTTCTGGATTGAAAGAAAGAGGGTGCAACTAAGAACATTTTTTTGAGCAACAATCGCTCTGGATGACTTTTTCCGTACTAATCAGTTCTATGTGAGGTTATTTTAAATCCTTCATTTATGCAGATTGTCTGTCAGTTGAAGGCGCGTCACTATTTCTTATCATTATTTTGTTTGGATATACATGCTTATAGTCATGAATGTATTTGACATTTTTGATTTGGAAGAATCTTCTGTAAGAAACATTTTGTTTTACTAATTTAGTTTGAGAACTGAGGAATAGTAATATGATTATGTATGGCTATGGTTGAGGAGTGAATTTGTTGGTTGTTGATCTGAATGCCCATCATTAAGTAGGTTTGACGGCTAATCCTGATTTCCCACATTTTAAAGCTTTTTGCAGATGTTGTTTCTTTTCTTGCATTGCTATGTTAATACTTTTTTCATTGCAAATTGCTTTAATATCAATTTGAAAGTTCCACATATTCCTCTTTTCCTCCCTAATTTATATCTAATACTCTGGGGTTCAACTTATCATCTTATCAGTTGTATTATGTTGCATGATTTTTATTGTTTCTAGAGGTAAGGAGTAAGTCAATATCTTTGATGATGATTTTTTGGCGATTCATAGCATTACTAAATACTCCAACTTTGGGCCAGTCACCACATACAGTAACAACTACCAAGTATGTGCAAGTCAGGGTTAAAGCTACCTCTTCAGAACTGGGCATAGGGAAGAGACTTCATATTAAATGATTTAAGTATAATATTTATATTCTAAAAGATATCTTCAGGTATAGAGCTAACAGGCGGAGAGAACTTAAATTAAATGACAGATGAATACTAGTTTAGTACCCATTTGTCGTATGCTACAAACAGTTTCGCTTCCCCTATGCATCAAGTGGAAAAGGAATATAATTTATAGTTGTTAACAAAAACATGTAGGCTTTGACATTAGCATCCATGGTATATAGTTCGTTTCCGCTGCTTAAGTTGGTGATTTCTTTTGCAGGTAAAAGCTTGCTTAGCCACGAGCAAATAACATTTTCCATAATGGGTTGGCTTAGCAAAATTTTTAAAGGCTCAAGTCATAATGAATCAGAAGGGCAATATGATTGGGGATATGGCACAAATTCAATTGAGAATTATCCTTCTACTTCATGGGTAACTATTCCTGCCTAACTCTGGACATGCTTTAGTATTATTTACTTATGAGCCACTGTATGGATGTGCTGTAATGATCGAGAATGTAGCATATCCTTGTAATTAAGGTTATTAATATTTATTGAATAAAATATATATTTTTATGGAAATGTTTGTGTTTCATGTGCTTAAAGGTTGATTTTTGACCGAGATTACATGTATGTGTAGGAGTGAGCATTCGGTTAATAACCGAACCGAACACACATTTCGGTTATAACCGAAAACCGAATTTACACGGTTTAGAATATCTGAACAACTACTCGAACTACCGAATAACCGAACTAATTATTCGGTTATTCGGTTAATAACCGAATTTCATAAAATGGAGGATATTTTGTGTGGTAACAAAGAGATCAACCTTAGAATAGAAATACAAAAAGAACCTTATAAAGGGGATATGGAAAAAGTAAATAGATAAATAAAAAATGAAAATCAGTACAATTCGCAGCAAACATGAAAAAATGAAGGTTCATTTTGACATGATGATCCAATGGTCACCTGCTCCACTGCTGTCATACATAAGAAGGCTTCATTCATGAAATCTTCACGGGTAAATCCCCCAGCAATAGCAACTGCACCACCTCCTCCAACAGCCCACAATATGTTGCACACACCTTGAAGACCCTGCCCTTTTTGTCCAGAACTCATCACCAAGAGGCAAAGCTAGAAGCTTCAAAACATACCGTGGGTTGATCTCTTCCAAGGAGTCAGTTTTGAACGGTTGATCTGTTCTCGGTATGTTGGCTCTCGAGCTAGCATCACGAATCGAGTGATGTTGCTAGAATCGTCTTGGATTCCGTCGGCTGAGAACTTGGAGGCCGTAGAGTTCGAAGGTGCGAGCCGAGGCGACTGCGGCGGTGTTGCGGAGGTTGTTGGCAGGCGATGAATTCCGCCGCTCCAG